>JAJLRJ010000001.1:39431585-39516585 GCA_024195265.1 Dendrophyllia cribrosa
AACGTTTCTAGATAGAATAATAACAATAGTACTGGAATCCGAGTGTGGATTTATGGAATTGTAGAGAGTTTAAAACTACACATCTTGGCCAAATGTTGAAGCGCAAAAACAGTTCGTTCAAGAGTTACAGGCGAACGAGTATGTATTAGTAAGAAATGTATGGAGCGGCCATCTTGGTGCCCAACTTGATGGGCACCAACATGGCGGCCAAAAATTCAAAGTCTTAATTACACCAAAAATCTCATCGCAAAATATTGTATTCACTATAAGTGCCATTTAATCGGCTTATAAACATCTATAATACAGAAATAACTTTTAACTTGTTCAATTTTGTTTATTTTCACGGCTTATCTGAAATAGCGTGACGAATTGCGTGACACATTTAAAACCTTTATAAATCGGAAGCAAAACAACGTTAAAACCTGAAACTTTTTGTGAAAGATTATAACACTGGTATCCACATACCATGTTAGAAACAGCTTTGTAGGACGTATACTTTAGATTTTTGAATTTTTATGACGTCATGTAAAAACCAAGAATTCTTGAAACTAGACGCTTTATGAGCGTAAACTGGGCTACCCGTATATATTTATACAAATCGAAGCCTATTCAGATTAATAGACTTACAGCTCTTGATGAAAAAAAGGCCTATATCTGAATTTCCTGGTGGTTGGTGGTTGTTATTAGTTTTAGTTATCTTGTATCTAGCTAAATTTATCTTTGTAACTGGTTTGTGTTTTCGACACTTGAAGCCGTGAATCTTTTGTTTATTTTGCCTGGTCCGGACCCGGGGTCAAAACAACTTTTCGAATTGAAAGTTTTGACGTATTCCCGCCATTATCATAATAAAAAATTGAATAAAACTTGTCAATTTAATCAAAGTTAACGACAGAATTGATAATTCTTGAGAAGAAAAACAAATTTAGCCCTTTGAATCAAATATGCTTTTTCAGTTGTGGTAAAAAATTTTCGCAATTTGCATAATGTTAAAAGTAATTTGAAACCTTTCAGTAAAACAACGTGACCATTTCATAAAACATCTCGCAATCAGACACAACGAAAATATTCAAGTTTTATTCCTCTATATCTGTAAAACAGAAAAGAAAATTAAATAGAAAAGTGATCGCTTTAAGGTTATTTTCGCCCGAGAAACATTCACTAGCGCAAGCGAAACTCATGATGACTGGTTTCTCAGAAATAGTACAGCATTCGGTGGAAAATCTTCAAATCTTCTCGAGTCTTTTTCAGCAACGCGATTGTTTGACAACGAGAAATGAATCACAAGACACGTGCAGTTTACATCTTATAATGGTGGTGAATTTTTCGCAGCTGAAGTTTCTGTTGGCTGTTCTATCCCTCTTCAACCTGGCGAAAAAAAAATCATGAAAGGCAAACAATCGAAAGAAGAGAAATTCATTTGAACACGGTAGTGTATAAAGCTTATTTGAATTTTATAGTTTCGGTTTCTTTCCGCTTCAAAGCGCAAGTGCTGTGCCGAGAGTGAGCGAAACGATCAGGCTTCGTTTGTTGTATTACAGTGTACAACAAAATACGTTTTAAAAAAACATTTCATTAACTGCGAAAAAGGATTGAGATTGAAGACATTGAACTCACCGAGAGCTGAGGAGAAATTTACGTTCTTCTTGTAGAGTGAGCACATGGTAGGGGGCTATCATTATGGTGATTCTCTGAAGAGGGGGGTGTCATAATTGCAATTTTGTGACACCGGATAAATTCAACGTAAACCTAGACTGGTCTCCCCCTGCGGGGGGTAGCCCAGTAATAAATCTCGCAATAATTCCAGCATATCCTTGAATCCATACCTAACATACTTTTTTGAGTCTCAAAATAACAAGATCCCTTCAGGATCTAAGAATATTTGAATACTCAACTAAAAATTCTTGGTGTAGCATTTGAAATAGGAACCTGGGAGTTCAGTTCTGTGCTCTTTCTCATAAAAAAGAAATGATCAGATGGTTTACAAGCGACTAACATCAACAAAGCGACCGAAATAAACAAAAATTGTTGGAATAAAATGTGTGGGGGGGGGGGGGATTCTTGCGATGGACTAGCATTCCATCCAGGGAGGAGTAGCAAGATTCATACTCACACTTGGAACGGTGCTAGTAGATAAAAACTTGTTCATTTTAGCTCTTGCATGCGTCCGTGGTGAATGACGGCAATAAACAGAGAGATTTTCAGGTCGAAGAAGCATGGAACCTATACCATATTTCAAAGCCAAAAACTGTGCTACAAATATATACTTTCAATCTCTTCTGCATCACAACGCGATATTTTGGCGCCATTTTCGTTCCATCATGCGATCAATATTTGTTTCTCTTTTCTTCTCTTCCTCTTTCTTTCTCCTCTTTGTTCATAGTAATTCGCGATTGTTGTTTTCTTTTTTCTCCGACAAACGCGTTCCGTCTTTTTTGGGGTCATGTAGCATCTCCTGTGGGTCCTTTTTTGTATTATATTTAAAGACAAAATTGCAGCCATCGCGGGTGGTAGTCTTTCAAGGATACAGATATCGAGATCACCATGCCCATAGCAGACAATATTTTTTAAAATGTGTCGAATAACAATTAGAATTGGCGCGTGCCTTCATAACCTGCCGAAGGTCTGATATCATATTGCACGCGCCAGCCAGACCAATTATTTGCTTGGTTACACATCATCGCTTTCCGTCCGTTTGTGCTATGTAAAATAAAACAACAATAAATAAATAATGGTCAGTATCGCAATTAAGCATTTTTATCGCAAGATTGATGTTGGTTTACGAAACAGTTAATGTCACTATACCTGTTATAACTTTTACCCGGTGTTTTACAGCCTTCACATCGCATTCACAGGTTTTTAAATTTTCTAATTGGCGCTTTTATGTGGATCATCAATGCGCAGACAATGTCATATACATTTAGTTTAATTTCTGCACCACGGCCTGACCAAGACACTGTTCGGATTTTGAAGCAGTAGGCGAAGAAAAAAAGCCCGGACATCATCCTACTCTTACAGAGCCATAGAACTTATTATAAGTAGGTAGCATGTCTAGCATGTCAAAGACCTACATAGCAAGACAAATCTACAACGGCTCTTCTAGAGACGTGCTATGAATTCCACAACAAAGTTGACGTCGACAAGAGAGAGAATCAGCTATCTTGTCAAGGGGCTCAAAAATCCAGTACATATATAATGTGTGTTTATCTTGCTTATAGAAAAGTATCATTTCATGTTGAACAACACAGTTCTATAAATCAGGATATGAAGTTCCCATCATATTGAATAGAGCTTATAGAATATTTTTCTTCTTCTATGAACATGATATCAATTCACGATTACTGATGTTAAGGAACGGATCTTATTTCCAAGGTTGTTCAAAATGTAACCGAAAACTTTTGTAGTGTTTCATAGAGCGGATAAGTCGATCATGAAATCACTAAAAAGGAACTTAAAGCAGCAAAATAATAAAACTGTAAGTAAAGGGTCATTTCAGAATCGAAGCCCCAACAGAGCACATAGAAAGTTCACTTTCTGAAATAGCATAATACTGACCCGATTGCGGAGTCACCCAAGTCACAGACTAATTAACGGAAAGAGAGGATGGAGCTGTAATAGAACTTAACACAACACAAGGCCTGATCAACACAGTTTTATAAACCGGGACAACAATTTCCCATTATATTGAATAGAGTTTATTGAATATTTCTATTTTCCCGGCTATGAACATGGTATCAATTCACGGTAAAGTGTCATGGAATAGCCAATACCGTCTCTATTGAATTCTATTTCAATGAAAGGGTTTTTAAAAGTTTTGGAAACTTTTCCCTATCAAAAAGACCACAAAACACACTCACAGTACATGTGCTTTATTAAACTGATGACACTGTCCAGATGGGAAAATAAATAAAATCATAAAAAGATAACTTGAGATCAACAAAATGTAACAAAACTTTTGTCCTGTTTTTAGGAGTGGATGTAAGTCTCTGTAAATATGCTAGCTTCGAGATTACGAAAACACCAAAAATAATCAGTATTTAAATATCTAGGAGCTCGGCGTGGCTTCTAAGACAGTAACATGTAGATTGGTCGGTTAGGAATTATCACTTGACAAATCAAGAAAAAGCCCTTTCGAAGGGCTGTTACATGCCGTCCGGCAGATGAAATAAGCTCTAAAAAAAATAATTGTGAATTGGTTAAATAATCTCTAAAACTGAAAGAAGCTAAAAAATGATATTGATAGTTTTGTCTTGCATGAGCGAAGTAAGTTTATATATACGGACCAAGATGGCAAATTTTACAATAAACGACGAAGTTAGAGACGTTTTTAAATGTTTAGGTCTTTCAAGGCCAAAGCCTTTGACGAATTTGTTACTTTAAGAACTTAACGTGTAATAATAAGTTTTCAGCATTGCATGATGAAGCCGAGAACGCAGGAAAAAAAAGATAATGATAACAGTTAATGATCCTGAACAAGACGTATGCTTTTAAGGAATGGATGTTATTTCCACGGCTGGTGGTCGCTGGTTGATCATTTTTGTGGCTAAATTGAAACGACTGAATCAGTGGGTAAAAGTACTTACTTAATGGATATTATTTTCTTCCATGATAGTGAATTAGTCAGAAGTAATCAAGTTTTAAGTAATTTTTCTTTCTTTCGTTTGAAGTGAGTTTATATTAGGTGGATTGCACGATGTTTCCTAGATTGCGAAATCGCACAACTTGAAATCAAATCAGCCTGTGCAACAAGACGAGTACAACTGTAGAAAACAATAATAACAAAACGTCAAAACAAACTAACTACCGGAAGAAGCGGATGTATCTGTAAAGGAACTTAAAAAATCAGCACAGAGCTCAATAAACCTGGATATGAATTCCTCATTATATCACATGAGTAGCGCAAGAGCTTATATTTTTCTTCTATGAACATGATAATGTATCAGCCAATATGCTTAATATATTTTGTCGTTTAGTTCAAGAGTAAACGCCTTTGAAATTTGAAAACTGTACGTAAAGGATCATCCCAGAATCAAAGTTCAAACAGAACACATGGAATGTCATGATACTTGCCCGATTGCGGAATCACTCAAGTGACAGAACATCAAAACACGCTATTACTGGAAGGAGCGGATGTCGCTGTAAAGGAACGTAACACAGCAGCAGAACAAGGCTTGATCAAAACACTTTTAGAAATACTCTATTGAATTTTAGTTTTTAAAGGTTTATAGAATGTTTCGGAAACTTTTCCTAATTCGAAAAGACTACCAAACATAGTCTACCAAAAAATAGCAAGTATATTTATTTAATTTTATTATACATGTGTGTTATTGAACTGTTGACATTGTCCAGATTGCGAAAATAAATTATATCTATAACAAAATAACTTAAGATCAACAAAGTATATCAAAACTTTTGTCCTTTAGAAACCGGCAATTTTTAAATTCGGACCACTTAAAAATGTCCGCTTAGATCACGAAAACATTAGGTGAAAAGGAACTTAAAACAGCAGCAGAAGGTCGCCACTAGCTAAATATATAAACACCGTTATACACAATAAAGTAGTGCTCAGCCATTTGGAACTGAAAGATATTAGTCTTGTGGTTTCTTTATATGAATACAACATTATCATATATAATATGTCACCAATGAGCCAGTACATATTTTAAAAGTACATACCACGTTGCCTTTCAATGAAATTGACATTTTAGAAAAAGCATTGCTCAAAATACAAATTCCTTTGAAAATTTGTCAACTTTTCAGATTCGAAACTTCAACTGAAAAACTTTGAAGTACGTTTCCTGCCAGAGTGAGATTGCATGTTAGTGCCGCGATTGCGGAATAACATAACAACAAAAACAGTTAACAAGTGTAGTACAGGAGCGTTCATGTAGATACAAAACAAATGAGGTCGGTCTCAAGGGGCTATCTCTTAGGTCCTCTTACAAATCAAGGCTGTGATGGCGGAGCCGGTCAGTGGAAAACTAAATTGGCTCGTTAGATTGTGACTGAATTGGTTGAACATATTTAAAACTGAAAAAAGCTAAAAATGATATTGATAGTTTTGAAAGACACGAGAGAAAGTTTATTACATACGGACCAAGACCTTTATGTAAATTTTACGGCAACAAACAACGAAGTAAGAGCATTTTTTAAGTGCCAAACTCTGTTTAAAGGACCAAGCAATTGACAAATTTGTTACTTTTAGAACTATACGGATCCCTATACGTGATATAATAAATTTTTCATCATTGCATGATGAATCCCAGAACGCAGGAAAAAGATTAATACAAATAATGATTTTACTTAAAGGTCCCGAACAAGTGTTCTGAACAAAACGTATGCTTTTAAGGAACGGATGTTATTTCCACGGCTGGTCGATCGTTTGACTCATGGCGCAGTATAAAAGTACTTACTTAAGAGATGCAATTTTTGTAGCTTACTGCCTAAAGAGGCGTAAGTAAAGTAAAGTCGCGCACACGAGCCAGAAGGCTCACAACGGCCGGAGCTTAAACCCGGTTTCTGTAGCATGAAGCGACTAGGAATATTGCTACTCCCCCCTGGATGGGATGCTAGTCCATCGCAGGGTTACCCCCAGCATTTTTTTGTCGCCGGTACCCATTTATACACCTGGGTGGAGAGAGACAGTGTGGAGTAAAGTTTCTTGTCTAAGGAAACAACACGACGGCAGAGACCAGGCTTCGAACCATCGACCTTCAGGTTGAAAGCCCGACGCACTAACCACTAGACCACCGTGGCTCCACAAAGAGGCGTAAGCTACTATGTTATTCGTTTGAGTGAGTGAGTGAGTGAGTGAGTGAGTGAGTGAGTGAGTGAGTGAGTGAGTGAGTGAGTGAGTGAGTGAGTGAGTGAGTGAGTGAGTGAGTGAGTGAGTGAGTGAGTGAGTGAGTGAGTGAGTGAGTGAGTGAGTGAGTGAGTGAGTGAGTGAGTGAGTGAGTGAGTGAGTGAGTGAGTGAGTGAGTAAGTGTAACAATAGAATCCGAGCCCACAACGAAGTCTGCCGATTTTGACCCGATATTCCCCGATCTTAACTCCTTTTTTGTTTTGGAACCTCGTCGGTTGTTCAACGTTTGTCGAGGATAGCTTCGCAACCTCGTCGGTTGTTCGACGTTTGTCGAGGATAGCTTCGAATGGCCCGAATCGAATGTTCACTCAGAGAAGACTATCAGATTTCTAACAAATATGGCCGCCCGTGAACTCCACGCTTCCATTTCGTAGACGTTCATTTTGCATAACCGGAATGAAAGCACGCCTTTTAAGACTTCGAAATGGAAAGAAAAAGTCCTTTAGAAGATTTTTATGCCTTTGTAGTGGTGGTTTGAGAGCTGAAAGCGATGAAATTTGTCACAAGTGAGGATATGTCTTCTGATGAGCCCAGAATTATATTTATACTCCAAGCGGCAGACTTTACTAAGAATTTTCAAGCATTCCTGGAAAACTACGGTAAAGAAAGTCACATTTTTTAATGTCCATTTACTTTGTACGAAACATTTCATAGACTGTTTCTTTGTCTTATTAGTGGCTTTTGACAAATATTTAGAAAACTTGACCACAGTCGGTCGAGCGAGAAATTCGCTACCCTGCGAGTAGAATCGAAAGAGGCTCTGCTCGCAGGGTAGAAATTCGCCAGATGCTGAACAAATTTGCGTGGCCGACAGTTTCCTTGATGCGATAATTTGACGCGTTTTGCTCTTGTGACTAAACTAGTAGATATTTGAATAAAACTTTCAACTGAGAGAATTCGTTTCTTGTGCAAATTGCGATCAAACTTCTCCGAATGTTTTCTTCATGAAGCCAAATTAAAGCAGAAAATCACTGAATTCTGATAAGCGTTTAACTCTTTTATTCAAGGGAAAGACATTTTCATTCAAACTATGAAGCCGGGAAAAACTAATACATGGCAAAATCAAAGCAGTTATTAGGAACTAGAAAAATTTCACTTCGATTTAGTCTTGAAATCACGGGGGGGGGGGGGGTTCATGATGCGTCACGCAATATTTATTTTAAAAATGTTTCTCCAATTTATAGCACTCGTCACCACGGTTTTGAAAATTATAAAAACAAAATCTCTTGAATGCGATTACATGTGATTACATTTTTTCCATTACCTGTAAATTTAGGGCTTCCAAAAATTTATTGCAAATCCGGGCAGGAGAGGGGGCTTGGAAATCCAAGGGCACGGCGGGGCTAGAGGGCCAGGAAATCCTACGATAATCTAAGTAATAACAGGGGCAGTAAGCTACATGCAGTCATAGGCTGCCTATTTTTTTCCATGATAGTGAATCAGTCATAACTTGCAATTGTTCCATTTAATACCTGCTAAAAGTTGTTGAGCCAACACTAAAGAATCGAATCAGAGCGTCCTAAAGAAACGAAAATGGCCATAAACATTTTAATAACTCTACATTAGGTTTGCCACTGAATCAAGCATGTTTACCTTGCTATATAAAAAATATACTGAACAAAAACGAAGTGTGTTTAAATAAATACAACACGGAATAGAATTTCATGCATCTTCAATGGCTGTATGTTTCTCTCCCTGTAAGAGATCTCTGAAATAAATGTTGGAAGTTTGTTGTTCATTGAGATGACGATGCTGAATGATAAGATCTATACAACGGGAGAAACAAACTCTTAACTAACATAGCCAAAAGATGGACGCGTTAAATCTTTCTTTTGCGTCACAAAAACGTATGGCCATTTAAGTTGAGTGTTCGTTCCTCCCATTTTATCGATCGTAATCAGGTTCATCACCGTTAGTCAGCGAAAACACAATGACCAACACGGAGTAAAAACAATTCCAAGCGGTTTTTTTTAAAACATCAATAAAAGTACGGAGCTAATGAAAAGGCATCGATTCAATTCCTTGTTGTATTTATTTAAACGTACCGTCTGCTTCGTTTTTATTCAGTGCATTTTTGATAGAGCAAGGTAAGCATCCCTGGTTCAATTTCAAACCTAATGCAGAACTTTTATGATATTTATGGCATTTTTCTTTTCTTTAGGACGCTCTGGCTCAACTCTTCAGTGTTAACCGACAAACTGCAAGGCTGATCTGACTACGTAAAAAAGTACACTTTGCTAGACACCTATACGACAGAAACTGATAAAACAGGGTAGCAACCGCGGACAGCTGTTTCGCTCTGTTGGAGCTCGTCAGCGCGGTGTAGCTTGTAGCAAACTAAAAACGACTACAAGAATGTAGTCGTAAATAGATTGCACAATGACCCGTTCACAATATCAAGTTCCGTACCTTGGAACCAACCTGTCACCCGCATCACGCGTGCCACATCACGTGTTGCGGGGAACAAGCTGTCCCAAGATGTCACAATGGTGTCTCGCAAAGAAGAATGTACATGGCAAGCCAATGTTGACATTCAAACGCATGGACAAAACCATGCTGAAAGGAAACACAGCATATCGGATCTAGTAAATATATGAAAATATAACTCAAATCTGCAAAGACCGCAAACGATGATGCTGTAAACGATACGTAGGATCTACGAAAGACCTAATTAGCCAAAAAAATGAACAAACATAACCGACAAACTGCAAGGCTGATCTGACTACGTAAAAAAGTAGACTTTGCGAGACACCAATACGACAGAAACCGATAAAGCAGGGTAGCAACCGCGGACAGCTGTTTCGCTCAGCCTTGCAGTTTGTCAGTTATGTTTGTTCATTTTTTTGGCTGATTAGGTCATTCGTAGATCCTACTACGTATCGTTTACAGCATTATCGTTTGCGGTCTTTTGCAGATTTGAGTTCTATCTTCAGTGTTAGCTCATCAACTTTCTAGCATGTATTTAATTTCTTTCATTCGATCCAAAGCATGTTTTAAACACAAGGCACTTTTTGTCATTATACATGTAATACCAAGTTATCAATCAAGTCATCAATCTTTAAATATCGCGTCTGATCTGCAATTTGTGAACAAAGACTACGATTTATAAGGACATTTTTGTGACATGCTTTTAAACCCAAGATTTCTAAGATTACTAAACTAAAGTGAACTTTTTTCTATGCTACCTGCATGTTATCTCTCTAGTTCAAGGTGCTCGATTCTTAATTAGTTATAAGCACTTAAAGCTAAAGTTAAGGCGTGTTGAACAGGCTATACTGTTACTATGGTCACCTGTTAAGTCATGAAGATGACCATAACTTGTCAACAATCTGACTGGGCATTTGTTTGATACCATCATTGTTGCAATTTCATGAACTGTAAACCACTTCAATCCTTGCATTAATCCTGCGCTTTATCTCCAAGCTACTGCTTTTGTTTTGCTCTATAGAAACTTTTTATCCTGCTGAGTTGTATTTTTGGTGGAATTTGGCGATATAACGTGGAAATAAGCTGAACAAACTTTGGCTGTTTCGGTGGGACAGTGTACTTTTAATAAATGTATCATTACTATGAAACTTGTGATGGGTAGTACACTCAGGCACGTGCTGGCTTGCGTAGTTTTGTTTTATTTCAATGTCTTAAAAGAAAGTTATAACTTTTTAAAAATGGCACATGATGGGTCAAAGGTTGCGCCGTCCATATTTTGTAAGCTCGTACATTTTTTGCAAATGTTGCGATGTTGTCTTAGTGGATTGCGATGAATAGAGCATCTTCTTATCTTACGATTATATTACATTGAGGGTGATATTCGCATGGAAGAGAAAGTTATTCTCTTAAAGCGTAAAGTTGGTTTTAAAATACAAGAACCGGAAGTTGATTAGTTTACGCTGGAACAAAAGTGTCGTTACGTTGCTTAATAAATGTATCATTACTTTTGCAATGGTTATTATGAAACTTGCGTTGGGTAGTACACTCAGTTATGTGCTGGCTTGTGCAGTTTTGTTTTATTTCAATGATTTAAAAGAAAGTTATAACTTTTTGAAAATGGCACATGATAGGTCAAAGGTTGCGCCGGCCATATTTTGTTAGGTTGTATATTTTTGGCATGTAGTGCGATGGGATTGGGACATATTGCGATGGTTAAACCTTAAATTAAACTATAAAACCAGTGAATAATAGCTTTTTTAGTCACTTCTTCCCGACGTTATAACGGTAATATATATAAATAGGCTTAGCCTAACAGCGGGGCTCTCTGAACAGAAAGCTGATGATAAGCTCAACTTAAGTGTAAGGTCGGAAGCACCAGAAAAATTAGAATTACGAATGACGAGCGGCTTATTTTTCAATTTTAGCAATTCTCAAAAACAGTATTACGCGACCGTCTGCGCAATACATTTAGACTGCACAAAAGCTCACAAAAACAACTTTTTCTCGGTCTAGAATAACTAGTATGACTAATTTCCGAATAAAATACACCAGTAGCGTATCGAAAATTGCCCGAGAAACTGATTTGGAAATCAAAATTGCAAAAAAATACACAGACATCTTTGCGCAAGGCGATTCGAGTGAAGTTAGAACTATAAAATCCAATTATTGTTTTGTTTACATAAAATCGCTTTTCAACCTATGGACAACAAAAATATTCTTTTGAAAAATTTTATTCAAATATCCGTTAGTTTATGTTTAAAAGCAAAAAGCGTACCATTAGCGCATCGAGGAGCTGTCTGGCGGAGCACATGGCGAAATTCAAGATGTCAATCCAACTGAATTTGAGCACGTTTTATAAACATTTCTCCAAAACTAACGAGAACACAAAGAAAAAGTCTATCACATATTGATATCAACATAAATTCCCATAAAAAAAGTAATTTATTTTACCGTTAAGTCCCAAGGCTGCTTGAAAATTCTTTAAAACCCCGCTTTTTTGCGAAGAAGAAATATCGCCCCCGCATTGTTAATTAAAAACGTATGAAGTTCCTCGAAGAAAAATTTCATCGCTTAAAGCTCTTCTTTTTCTGAGTATTCTCTAAAGCTTTCTCTTTCTATTTTGAATATTTTAAATGTGTGTTATTGCAAAATCACGGCCGGTTTTGACCGTCACGGCCGTCAATGGGTTATAGGAATTTAGCTCTAAACAAATGCCTTGACGATCTACTAGTTTTAATTGTCCTAAGACGAAATCAGGTTTAAAAATAAGCAATTAATTAGCTCTATATTCCTCCAAAAATGCTTGACTTGCAGAGTTACGCAGCCTTAAATGCAGTCTTGACCACTGTTTGAGAAATGTGAAACCTATATTATAGGTGTATTTCTATAATTTTAAATTTTCAATGACTTTTAGAACATGTATCTTAATTGCTTTTATTATATTTTTTGATTTAATTTGTGAGCTTACCTGTAAAATAGCTTTTTAGCTAAGTGTGAACTTACGTTAATAAACTGTATGTATGTATGTCTTGAGAAGCAAACCGCGAAAAAAATACAGTGAAAAACGATTTGCAAACCGTTATCTCCGATAAACACAACAAAAGTGTTTACTGTAGCTGACGTAACATCGGCCGTGTAGCCGCTGGAAGCGCGCGAAAAAAACGACTGGCTTTGGTTTCAAAATTGCTAAGATCCCAGATGTAGCGCGACGTCGTACGCATATTGCGCAAAGTCATACGCGCCCGCGAGCTAGCTCTGCGCGATTGACGGACGCGTCCACGAGCTAACCCTGCGCGAGTTCGCACCCACGAAATATTCCGCTAGCCATGACCATGAAAAATGACGGGCATGGATCTACTATGAGTATGGAGCTCCGCAAGCGGGCCGAAGGCCCGCGAGAGCTCCGCTACAAACTTCCCACCCTTGTACAAAGGAGATAACGTGATATCTTTCAGCTGTCTGTTGTTCTAGCGCTTAATAATAGTCGGACACTTCCTTTGAAACACTTATTTTAATGTTTTGCATCGAAAACATGTTGTTTATATACCAGACGGGGAATCGGTAACCGGTAACTGAAATTCTGAAGACGGTAACCGGTAACCAGATTCCAATTGGTAATGTCTAATGATATAAACCATTTTAAAGGCGAAAACTTTGGCGAAATTTTGGCTCGTGAATCTATTCGTGACCATGGGTAATTTAATCTGTTTAATTCTATATTGTTTCACACAGGAACTGTATCACACTTACATGCAGATACTATGTACCTATTCAGTACCTTTCATTGGACCTGGGTATCACGCAAATTTATTGTTTTCAGGGCTAGGGTCCATTGTTCTGTTGTTTGTTCTATTGTTTTCTCAGCCAATACTGTGAGACGTTTCGAGACGTACATGCCGCCTCTTAACGCATGGCTGCAACTTCTGCTTTTGTAGCTGAAAAACATCGCGTGTTCAAAGCTCTAACGAAATAGAAAAAATTCTTCCCATGAAATAACATAACAAATCAAGGTGAGTCTTTTATCGTATGGTTTGTTGTGTTATAGCATGATTTCGACATTTTCATTCACTTCTACTCAAAGCCGTGTCAATTACCTAGCGGCAACTGAATTGGTCTGAATTCGCGCATGGCCGTTTCAGCATTCCCTCGGCTTTAAAACGACTTAAAACGAGTAGTTATTATGACAATTGTTGATTTTATATTACATTTCACAGCGAATATTACCACAATGAACGAACTGCGATACGCAAGTCCCGGCCATGTAGCCGCGCGAAAAACGAAGCCTGGCTTTGGTTTCAAAATTGCTAAGATCCCGGATGTTGTGTGGCGTCATACGCGCATGTTTTGCGACGTCATACGCGCCCGCGAGCTAGCCTTGCTCGACACTCGGACGCACACACATGTTACGGACGCGCGCCCGTGAAACATTCCGCTAGCCAAGACCATCAAAAATGACGGGCATAGGTTCTATAAGTATGGGGCTCCGCAGCGAGAGCTCCACTACGAAGTTCCTATTAGCGCAAAATATTGTCATATTAAGTTTTGATGCAAAGGACAACATTTTCGTTTTATTGGACTTTACACGTGCTGTAACACATAATTCAATTTGTGTCTGCAATGACATCCAGGCATGGGAGCAGAGGTTAGAATAATAGAAAAATTCAAATTACCACAGTTGAGAGAGGTTACAGTTACAAGAGATGGTCTCTTACGAGAGGTTACGACTATAGTTATTTGACTAGAAGAAATTTGATATCTTATTTGGAAAAGTGGTCGATTAGGAGAGATGGTCGCACATGGATGTTTGACCATACTACACTTGTTGTTCCTGTAGAAAGCCTGATTAAAAATACAAGCTTCAACGGGGTTGATTCCGCGACGCTAACGCGATACTCGGTATAAAAATTTACTGGGAGGGAATCGATTGTCAGTTCATTCTAGTATATTTGTCACGGTGATTGACCCGAAATTGAATGTGGTGATGAATTAATGAAATAAAAAATGTCGCGCGAGCTTACATGACCTTACATAACACAGTCAAGGGAGTTGATTTGGAAGTTATGTGAACCAAAGCCGCAACAAAACTTCCAATAGTTTTTACATCAGATTATGTGACACGGTCGTTTTCTGTGCCTTTTATAAAATAGGTGAAGCCTGCGTAAATGGTGGTGCCGTACGCGCGAGGGTACAAATACAAGTTTTGCGATGATGGACTCCTGTAACGATAATGATAACTTTATTGAAGTGACTATGTGTTTAATTTTTATTTATTTATTACAGCTTCACTTCACTAAATTACAAATAAGTAATAAATTAAATTAATCACTACTATAAAGAAAAGTTGTGGAGAAGGGGACAGCCAAAAGCGCTAATGCACCATACCAGGGATGCCTCCACTAATTAAGGTGTAAGAAAAGTACAGTATATACAATTATAAAATAAGTGTTCTAATTATCCTTAATAAAACTTAAAACATTCCTTTTGAAAGCTACAATACAAACTAATTGGAGAAACCTGAATAGATTTTAAACGTAAAAGATAGTATATATAAATAAAAAAGTATACAATCCTGTCTCAATAAAATCCTAAATATCATACAATTCAAGTCTGACAGGAATACCATTTTGTACTCCTCGAATCTTTAACCCCTTTTCAGACCGGTGGGGCGGAAAGTGTCCGCGCTGACTTCGAACGTTTATAACTATACAAGGATTCAACGCATACCCAACAAACTGCGTGACTAATTTCTTTAAAATTTATCTGAGAACATTTTGTTCATGACATTTTGACAAGCATGTTTACCCAAATTTTGAAATGTCTGCTTAAATTAAAATTGAAATAGAAATTTTATTTCCTTAGTTAAGTTAAGTTTGGCGCCTTTCTGAGGTTATAAAAAATCCAAGATGGCGGATCCAAGATGGTGACAATAATGACGGAATCCCGCGTCATGTGACGTCATCACGATAGATACGTGATTTACATCAACTGAGACAGTTTTGAAGATGATGTAATAAACCCTCGTAGTTTCATAGCCATAGCTTTAATATTCTTGAAGTTACAGAGCCCCACTTCCCCCCCCCCCCCCCCCCCCCCCCCCCCCGTCCCAGAAGACCAAAGACCAAAAAAATGGTCTTAATTGGGTTGAAAGGGAGTACAAATGTATGTCGTTGCTTTCAAAATCTCACAGTAAATCGAATAATAAAAATTGTGGAAAAGCGTTTTTTTTTTGGCGCCCGTTAGAGGTAAAAAAATAAACTGTTGTCATATATCCTTCTAGATTCTGGTACCCAGACTGTGATTTGGGGTAGCTTGTTTTGGGTAGCTTGCTCGTTAACAACAACGTTTGTGCCCTACGACATGGTTATTTCTCGTTTCAAATTTTTGCTAGTTCGAAATTTCGTTCTTATATGCGATATTTGAGCGAGCTTTCGTCGAATTTTTGTTCCCGGCCAAACAGAGCAATTCATCGAGATATGCTAGCTGTTCTTTTTCTTCAGTCAGGCCTGTACGCAGGGTCCCCTCGCGGGCGCGTCCTCGAAATTCCGCTCTATAAATAAACCGGCGCCTGCAACACCCCTCTAGGAAACAGAAACAAGAGAGACCCTGGAAAAGAGGCAGAACTTTAAAAAGATCTTTCAAAACACGGAAAACAAATGATTGGTCGTAGATATCCGTTCAAGGGCAGTTCACCAGAGAAAGGCGAAACTCTTTCCTCCTTTCTTGTTTTCTCTCATAGGAGTCCTATTACTCCTCGCGCCCGTCCTGTAAAGCAATAAGCCAACTAAAAATCAAAAAAATCCAATTATCGTCGCGTAATTATAAATTTTCCCGCGAACGGCAGGGATGGTCACAGCGGTCACCGATTTTCTACGATAGAAGACCCGTATTGTACGATGGCAAGAGAGCCGGACACACGCGCGGTGCAAGGTGGCACGCAACTTTTGCGATAGGGGAAGCCACACCATGCAACATTTCATGCAACTTTTGGTGATTCGACCGTCTACGGATACAAGGAGTATTTTAGAATGAGATGAGCTTATTGCGCCTCATGTTGCAGGAAAGAAAATCGATCCCATTTCGGAATTTGCTGCACGCAATGCAATGGACACTCGGTGCAATTTTGAAGTTGCGTGGATGCTCCGCGGAATTTCGCATCGTGCTCCCAGGCCTTTACATTTCCTGTTTGGGGCAGTACGCAGCTCTTACAAGGTCTTCTATGATTTGCTGAGAAAACAATAGAACAAACAACACAACGATGAACCCTAGCCCTGAAAACAATAGAGCTGCGTGATACCCAGGTACAATGAAATTAGAGGTTGTTAAGAGCTGCGTGGTATCTGTCCTGTTTGCGGTATACGACAAACAACAAGCTGACATCTATCTGCCGTAAACTCCATACTTAATCTACCTTATGTTATTCTAAAACATGTACTGGACACGACCTACGCGTCAAGATTAGGGTTTAATGGTAGTTGCAATAAAAAACAAATGAAACCACCTTAGTTAGTTAAATGTTTTATTGCTTAAAGAAAATGTATCGAATAATGTTTACATTCAAATTATTAAAAATACCAATTCAAATCATTGGAATAGACCATTTTCGTATTCTCGGTATTGAACTGGAACTAGCTTGCAGTCGAGGCTAATGCGGGGGAATATCATTAAAAATATTTGCATGTGAAAAGATTCCCCCGCATTAGCCTCGACTGAAAGCTAGTTCCAGTTCAATACCGAGAATACGAAAATGGTCTATTTCTTAAACCGTGGTGTATAATCCATTAAATTTACTTACTACGATCCGCTGTATTTAGAAGTGTCATTTTTAAACTAGACCGTAAATTTTCAAAACACACAATTACTAGAGCAATTTCGTATGTCACTCGCTTTTCAGCATTCTGATTGGTCAATCGAACAAGCCTCTTTCCATATAAGGGATAGTTTTGGTGGGAAAGCGAGCAAAGCTTGTTTTGATCCTTTCGACTACTCGTGGATGAAACAAATAGCCAACACTCAGAAAAACCGTTTTTCAAGGTCACACGAAAATCGCTCTTTTCACTAGAACCTCAAGATACTAAACACCTAACACTAACACACCTTTAAGAGTAGGTTTACACTGTCAAAGTTTGTTTGATCAAACTATACTTTAATATAATTGGTGCAGGTTGCTTTCAGACACGTTTCTATGGATTTTATGTACATGTTTTAATGTATTTAACAGACACGATTGACCGCTATATCGCACGTGTTTCAATACCGGAGGTTGCAATAGAATAATAAAGGAATGACTTTTTTATAACAAATAACAACAAGAAGACTGAGGAAACCCTAAGTCAAAATTTGAAAACTGGAAACCAGCTCTTATTATGTTACCACACTTCCGCCTCTAATCAAGTGCACGATCAAACCTTTTAACTTGTGTATAAAACCAACGTACAATATTGATCACAGAACTTAAATCAAAGAAACTTGGAAAGTGTAAACAGGCCCTAAGAGACTCATTTATAAACTACTTCAGTTTTTAAGCTTAGCAACATAAAAAAAAAAACAATCAAACAAAAGAAAGTTTTTAAGCTTTTAAACTTTTAAAAGCCTTTATTCGACTAGCTGTATCGGTGATTTTGTAATCCGAACAAAGACTCGCTATTGCACAGAGAGATTTCTGTAGCAATCTCTTTTCAGGTAAACTTCCGGCTCAAAGTGAGTTTCATTTTCTGACTCCGTGTAACATTTGAAGGTTTAGACTATACTGTTGTAAAATAGTATTTAAGTCAAAATATTTCTTTGGAAAAAACAGGCGCCAGTACCGCTTTACTCTCGTTTTGAAATTGCACAAAAACTTTAAAGTTTCTCTTTTAGTTAGAACTATCCAACTAGCTAGACATCACAGCAAATATTTAAGCATTGCACTCGTATTAAGAGTGTTTCTTAGGGTCATTACACACACTCAATTTTTTTTTTTTTTTTGTATTTTAATAACGTTTTATTTCATTCCATTTCATTAAAGTTCGATTACAATTAACACACTCACACAATACACACATTACACTCACAAAGACAGTACCAATATAAAGTAATCCATTTAACAATGTCAGCAATTGCATGTCAAGTGCCGACATTCATGACCAGTTTTTGTTATTACAATATTTACGCCATTTCCGTAAATGAATGGACATTTTGTTTCGCGATTTAGCAATGATAGTTTCTATTTGATAAACCTTATTGAGTCTTGCCAGAAAAACCCTAAGACCAGGGTTTATTTTGGTGCGTCTACAATTATAGATATACTGTTTACCAACCAACAAAATATGATTCATGAAAAGATTGTCTTCACATTCCTGTATACCAAATTATATATCCTTATCTGAAAGGTTGTTTATCACTACACCCAGATCGCTACACCATTTAATAACTTCAGCCCAAAATCTCACGGTTTTTTGGCAAGATACAAAAATATGTTCGGGGGATTCATTCGCCATATCACACAAAGAACATAAAGGTGACGAAACTATACCAATTTTATACAAAAAGGCATTAGTGGCCAGAAATCTGTTTAACAGTTTATATTGAAACTCGCGCGATTTTGTATCGAGAGCCACTTGGTAAGGTAAGCTATAAATTTCTTTCCAATTTAAACTGTCATTTTCAAATTGTTCGATATATTTCTTTTGAGCGGTGGGTTGGACGATGACCCTGTCCCGCATTCTTTGTAGATACTTTTCGAATCGGCATTACTTAGTAAAACATTTTTTCCAGACAGAGACAACTGTGTCTGCTCATTTAGATTGAAAGGAACAGGAGAAATAAATACACTCCTCTTTAACGCATAACGCCATTCATATGGGAGAGCATCAATTACTGAAATAAGCTGAAACGCATCCAATGGCGATACATTTAACTCTAGCATACTCTTCGTTATGATTTCATTGTTTTTGGAAATGAGATCCCCAATCCTTATAATTCGTCTGTCCACGAGTCCTTTGTTATAAACAGATTTACCATCAATAGAAATAAATCTATTATTCCATAAAACAATTTTTGAAATATCCACCGCATCGCCGGACATTGCCTGAACTAGCTTTATTGGCAATCGAACATTTCGAGAAATCGTGCAAACATTCTTCATAAAAGGATGGAAGCTTAATGAGCAGCATTTTTACGTCGAAGTTGCAACAGAGGATAAATTTACCACCAACCGGCTTGAGGTAATGGAGAAGAATAGTTTTCCAATTACTCTGATCATCACTCACAAGCTTTTTGCAGCAAAGTATTCTCTGAGTTTTAATATTGGAATCCAGATGCGGAGCTTTTATTCCACCATTTTCAATATCACCAATGAGTGCATGACGTTTCACTTTGTCTTTGCCTTTCCATATAAAGTCAAATATAATTTTGTTTACCTCATTTACAAATTCCTTATCTATACAGATCAGACTAGCACGGTACAAGAAAATAGGAATAATGAATGTTTTAACAATTTGAATTTTACCAATAATAGTAAGATCCCTCCATCTCCAGATTTTTAACTTATCTTTAATGGATTTGGTAATTTCTTCAAAATTAAGTTTGCGTCTAAGACGACGATCGTAGGTGAAATACACGCCTAAAATCCCTATGAATTTCTTAATCTTTATGTCCTTAAACGGAGTTTGGTAAAAATTTGGCGGCACAGATGTAGAATTCCCTAGCGATAATATTTCTGATTTATCATGATTTATTGCGAGGCCAGAACATTCACCGAAATGCAACACAAGTTCGCGGAACTTTATAAGAGATTTATCATTCTTCAAAAAAGCAGTCAAATCGTCAGCGAATAGCACTAATTTGATTTCTTCGTCTTCAACCATAATACCTCGAATGTCATTGTTGGACCGTATCGTTGAAGCCAAAGTCTCTGATACAATAATAAAGAGATACGGAGAAAGAGGATCTCCCTGCCTAACACCGCGCTGGATATCAAAATGTGCAGTAGCGAAGCCATTATTTAAAACACAACTAGAAATATTATTATAAAAGGTATGAATCCATCGAATAAATGAAGGGCCAAAGCGAACGGCCGCTAAAGTGCGGAATAGAAATTCTCTACTCACAGAATCAAATGCCTTTTTAAAACACACGCACACACACGCACACTCAAATACGCAAACACGCACACACGTACGCCCACAAGACGCCAAATACCGGCCGATGGGATAGGTGTATACAGAAGCTCAAAACAGATAAGCTTCTGGTGTATATCAAAGTATATTTTGTACTGAATGAAACCCCTAGCAAGTATCCCTGTTTCGCGAGTGGCCATTACATTCGTTGGTGATAACTTCACCTCGAGTAATCCGACATGACATGTCTAAAATAGTTGTATTCCTTCCTATTACTTTGTCAAGATGGTTTGTACCATTTATTTTGTTTGGAGGATTGTTGCCCATCCCTGTTTCTTGGGTCTAAATACAAAATAGCCTAAACCGGATCATACAAGAACCAGAATTACAGTGAGTTGATAAGAATTCGAGCTTTCACAATCGTTTTTCTTACACTGACTCGCTCATGGAAGCAATCTCGTCGACTCTCGTCTGCTCTTAAAAAGGTTAAGGCTATGCTTGCACTATACCGGTTCCACGTCCCGGCAATGGGGGGGGGGGGGGGGGGGGGGGGGGGGGGTCCCATATAAAAATGACGGGAATGATCGTCAGAAATTTTCGAGAAACACACTAAAATGCACTAATTCTAAAAAAACACGTAATTTTTAGATAGAAAATTCTTTGAGACAGTTACTCGAGTTTCACGCACTAAGCGATCATCAGACGCTTAGTGCGTGAAACTCGAGTAACTGTCTCAAGGAATTTTCTATCTAAAAATTGTATTAATTCGCTCTGCATGTATTTGCATCGAGCACTCCGCGAGCACTCAAATACCTATAGTCGAAACATCTCGTAATCGACCGCGACCACTTTTAATTGTGGTAATTTGAATTTTTTTCTTTTATTCTAACCTCTGCGCCCATATTTAGATGTCACTGCAGAAATGAATCATGGTTACAGTACAAGTCCAATAAAACAAACATTTTTCCACTTTGCATTAAAACTTAAAAATGATACAATATTTTGCGCTGATAGCTACTTTGTAGATTGAAATGCAGACTACAGGTTCAAATGATTCAAAGGTAATACCCCTTGTAGTCTAACATCTCGTAAGCGACCATCTCCCGTAAGCGAAACTTGGCTCTACATTTTGCGTGGTCGCTTACGGGAGGTGTAACCGTATAATAAAATCCAAAAAGTGAGTTATTTACTTGCACTAAAATCTCTATAACGATTGAAATAAAATAGCTAAAAACAGTTTCATTTAATTTTAACTGGATTCTATTGAAATAGGATCGTTTACTTTGTCTTTCGATAAAAACACAGTCAGACCACCATTCATTCAGAGGATAGTAAGTCTGTGGCCACAGTTCGTAGTGGATATCATAAATGGGCCAACAAAGTTTATGTTCGGGTTCAGTAAGGGTTTACGTCCGCTCATTCTCTTCCGTCAAATTGTTGAATGGTATCATATCCCAGGTTCCTGAGAATTTCTTGAATTCTGTACTGATCTCTGGGCCTTTAATACAAACAGAGAAAAGAATAGGGAATCGTTAGCACGTCGCAGTGTTTTTTAAATCGGTAGCTAATGCCAGTCTTGTGCTAGGCATAACACAGGACGAAATAACGACTTTAAGTGCAAGTAAAGGTTCATTAAAGAAAACTTAAAGAACAATTTCGACTATCTTTAAGTGCACCGTAAATTACTTAAATAAGCCTTTACTTGACAACACTTAAAGCAAGTAATGAACAATTTAAGTTGCCTTTAAGGGTCTTTAAGTTGTTGAAAAGTTGAATTAAAGATAACGTAAAGGTTCTTAAACACATATTAAAGATACTTACTTACTTTAATACATTTAAGAGTATTTACGTCTCAACTTAAAGATTTTCGATACCTTTAAGTGAAATTTAATTTTCTCTTAAAGATTAGTAAATTCATTATTTCGTCCTGTGTAAGGGGAAAAATGCAGTCAATGCACAGTAAAGTGCTCTTAGAATTAATAGGCAGCGTGGCTAAAATTTTGTCAGTTCAGAGTAGAACTGTTGCTGAACAATAAAGTGAACTGGGTACCAGTAAAAGAACACGTGTATATACGGGAATGTAAGAAAGACTAATTTGTACGGAATTTGATTGGAGAAATTCGACCACGTGATTTGATCAAAGAATGGTCATCTGGTATACCTTATTGCAGAGATTTTTGTGTTTTCCGTGATTTGAGGAATAACACGAAAGCAAATATTAAATAAACTATTATCTAAAATCGCGAGGGTTAAATTTCGCAATGTACCTCTCCTAAAAAGTTGTCGCAGAAATTCCTATTTGAAGTACACTACCCTACTAAAAATCCACCACTGTAGGGACAATAGTGATCGACAATTATGCGGGAAAATGTAGTGTAAACTAAATGACGTAATAGAGCTAAGGAGTGTTAGCTTGTAAACAGGCCCCTTTGCAAGCGGCGTGCAACTCTCACTAAGGAGCAGGGCGCTGAAAAGAATGGGCGGTGCAACGCGCCCACAGCGCTTGAGCGATGTGTGATGTGGAGCGAGACTGGGCCGAGCGCGCTCGGCAGGTCCCGAGATCAAAACATGGCGGAAAATGAGGTTCGCTGAATGATGTAGAGAACGGGTTGCTGCAAGAAAACAGTACAACATTTGCACTTATTTTTTTCGAAATGAACCTTTCAATGTATTTTCTAAGCTGTAGGCGATAATGAACGGGTTTTATACTGTAAAATTTATAACGAATTATTTGAAATAAATCGAGCTTGTTCGAAATGCGTTACACTTTATGTTTACACCCAAAAACTAAAACATTAATTCAGTGCGAACTATGGCAGCAAACGGCTACATTTTCAGATCACAGACAAATGATCTATCGTTCTTTCATCTGGGTAAATTTCATCCTGAACTTTTTTGAACTTTTTGAGTTACATGCTATAGAATTAAGATGGTTGTTTTGAGGGGTTATTGGGCCACTGCTTTTAATCATTTTAATATAAGCTTAAGTAATACTTCATCAATAAATAATTTTGCCTGTTTTTGTGCCTTCGTTTTGTCAAACCTGTCTTGCTGATTGCTTCAATGGTTCAAAAATAAGGGAATTGAATTTTTCTAGTCTAAAACATTTCTTTTGTTAACCAGGTGAAGCAAGATATTATAGTTAATTTTAATCAACTACATTAAAATGATAGAGCTGATGCTTTTGTTAATAAGCTGCTAGACCCATTTTGATTGCCTTTATTAAGAAATGAAGAGGTTCCTGACATTTGTTTCAGTTATGTGGAACATATCTTCAACAAAAATAACTGCTGATATATTAAATATAGATTGATAAATAAATGTCAGTGTCATATGTACAAGCTATATGATGTTTCCTTTTGTGATACTGTGTTTCCATTTGACAGGTCATTCTTTAAGTATGGTACACCTTAATTAATTAAATATCAGTGTTGTATAAAAGCTCTATGTGACATTTCCTTGTGATATTCCCCGCAGTCCCAAAGCAAACTGATCTTTAATGCTTTTCAACGTAACAACGAGGAGTTGAAAAGCTGTTTCATGACGATTCGTAGCATTCTTTTCACATTTGTGATAACCTTTTGTTCTTAATTATTCAAACAATAAAGGTTATGTAATTATATTTGACGATACGCTATGAATATTTGTATAAATATAGATGAAAAAGCGTTTTTGCTATCTCGCCTTTTGGACTGCCATCGTCTGTGACCAAACTTGTTACAAAAGTTAGTTTAAAGCTCTAATCCTCGGAGCTCAATACGCTGCATTCGATCGAGGAGTACGTTCCCGGGTTTTTTCTCCCAATGGGTTTTATTCCGGGTTTTCGTACCGGGCAGTGTATCATTGTTTTGTTTTTCATTCGCATTTCATTTTCCTTATGAAATGAATTAATGAATTTTGTAATGTTGACATTACGTTTAAGATCATTTGTAATTTTTTAAATCGTACTTCGTTTCACCTTGTGCATTATTTAGCTTATCTATATTGTCATTATGTAGTAAAAAGAAAAAAAATTGTATTTCTAGACATCGTGTAATAAAGCTGGTCCATAGTGTCCATTAGGCACCCAGCACGAGTCACACTCCATAGTTGTCTAGTGTTTTTATTGGCGCTTAAGCGCGTTACGCGGAGGGTAGTTATGAATCCTTCAGTTTCCCGATTATTTTGGCTGGTCATTCAAATATAAGGAAGAGATCGAGACTAAAATAATACAAATTTAAAGGATGTAGCATTGTTAAATAGTTTAACGGTTGACAGGGTAAGAACGTCTCATCTTATCACAAAATATCCACAACAGATATAAAGGACCATAAAGAGATGTCCCTGATCAGAAATTAAGTACTTTGAAATTCTGAACTTGCCAACTATTGATGTTACTATAACAATGACTCAACAATGAATGCATGTACGTTAGTTTCACACAATACAATATGGCCCCTTTCCTTTCTGTTGTTCTTCTTATGTTCTGTACATGTGTTTATCTTTAAATCCACAAACATATCCTATGCAGATAATGGTTTCAATCCTTTAGTGAATTTTTTCATTTGTAGTGTTGTCTGTCACAAAAATTATGTTGGGAATGTATTAATGTCCTTCCACTCAGGATCACAGCACGCTGGTATTTATTATTTCACAAGTCTTTAAAAAATGGCTAAATAGCTGTGTGACTGGAAACAGAAAATCCGCTTTTAAAATTGCCTCAGATTTTATAAATTATGCAGTACAGTACACTATGCCATCAGGATCAGAGACTCAACCATTTTAATTTACACTGCTATCAATAACTATACACGTTTCAACAATTTACACTCCATCAATGAAACGTTTTTAGTGTTTTGGGGCCTTCATTTGATGAAACCGATCATTCAATGCTTTAGTAATGCCTGAATAGGGCACATGAAGTTTTTTTAAACAAAAATATGCTTCCACAGCTAGCCAGTCTCAATAGGGATGATATCTGTTTACAAACATTCTTTTTGTTATTCAAATGTGCCAACCACTGGAACAAAAGAACCCTTTGTTTCGGCAGCCAATAAGGCTCTGGTTGACACATCAATAACAATTGGTGACGTCATTGATATCTTCCCTATATCAATAGCATCACAGAAAAACCACCTTGATTCTATAGCATGTAACTCAAAAAGTTCAAAAACGTTCAAGATGAAATTTACCCAGATGAAAGAACGATAGATCATTTATCTGTGATCTAAACATGTAACCGTTTGCTGCCACAGTTCGCACGGAATTAATGTTTTAGTTTTTGGGTGCAAACATAAAGTGTAACGCATTTCGAACAAGCTCGATTTATTTCAAATAATTCGTTATAAATTTTATAGTATAAAACCCGTTCATTATCGCCTACAGCTTAGAAAATACATTGAAATGTTCATTTCGAAAAAAATAAGTGGAAATCTGGTACCGTTTTCTTGCAGCAGCCCGTTCTCTGCATCATTCAGCGAACCTCATTTTCCGGGTAGATTCTGCATGTACCGGAGCACATATTACGTAAAACAAAAGGAACAAAGAACGACAACAATACAAATGCAAAACAAGACCAAAAATACAATACCTCACAAACAATAGAAGACAATGAGTGGTTCATGGATACCGGTACATGCAGAAAGACCCATTTTCCGCCATGTTTTGAACTCGGGACCTGTCGAGCGCGCTCGGCCCAGTCTCGCTCCGCATCACACATCGCTCAATCGCTGTGGGCGCGTTGCACCGCCCATTCTTTTCAGCGCCCTGCTAAGGAGTTTGTATCACAGTCCAAAGAAGTATCTCCCGGTAGTTCCCCAGAACAAACGGATGTCGGTAAAGCGAGAAACTATCATTTAGTCACAGAAACCTTCAAATTTTATACTAAATGCCTTGCCTTGGACTCAAGGTATTGGACGAGGGTTTCAAAAGCATACAATTTTCTTTTGTTGCGAGATAAAATCGAGCATTTGATTCTACCTGATGTTCGTCTTGTCCTTCCTTTGCATCAAGCCTCTCCATTATTCTCTGCATGTTTTTTTGCATGTCCTTTTGAAGGAGGTCTACTTTTTCCTCAACTAAAAACGAATAGAGTTTGTTGTAACTGTTATTATTGTTGTTGTTGTTGTTGTTGTTGTTGTTTTTCACATCTTGTTACGGTTTAACAACTTTTAAAATATTATGTATGCTTAATAGGGCTAATAGTTACCTGACAACGGAAATGATCTTTGGTATCTTTTTAGATAGCGTTCAGTCGTTTTATGAATGAACCTTTCTCTTAAGTACTTGTCATATTTCTCTTTCCTCCTCTTTGCCTTCTAGAAATTAAACAATAGAACAATTTTATCAACCCATTTTGTGAAAAGATAAAATGCTATCCCATTGATCTCTATTAAACTAGATCCTTTAACGTTGAAACGGTAAGAAGTGCAATTTTTGCTTACAAACCATAGTTAAAATTTATTGTGTGATATTTAGTTCCTAAACATGTTACAGATTCTCTGTTATCAAGATGCATTGCGCGCATCGATGGAGGCTACGTATGATTCAAAACCTTAATTTTTCACGTCTCCTGTAAGAATCCTTCACAATCCGAGCCATACATTGTTTGATTATTTAGAGTTTGATTATCGATCTTCTCTCACACGACAATATTTGGTTACAAAACTTTCATTTATGATGTTTTGATCGCTTGAACTACGGCCGGTATGAGGACTACATTTCTCAGTAAATCTCACGCGACACTGATTAACAGGAAGCGGTGCGAAACGAGTGCATTTCCGTGAATTTTAAGGCCTGGAGAATATCCCATTTGCCGGTTGCAGTGCATATAAAGTTGAATAAACGTTCAGTAAGTGACCGCGCATTGAATTAAAACATTGTAAGTAGATTCCTTTCTTCAAGTCGACTTGTTTGAGATTGGGTTCGATAAGAGAGTGATTTACTCACTTTCTTTAATGCTTACTGCAAGGTAAGTTGTGTTAAACTAGTGGTACTGATCATAGTTGCAAGCCAAAACGTTCCGGCAGTGGATCTGTAGGTGACCACAGAATTCAACAAACCCGCGGGTGTCAAACATGCGGCTTTTCAAACCATCAATTGAGGCCTGAACTGTTCTTTTTTCAGGCTCTTATTGATCACAATTTCTTTAAGTATTTACCGGATTATTTCTACACGGCAGGATATTTGTTTCTCTTCCTGATACTAATAATGATACTACTCGTCTCCGATGGTATAAGTAATCAAGAAGGATGGCATTCAAAGATTCTGTGTAGACTACAGACAGGTCAATGGCTTCCGGGTATTGGCAGGTGCACCCAGAGAGTGGTGGTTAAGGCGGCCTTCGTAACCACCTCTGGTCTTTTCGAATGGACTGTCATGCCTTTCGGACTAATTTCCTCACCAAGTACTTTTGAGTGAATAATGGAAATGATGTTAGTAAAACTGAGATTTGAGACCTGCTTGGATTACACAATTGTGTACGGAAGGACATTTCAAGAAGAAATGGTAAGTTTGGAAGAGGTTTTCCGTTGCTATGCCTTGGCTGGACTTACACTGAAGTCAAACAAATGTGCGTTGTTTCAGAAGAGTGTTATTAACCTGGGTCATTTTTATTGTGTCGGAGAATGGCACTGAAACAGATCCTGCTTCAGTTGATTGAATGAGTTTGTGCGTGGCCAGTGCCTGAGAATGCAACTGAAATGAGAAGCTTGTAAGAACTTGCGAGTTACTACCAGCATTTTGTGCCTAATTTTGCTAATGTAGCCAGACCCTTAACAAACTAACAATATCGACTTTGCTTGGTTGTCAGAGCGCGAAGTTTCCTTTGACACCATAAATAATTTGCTATTCACTGCTCCGGTCTTGTCTTACCCTGACTTTGTTGTTAAGTTCATACTGGACACGGACGCTAGTAATTATGGAATTTAAGCCGTCCTGAGTCAGATGACTGATGGCGTAAAACATCCTGTTCTTTTTTGCAAGCCGAACCTTGACCAAAGCTTAGAGAAACTATTGTGTCACACGGAAAGAATTCCTTGCTTTTGTAGGGTTTCACCAAGCAGTTTCGTCATTATTTGCAGGGGCCAAACTTTCGCATCAGAACTGACCATGCATCTCTTCGCTTAGTACTGATCGTTAAGGAACCAGAGGGATAGTTAGACCGAGAGTTATGCTATCCCAAGCCAAGAAGCTGTTACAGCAGCCGAAAAGCTGGTAGCCAAGTTTGTGTGCAGATTTGGAGTGTCCTGCGAACTATCCAGCGATCAGGGGACTAACTTTGAGTCCAAAGTTATGGCTGGAGTCTGTACGCTCCTGGACATTGAGAAAACTAAAACACTTCGGCTGCAGCCACAGTCTGACGATCAAGTGGAACGTTTCAATAGGACATCTGATAAAATGCTTCGAAGTAAATTGAACTGAAGAAAGTCAAGAGGACTGGAGCCTGCAACTTTAACCCTGAATGATGGCATATCGAAATTCAATACATGAATCTACTGGCGAAACCCCCATTTCTGGGAAAAGAGATTGAAGTACCACTATATGTTATCACTGAGTCACCACCATTGACAGCTGTTTATGCCTTGGCCCTCCAACAGACCCTGGGCGGCGCCCACTAGGTAGCATGGAGATACCTAGGTAAAGCCGCGGAACGTCAGAAGAACATCAGAAGAGAAATATTCGACATAATATGGGGAAGGAACCCAAATTAGATTGTTACTTAGTGGTGTCTGTGTTATCGGATGTTACCTATCGAATCCAAGAAGCCGAAAAGCTAAACCTAAGGTGGTCCACGCCGATCGTCTCAAATCGTATCTTGGACCTGCATTGAAGAGCTGGGTTTCAGAGGGAGGAAAAATTGGTGTGTCTGTTGCGTCCACAGTTGTGAGTTTTGAAGAAAGTGACCCTGTTATCTCGGGAAGCTCTGTGTAAGTTGAACCGTGGGAAGGCCATGTGGATGGGCTGCGTTATCATGGAGTCTCCAAACTGTATTATTGGAAGTATTCTCCCAGTTGCGGAGGCGATGTCTGAAAAGGCTGAATCAGATGTAGAGAAGAGTAACACTGGATTTGATACGAGCAGGAGTCCATCATGGGCTCCTGATAGGGGAAGTGAAGCAGATGTGATGCCTAGAGGCGTCCTGGGGGGGGTGGGGTCTTCTTGATTTGAAAACCGCATTTAGGACTTTCATTAACTTCCTGAAAAAGCGGACCTATCAGATTGCTTAAACTTCCAAGGCCGCTAGGAAGGTATGTATACTAACATCTGATCTAACTTAATATTTTTCTCAAATACCTCTTCTCGGCTATTTTTGTTAGACGCAAAGTAAACCTGCTTGATTGGATAGCTGAGTATGTTGTAAGGTATAACAATAGCGTGCCGACGTGAGTATTGCTCTTCCATTACCGCCAGCCCAAACTTCCACTCCTCTTCCCAGTTAGTCTGATGAATAAGAAAATAGAAATCAGAATGAAGGTAAACTGCTCTCCTCCGTGGTTTCTTGCGCCCTTATAATTTTAATAACATCAAGTTTAAGGCAATTTCTTGTAATCGACTTTTAATACGGCAAAAAAAGTTTATGGTTAGCATAACGTATGACATAAAATTGTTTATTAAAAAATAGAAAAGAAAATTAGGTAAACATCAAGTTGACTGATTGTAGGTGTTTGTCCGGAATGTTTTCGCTTCTGATTGTTAATCTTCTAATGAAGTTTGTTACTAAACTTAGTTTTTAAGTTAATAGAAAGGAATCAATATATAATTATAGTTGTTATATAGCTGGAGTTTTTCTCAATACAACGCGCGCATTGATTGGTTGATTCATGGTCACATGACATCTAACAAACAAACTGTTTCCCGCCAATAGACAATATTCGTATTCACGGTATTGAACTGGAACTAGCGTGCAGTCGAGGCTCATGCAGGGGAATCTTTTCACATGCAAATATTTTAAATGATATTCCCCCGCATTAGCCTCGACTGTAAGCTGGTTCCAGTTCAATACTGAGAATACGAATATTGTCTATTGTCCAAAGCGGGCAACATTTGCGAAAGAGGACAACAATTTTGACGTCAGAGGGTAACATTGCACTGTTGCCCGCTAGCGCACGTGATCAGACCGTGACAAAAGGTGGCATGATTATGATCTTTAATCTTTAATTAAGAGATTGAAATGATGAGATTGAATGCTCGGCGCGTTTTTCAAACTGTGTTGTGTTGTGTTTTTTGTGTTGCTATATAACAAATCACTTAATGACTGATCCCTCGGGAAACAGTGAATTTCTTTTCCCTCGAAATAGGATGTTTCCCTAGACTTCGTCTCGGGAAACATCGAGATTCTCGGGAAACAACATTCACTGTTTCCCTCTGGACCAGTCATTAAGTGTTTATTATAATAATAATTATAATAATAATAACATTTTAAAGTCACTGAAAAGCTCTCAAAATACTAAAGACTTGATGATAGAAAATGAAGAATGTGGGTCCAAAAACCGAAATTATACCGGTTGTCATCGGCGCACTGGGAGTAATCAAAAAGGGTCTGGAGAGAGGTCTACTCCGAAAATACCTGGATCAATCGACATCACGAAAAAGCAAACAATCACACTTGAAACAGTACATATGCTGCAAAGGGTACTATTAATTAAATAGACCATACAATACCACAAGACCATGACTTGGCCCCGGTCCTGTTGCAAGCAATAAATAAAGTCAGAATATCTAATAATAGTAGTAATAATAATGATATCAATAATAGTAAGAAACTAATTTATATTACCCTGTATTTTTCGAAAGTGTTTGTTAATAAAGCCACCAGGATATTGACCAGCATGATAACTGACAAAATCAGGAAAACAAAGTACAGCACTTGCACAATTTCTGAAGTCAAACTTGTGTGGGATTCCAAATTTGTCGACTCCATAATTCCAAGTACAGACCAGACTAGCTGCCTGGCCGCCTTGTAAAAGCTGAAACGAAACGGTAAAATCTGGTAAGCACAGGCTTACCCTAGTCTGTTTGAATGGTGTCCCGTGCTTTTCTAATGGCTGTATCTATTGGCTTTTAAAAAAGCTCCAAATTTCATATTATTATATTTATGGCAAACACAAGGGGGGAGGGGGAGGGGGAGGGGGTTGTTGCAGCCCCCAATTGGGTTTTTGCGGTGTTACAATATTTCGAAAATATTTTACCCCTAATAGATAGCATGTGTCGTAATAAGGGAGATGGCAATTAACTAGTTTTAGTAACAAGACCTACCATTTGATTGTGCCTTGTGTGCAAAACCTTCACAAAGACATAAAGGGAATAATATGCAATCAGCTGATATACGTGTACCTTCAGGCTCTTACTTTTGCCACAACTTAATTTAGCGACGAAATGTATTTAATAAAGCCATTTTTCTTGCTTTCTAACGACCTTTAAATTGTTCTTAAATTTTTAAATCACTTAAAAATTCGGTTAAATGAGTGTTTTAACAACTTTCTTGCAAGACACGCTCAAATTAACATTAAAGTTAACGTTAACTAACTTAAGGTATCATTTTGAAAAGGTTCCTTCTCCCATTCTCACAAGTCGTTCACGGTTTACATTCGTCAGGTAGGCCAAAACCGATTAGAATTAGAATTAGATATATATATAATTCTGAGCAACTTATCTGCAGTTTAGTAGGAAAATCTTTTAACGCCTAACGCAAAAAAAATGTCATGTACACTATAAAACGGTATGTACAACAAGTTATCGCCTGTACTGATTGGCAATCCAAAGATTGACTCTTCCCTTCAGTTGAAATACATGACCATCTCTGAACTCATTTTTCACTATGGGATAAGTCTGTTTACAATAGCTGTTTCTAGAACATTTTGCTACATCACTGAAAAAGGCAACTTACGGTTCATATCCTTCTAGGCTGTTAGCAGTTTGGTTTTTTGAAATCAAATATGACATTTCAGCTGAATGAATCTTTGCCAAGGCCATAGAGAATGCGGCGATTACGAAGGCAAATTGCACAAGGATAATTGTTAAATCAACAATCATTTGAAACAACGCCATTTGCAGTGGACCAAAAACTTCACTTAATACCAATATGCTGGATGATCGAAGAATCAGTAACATGGTGTTAAAACCGTAGAAGTAGTTAACGATCTCCAGCAAACGATTGTGAAATGGATCGCCACCTCGGATGATAATGATGACTCGAAAAATGACGATAATGATGTAAATAGCCATGGTTAGTAGATCTATCCAATTCCACATATCTCTGCGAAGAAATATAAAAAATGTGGTACTGTAAAATCCCGGTTATAAGCCCTGAGATTACGCCGGTCATAAGGGGTATCGCGGGGCTAGGAATGAGCTATTATGACACAAGTTGAAGCTAACTTTACATCATGAACAAGAGAAATATGCCGATGTATTGGGGCTTCTAGTACCTGTTGTTCACTCATTTCAGTAAAACGTTGAAAATGTAATATACACAATCGTTATGTGAAAATGCAATGAGTTAGAATTTGCTCCGATTTAGTTGCATTATAATTTGTGGTGTGTTGGGGGGAGGGTGGGTGGGTGTTTTTTAACTGGAATTTTTGTTTCATTAGCGGGAAGATTGGCATTAATAAGCAGGGGGCTTCTAACCGGGCTTTGGTGGTATTTATGGTACACCTAATTCTGCGAGTCAGCCAAACTTTCCACACTGCGACAACTTAAAATTTGTGGGGGTGTTGTAGTCTACGGTCGCACTTTTAACGACTTGGTAGTGGGTTGTACTACACTTTAGTCTACGTCCAAATTGGGTCAGATAAACACAAGACCTAAACAAATTTGCGCACTTCGGACACTCTGCAATCTGTTTTCAAAATACGGTATAGCAGTTGCAAAGGCAAAGCCGAGAAAGCTAACTCTCAGCAAGAAAAAGTTACAACATGGCTGACTTTTGAAAACAAAGTTAAACTATTTTGGTATGTAAAATCGCCAATATTACAGTAGTAGAAAAAGTAACACGTTCTCACTAAGGCAATAAGCATGCAGCAGTTTACGTCGATTTTCTACTCCCCATTGGGCGTACATTGCACGTCAGACGTACGCCTGACGTCCATGTGCGTCAGGTCCACACTGGTGCAACTCACGTAAACATTTACGTCACGTTTACGTCACGTCTGACGTTAGTACTTAGTCCCTAGTCGCTTCATCTTATAGAATCCAGAGTTACTTGCCGGGAGTTACAAGACTCAAACACTATCTTTATTTGGTGTTACCTACTTCAAATAAACCTTGCTGCGGATTGAGGCTTCTGAAGTGCTCCACTGTTCATACTCACTGAGCACCAATGACAAGAAGAAAATTAGCACAAAGTACTCTTCGATGCTTGGCAAAACAGTAGAACCCAGAAGGCAGATCCGACAGTGAAGAGCAATAAATATCACTTTCATGAATTCAGTCTTTATTAAGATGACCAGGGAAGTGTCCATGTAATCAAAGTATCTTTCTGTTGAATAGATGCAATTGTAGTTATTTATTGTATGAAACAGGACTTTGAAAATACATGCTCTCAAGTCGAAATTCAGTTAACTCTCTCTAAACTGGACACCCTACTTGTTCGCCTTAAAGAGATGTCCCCGGTATTTGACATCATTGAGCCTGTAGTATCGCAAGAGTCACATGAACTTTTTGTATGTCCTTGTTCACCAGGAGTCTCCTACAGCTCAGTGATTAGAGCATCCAACCGGTACCTGGTAGATCGTGGGTTTAACTCCCATTGGAGGCCCCAGAATTTTTCTGTTTGGAGTATTTCGACCTGAGAGCTTATTTTGGTATTCTTGGCTTGCACTTACATTATTTCATGTCATATCATGAATTGTAGAGAGTTTAAAACTACACATCTGGGTCAAATTTTTAAAGCCCCAGAGCATTTCGTTCAAGAGTCATAGGCGAACGAGTATTAGACATTTTTAGTAAAAATGTATGTGGTGACCATCTTGGTGTACTACTTCAGTACACCAATATGGCGGCCAAAACTTCAAAGTCATAATTACACAAAAATCCCATCACAAAAGATTGGATTCACTATAAGTTACATTAAATCGGCTTATAAGCATCTATAATGCAAAAATAACTTTCAACTGGTTTAATTTTGTTTATTTTCACGGCTTATCTGAAATGGCGTGACGAATTGCGTGACACATTTAAAACTTTTTTAATCTTTATGACGTCATGTGCAAGCCAAGAATAGTCGCAATTCCACTTAATAATTTAACATATTTCAAAATAATAGAACCATGGTCGAATCGTGGTCGTTACATACTGATACATTTACCGTACTTTGCAATTTAAACTCAAACTTTCAAACATGAATAATACTGCTTATTTGAAAGAAATCAAAGCACCGACTTCATTGCCCACGCAGACCGTTTTCTAAATACTCTTAAGAAAAACAGTTCGGCCGATGTTTTACAGAGGCTTTAATTGACGTTTTGAAAACTGGCGGTTAACTCTAAAACCGCTCAACCGTTGATAAATATCGCGGACCTTTTTTCGCGACATCGGAGCGGTAAGAACATGGTATGTGACCGTTCTCGAGGCTTTTCGGTTGCAGAGGATGGTGAAACCTTTTACCGAAGCCAGAACAATCGTACAAAAAGTTCCAGGTGCTATCTTTTTCAAATTATATATTTTATAAATTTTCTCTGAATTACTCCCGAATTACTGCAGTAGAACGTCGTTTACAGCAATCTCAATTGCCAATCTCAGCCAACAACAAATTATTTATTCTCGTTATTTGACTTTAATAAAGGCGCGTCAAAATTACATTATGTTGATTTCTCAAATTTTCATTGTTAACAAGAAATCGAAAATAAAAAAGGAATGGTCATTAAGAAATGGTTAACGTACAGCGCGCGTACATCGAGTTATGGATGCACGCCGGAGGTTGATAAGACCTGATAAGCACGAAAGAAGCGTGAGAGTTGCTTAAGGCGATAGTCGAGAGCGACTCTAGCTTCCCGAGTGCTTAGAAAACTTCCCGCGTGCATCCAAAACTCGATGTACGCACTGCTGCGACGTTTACCATTTCTTTTATAACATATCACGAAGACAACATATCAAAATTGCCGCGGGCAAAACAAGCTGAGTGACGTGAGCGGGCTATCCATGGGCAAATGGATGGCGCGTATCAACCAATCAGAGCATACGCTTTTCTTGAGGTATGTTATGATGACTCTTATATCATACCAAAAATATCTTTCGAGAGATGTTCCTCTGCTGGAGTCCTCTTTGATTTCCTTTTCTGGTCTCTGTAATAGACATATCCAATCAATGGAAGTAGAATGGGGGTTAATAGTGTGTCTGCCATAACAAGTAACAGCCACAGAAGAAAGTGTAGTTTTCCAGCAATCGACTTAAAAGGCGAACCCCTTTGCCACCTCATCTTCACTCTCTTGAACAAAAATGGATGGGATATAAACTGTAAAATAAAAACAAAACATTGCAACAATATCCCTACCTCTATCAATGCAAAACGTTGGAAAACAAAAACAAGAACCCCATCAACTTGAAAGTGAAACAGTTTTGTTTTTTGGTTGTTATAGAAAATACAACATGAATAAAAAATAGAAATTAATTGCCTTAATGATATTCCCAAAGGTCGAATGAAGAAAAATTGTTAAGAAATAAAAAGAACTAATCATTTCTGAGATATAAATTACTGATTCATTTACAGGGGCCCCCAACGAACAATATTTGGTAAAATGCACAACATTTTACCAAAATCAATTAAAATAAATGATATAAAAGCATTTCCAGGTGTTCTTCTACGTTGCTGGAAAAAAATATATCTGTTCCTTTTTCCTAGGATAACACACAGGGAAATTCCCAGCCAGCTGGATAAAAAATGTATGTTTCCCAGCCAGCAATTTAAAAAAAATGAATAAATAAAAAAAACAATAACAATTAGTTACCAAAAGGGGCTTGGAAACTAATGAAACATTAATGGCAAACTATTTGAGGCTTTTTTGTTTATTGTTTTGTACATGCACTGCCGTCTCGAACTCAAACCTGTTCGGATGTTTCTAAGCACTGCTTAAATTTGTTACTACGAAGCTTAACCCTTTTAAACCTCAAAGTGACCAACATCAAACTTCTCCTCACAGAATTTATACATAATCAAGAGAAAAGGTCATGAGAATTAATGCAGTGATCAGCAAAGATAATTTACTTTGACCTTTTAATGAATTCTTTCACCTAGATCTGTAAGAAATGTATATAAACCAGTAAGGATAATTTTTTTCGGAATATTTTGCCAGCCAGCAAGAATTCCTTTGGGGAACAGATAAAGGGAGGAACAGATTCGTTGGGTGCCCCTGCATTTATTTGATAGAAATGTCTTTGGAAGAAATATCTGTTGAAAGCACATGCATGTGAAAGAAAGGTAATTAATTCTTAGTTGGTATTTTGGTATTTTGTATTTTTGTATATTTATATATGTTGTGATTCAATTTTTTCTTTGGTTTGAAAATTTTCAAACCAGTTTAATTTTTGTTTTCCTTTGTCTCAGAATATGATAATGAATCTGAGACAAAGAAAAATAAAAACTAAACTGTTTTGAAAATTTTTAAACCAAAGAAAGATTTGAACCACAACATATATATTTAACTATTATAGCGCGAAAGCGCGCGTGATATCGCCTGGTACTTAGCCGACTCGGCCTACGGCCTCGTCGCCTAAAATTAGGCGATATCACGCAAGTTTGAGCGCTATAATAGTTTTATAATTCAACACATTGATAACAAAGCACAGTTTGAAGAGAAAATATCGCCGACAAGCCTTTTATTTTAAAAAAGCTTACATATGTTTTAACACGCGAAACTTGCAACATCACACAGTTCATGAATGAAAGTGGCGCCTTTGTCAATATTGCGCAAACTTGAACACTATAACTGTTTTATAATTCAACACATTGATAACAAATCACAGTTTCGAGAAAAAATTCATTGAGATATACAACCTTTCATTAAGTAAAAAGGCTAACAACAATATTATACCTTGCACTATTTCTTAAACAACAAACAGTGAATGCCGAAACGTTTGCCAAGCTAAAATTAATTTAGCGTACACAATCAGTTGAGAGTTTCTACGAAGAGCTTTTGTCTACTTAAAGAACGGGACAGAGAAGTGACTACAAGAATTAAAACACAGTAAAATGGCATTGAATGTCTTAGTTACAAGTGTTTCGTATCTTAAAAAGTTCAATTCAGAAATGAATCAAAACAAATTGAACAAACACACGGATACGAACCTAAACATAGCGGCGAAAAGTCGGAAAGAACTGCAGCGTGGACAGTATGTCTTACAAAAATTCACAGCTAAAGGATACAAGAAACGGTTAAAACATCGTACCTGTAGTTGATTTGGCTTTTTATTCCCTTCCATCAGCACCACAGTTTCAAACATCGAAGTACAAGCTGAGTCGATCAATGTTGTTTACAAACTTGCTCGTTTTTTAGCTCCTACAGCCGTAATGACGAGATCAGAAACTTTTCTGAGAAAGCATCAAGTCTATATCATATTCTAGAGGTGATTACCAAAGGAATTTTACGAAAATTGTGCTCCTTCATTCACTCCTTGTCGAGCGGGTTAAATTTTGAACCAGTTTTCATTCAGCTACGCCAAGAAACACTGCGACCGCGACAACGCGAAAATTTCGCGCCTTTTTTGTCCAATCATGTTAACAATATTTTTTCTCTTTTCTTTCCTTCTCTTTTTTTCTTTCTCTTCCCTTTTTTAACTTATAGTTCACGCACTTTTTCACCCAAAAACACGAAATTGCAGGCAGCAGTCATTTTCACTTTCCTTCAAAATGCGAAATTTACGCCATCGCTGGTTATACGTCATGTAGACATAACGTATATCGATAACTTTTTGACCATATTTGGGCAGTGTATCAATGTGTTGAATTATAAATATATAATATATATATATATATATATATATATATATATATATATAGACGGTTTTGAAGGTGCTGCCTGAGCCAACGAAAGATGTCATACCAAAAGGATCACAATAATGGATTCACAGTCCGGATTCGGTGGATATAATAAAAAACTAGTTAAAAAGACCGAAAATGGACAACTTTTGGTATAAAAAAATGTAAAAATTTACTTAAAAAACGTTTCGGTCTCTCGACCTTCATCAGTTGTACAGCCGGACAGTTACACATGAGACTTAAATACGGTTACAACAATGACTTAACATTAAACTACTGATAAATTACGTAACAAAAATAAAAGCAAAATTACAACGGTAATACAATAATAGAAGTGATAACGAGACTAGACTAAAGGAAAACCACAAGTGCCACAAATATACTAATGAGCTAATATACTAATGAGCTACGGTAACATATATATATATATATATATATATATATAATTATAATAAACTGGTTTAAGACTTCAGAGGTAGTTCATCGTTTTATTACTACAGCTCTGTTTCGTATGGCCAAAAGATGACCACACTCATCAGGCAATATCAACGATTGACCGTTAAATTACAATAACTGGCTATAAAAGCGGGGATACGGTTGCTATGAGATATAAAAACATGCGTAATTTTATCATGTGAGTGCTATTTATAATTTGGGAGATTGTGTTACTTTATTATAAAGTTCTTGAGGAGGTATCTGTTTCTGTGGGGGCATGAACTTGCTAACTCATTTCGTTTGTTCAGACTGCAGAGATTCTTTTTACAGATGATTATGAATTTTTCAAGTTCATGCCCCCACAGAAACAGATACCTCCTCAAGAACTTTATAATAAAGTAACACAATCTCCCAAATTATAAATAACACTCACATGATAAAATTACGCATGTTTTTATATCTCATAGCAACCGTATCCCCGCTTTTATAGCCAGTTATTGTAATTTAACGGTCAATCGTTGATATTGCCTGATGAGTGTGGTCATCTTTTGGCCATGCGAAACAGAGCTGTAGTAATAAAACGATGAACTACCTCTGAAGTCTTAAACCAGTTTATTATAATTGTCAATGCTCCTCTAAGAGTTGAGCGCTCTCTGAAATACATTCAAATCAAGTTCAAGAATTTATATATATATATATATATATATATATATATTGGAAAATAGAAAAAAAACTACTCTTTCGTCCCTACAAGCCTGTTTCGTGATTGGTCACTCTTCAGGGGATTTTAATGAATATTCATAACCGTCGTTCTTACACTATAAAATTTACATAATCAATGATGCAGTTAATTCAAATTTAAATTTAAATGAAATGTTACGTAGCAACGCTTTGTTCCTGTGGCGACAAGAAGATACAAGTTCATTACGCAAGTTCATTTTCATTAGGAAATTTGTCGCATCTTTCATCACAATGGACTACGCATCACAATTGAAGTCAACAAGCAGATCATTAACTTCCTAGATGTCACCTTTAACCTGAACAACAGCACTTACCAGCCGTTCACAAAGCCTAACATATCGCTGCAGTACGTCCATCGCGAGAGCAACCACCCACCAATCACCACAAAGAACATTCCTGCCGGCATCAACAAACGACTGTCATCCCTTTCATCGGACAAAGCTTCATTCGACCAAGCCGTCCCTCCATATCAAAAAGCACTTGACGAGAACGAATACCGCTACACTCTTCACTACGAACCAGCTTCGACTGCCAAACAGAAAAACAGACAACGAAACAACATACTCTGGTACAACCCCCCATTCAGTAAAAACGTCTGTACCAATATCGGACACAGATTCCTCACCCTAGTAGACAAACACTTCCCTAAAGACCACAAGCTAAGAAAAATCTTCAATCGCAATACCATCAAGATCAGCTACAGCTGCATGAATAACACTAAACAAATTATCGACAATCACAACAAGCGTATTTTGAATCCACCCGTACACACCGATGACAACGCAATTGTCAACAAAACATGCAACTGCCTACAAAACAACACATGCCCACTTAACGGAAACTGCCTCCAATCATCAGTTATCTACCAAGCAACCGTCAAACGTAAGGACAATAACACTTCTGAAACGTACATTGGACTGACAGAAAACGTCTTTAAGACAAGATACAGAAAACACGCTACATCTTTCCGTCACGCAAAACACAGAAACTCCACCGAACTCAGCAAACATACCTGGAATCTTAAAGATAAGAACATTGACCACTCTATTTCATGGCGTATCATTTCATCAAGTTCAACCTACAATAGCTCAAGTAAAAGATGCAATCTCTGCCTTAAAGAAAAATTTTTAATAATCTGCCGACCTGAGTTGTCATCACTCAACAAGCGTAATGAACTTGTATCTTCTTGCCGCCACAGGAACAAAGCGTTGCTACGTAACATTTAATTTAAATTTAAATTTGAATTAACTGCATCATTGATTAGGTAAATTTTATAGTGTAAGAACGACGGTTATGAGTATTCATTAAAATCCCCTGAAGAGTGAGTAATCACAAAACAGGCTTGTAGGGACGAAAGAGTAGTTTTTTTTTTCTATTTTCCAATAAATTTCACTCTACTTTAACGTATCGAGCACTGTACTACGGAATAATTGAAACACAATCTTCATATGTATATATATATATAGCTAAGTATGGCTGAAAATGTCACTACAACTGCGCCAAACAAGGGTTTTTATGACCCCGATCAGCCCGAGAATCACAGGGAGCGAGAGCGAGAGAAAAAAGGACTAGCAAAAGTCTTTTGTTTTCATATTGTAGACTTTAGACGTAGTTTTTCAATGACAACAAAACAAGGAGAAACACACTCCCAGAGGCTCACTCAGGGCGATATGGTTTTCAAAAATCCAGCTAGATATGTCCATAGTATGGCATACAATGACCGAGAAAAGGGTAAAAAGGCGATTTCCGGCAAAAGTCAGTGTGTTCTAGAACATTTCACAGCGTTTGCTTGAGATATATTGCTGAATTTTTGAAATCACGATCGATTAAAATTACAGCAATTTCATTACAACTACGCGAAACAAGGGTTTTTATGACCCTGATCAGCCCGAAAATCACAAAAAGAGAGAGAAAAGGGAAAGGGACCGAGAGCGAGAGCGAGAGCGAGAGCGAGAGCGAGAGCGAGAGCGAGAGCGAGAGCGAGAGCGAGAGCGAGAGCGAGAGCGAGAGCGAGAGCGAGAGCGAGAGCGAGAGCGAGAGCGAGAGCGAGAGCGAGAGCGAGAGCGAGAGCGAGAGCGAGAGCGAGAGCGAGAGCAGGAAAAACACTTGAAACAGTCTTTTGTTTTTATTATGTGCACAAAATAAAAACTTATTTTGTGCAAAAAATAAAAAAAATTGTCCACAAAATAAAAACAAAAGACTGTTTGGTTTTCAAAAATCCAGCTAGATATGTCGATAATATGTCGTTTAAAAACGCCCAGACGCTTACTTACTTACTTACCAGCTAGTTATACTATAATTTTTTATTATTTTTTTTTAAGAAAAACAAAAGAATACCTTCTCTCTAAATTAGAAATATTGTAATAATTATTGTTTTGAAAGGTTAAGAAAAGACGTAAAACAAATGTGATTGTCACTAATAAACGTACACTTAGAACATGGCGACGTTGTTAAAACATTGTAAAGTAACTTTTAATTATAAAGTTGTAACAGGGGCTCTCCGTGTGAGCCCAGTGGGGTTTGTTGAGAGCTCCTGCTCCAGTTCCATATGTCATATTTATGAACTACACTGTTGTTATACCTTTGGACTGTGGAGCCGCCACATTTCAACACTGCTATCATTGCATCAAATTAGCTTGCTGGCACAATTTATATAAATGTACAAGAGGGGGATCCAGGGCTCGAACGTAGGATTCTGATTTCTGGTGAAAACTGCCTGACAAACGTACCTTCTTCTGTTCGTAAATAATAGCCTGTTTCGTCATTTCACTGAACAAAGATCCGTAACGATCCGCGTCACCATCTTGAATGCTGGCTTCTTCTTTTGTGCGCACTTGATCCAACAACTGAACGGCAAAGTCTTCAACCTTGTCAGCAAGGTTTTGCAAGAGTTTAGTGTTTTCAGTGGTTATTTCACCCAGTTCCTTAAGTTTCTTGTGTATCTAGTTGTAAAATATTTGTACTTATTACAACAAGTCGACTTGACGGATATTTCAGTGTGCTTATGTTTGCGCTTGCATTGCTTGGAGGCAATAGGCTATAAAAGTAGTTCCCTCCTGAATAAAACTTCAAACTAACTTGTCATAAATGTTTATCAAGAGATCCCAGATGGTATTTTTAATGTCATAGTAGATTTCTTAATTCTAACACTTAGCATTAGAACTCAGCATACCTTGAAAATCATTTCAATATGGTCTTCGTCATCTTTGGGTAAACAAAGTTCTTCAGCTGTGATGGTTGCCACTATCTTATCCACGTTCCAAGGCTCTTCTATATTCATCTTTAGGAAAGAATCTATAGAATATTCTTGGAAAAAGAAAGAGTAAAATATAAACGGTCAGTTGACCACTAGCTGTACCAAACAACACTACACTTTGGTACATAACTTGAACTTGGGCTAATTGACAACTTTGCGCTTAATACAAAGACAGTGCATCCTCATGGGACGTTTGCATTAGAAAACCTTTTCCTTGGAATATTAGAATGTGTTCTAATATCTAATGTCTTTATTAATACAATAGCAAAAAATGTGCATGTATATAACTATTTTCAAATTCGTTAAGAGAATAAAAGGATGATAAGAATAATAAATATAAAAATATTTACAGAGCTAATTTTATTGATATTTAAAATGTAATCTATTGATAAAACTAGATTTAAATCTTTCCGTATTTACTCGAGGAAGCATACTTCTGGGATTCCTAAGATGAAGCGAGCTCTGTTTTACACGAGGTAATAAAGGAAAAAGAGGATGAGATTGATTTCTTAAAATTCTATTAAAAAGAGAATGGTCAGACTTTTCTAGTAGTTCTTCTATATAATAGGATAAGAAATATAGTTTCGTTTGTGGCATCGCGTGAGGAAATTCTGTACAGTAGTAAGCTCAGGAGGTGAAGCGGCGTAAACAGACAAACCATAAGTAATTTTAGGTAAAACTATAGATAAAAACATAAAATCAATATCTAGTTGGAGATAATCTTCCTTGCGTAACGATCGAAGTACATATAAACACCTGTTTGCCTCTATAAGTTTCCCTTTAACATGTTCATTAAATCTAATGTTGTCTTGAAAGGTAATTCCTAGTATTTTAACTTCTCTACTTGCTTAAAGGGGAAGCATCACGGGAATTTTGATCTTTTTTGGTCAAAGCCATTTCACAATACCTTTACTTATTTACAAAGTAACACTAAAACACCAAGAGAGTGAAATCAACCAATTCTTTAAAGAGGAACAAATCATGCTCTGTTCTAACCCATTTTGGAGACGAAAATGTGGAAACTTGAAAAAAATTAGGCTAACTTTTTTCAAGCTGCAATTCATTGAGACCCAGTCCGTCAATGACTAGAGACACTCATCAGCAGTTTTGATATATTTTGTGATCATTTATCACACCACTGGAGCTTTATTTTTCGGTTTCTGATCATACAATATATTTTTTGCTTTTTAAAATGACACCAAATCCTCGTGATACTTCCCCTTTAATTCCATTTACTAAGTTTGTGTCCGCTTTGATTTTCTTGCGCACTACTAACTTGTTGCATTTAGTTACATTACATGGCATGTGATTGTCTTTAGACCAATCAAAATATTGTCTAACGGCATTACAGGATTGATTGTTTTTTAACTTGAATGGTTGTATCGTCTGCATACTTGGCTATATGACTCTGTCCATCCTTATCAATTTCCAGGTCATTCATGAATAAATTAAAAAGATGTGGTCCACTGACACTGCCTTATACCCTTATTAACACGATGCCACTGAAAAGTAGTACCTCTGAAAGCAAGCCTTTGCTTTCTATCTTTAAGAAAATTTAGATATCAATTAATAATATACGGTTCATGTTGAGCAGCTTAAGTTTTCCACCAACTAATGAGTGTTTTACATTATCAAATGCCTTTAAAGTCCATCGCAAAGAGTCTGACACAAGTACAATCTTTCTCATCTAAAGCCTTCAAGCATTTTCCCTTGTGATAGTGCTTCTCAAAAAATGTTGGATCCAACACAGGTAGGGAAGATAACCGTCGTTATAATTCAACACATTGATACACTGCCCAAGTATGGTAAAAACGTTATCGATATACGCTATGTCTACATGACGTATATCCAACGATGGATGTAAATTTCGCATTTTGACAAGAGAATGCAAAAATGACGGACCGGCCTCGATATTTTTTCTTCAAACTGTGCTTTGTTATCAATGTGTTGAATTATAAAACTATTATAGTGCTCAAGCTTGCGTGATATCGCCTAATTCTTAGCCGACGAGGCCGTACGGCCTCGTCGGCTAAGAATTAGGCGATATCACGCGCGCTTTCGCGCTATAATGCAAAGTTTTAAAAAGTGTGCTCTTTTTAAAAAAAAGTGTGCTCTTGATTAACATGTCATCCTCGTAACTTATTCGTCAATAAGAGTTGAACCCAAATTGACAAATGACGTATTGTCTCTACTAGGAAATATTTTAAGTTGGAGGTCCATATTATTAATGCTTTTTACATTTATTTAACACCAGGAGCAACGAACAAAGGTTCGGCTCATGAATCAAAGCCGTTCCAAAGCCGAAATCCCGGCTGTGCCAGGCGGGAAGAACGGCTGAGCCGTTCCAAATTCAAATAGCCGTTCTTAACTGATTTAGACGCCGAACTTGTTCGGCTCATGAAAAGTTCGGCGTCTGAACCGGGCCTAAGCAAGTGTTTCAGAGAGGCAAGCTGTTTATTGCTACTCGTTCTCTACCACTGAAAAAATTGTCAGACGTTTTATCTACCATACCTGTCAACCTGGTATAGCATTTTTCAGTAGATTGTATTTTCCTCAGAACTTTAAAATCCCAAAACGTTCGACAGGAGCCGGAAAGCCATGCTCAATTCGTCGACGCCATTCGGTATATTATGTGGCACACGTGTTGTATGCTAATCAATCTACCAATGTTTTATCAGGTTTAAAACTCGAGGCGAAGCCGAGAGTTTTAAACCTGAAAACACTACTGCTCGTTTTTCAAACAGTACATAAAATATGTAAGAAAAAAGTGCATAAAAGCTTCTTACCTTTTTCAGTTTGAACATTCAGTGGCTCTACCTCATGCAGCGTAATTAGTGTTGTTCCTTCAGAAAAAAGAGGGCATTGTTAGGATAACTGTTCCGTGATAGAACTGTTCAGGCATTTATTATTATAGCCCCATCACGTTTACATGCTTGGTCTAAACATCTAAACAATAAAATTCGCCGGTGTTTTTACTTTGAGTTTTCCTTATCTACTTCAGCTGATGTCCATACTCATGTTTGGTAGTCCCCTTACAAATTTATCCTGTTCAATGTTGAAAAGGTTAATTTGGGCAAGGTGTCATAATCTGTTTCTTTGTGATACAAATATGATTTCAATGACAAAAAAGGAAACCAGGGAAAGTCCCAATGTTCTTCACTAGTAAAACAGACAGTACATTTGCTGCAATTATCAACTTGGCAAAGTCATTTGTGACAATCCCGAGCCAGCCTCGAAGAACTGAATAGTGTCACGGCTTTTAAAGATGGTGACTTTGACACCTTAGTTTCGGGTTATACAGTTTATCCACAAGTGTGCACTACAAACCTACAGATTCCCACAGTTATCTGTTACATTCATCCTCACATCCATCGCACGTTAAAAACGCCATTCCGTATTCTCAATTTCTCAGACTTCGACGTCTATGTAGTGATGACTCTGATTTTTCCAACAAATCAGAAGAAATGTGCCAGTTTTTCAAGAAACGTGGGTACCCTGACTCTGTTGTTAATACGGGCCAACAACGTGCACAACAGATCGACAGACAATCAGCACTACAAACGCCACAGAAGGAAGAGAACGAGAGAATTCCATTCACCCTCACTTTCCACCCACACAACAACACAGTCAAAAGCATCATTTTAAAAAATTTCAAATTACTCCAAAACGACCCCGAAACAGGCAGAATTTTTTCACAACCCCCACTAATTTCATTCAAACGTGACAAAAACATTGGCAACTTTCTAGTTACGAGCGCACTGAAATCTGACGATGTACCGGGAACTTTCAAATGCACACGCACACGATGTAACACTTGTCCTTTCATTCACAACGCGGACAAAATAACAGGACCCAAACGATCTATTAAAATCACTGATCGTTTTACATGCACCTCCGTAAATGTTATCTACTGCATAACATGTACTTTTTGCAAAAAGATATACATTGGCGAAACAGGGAGAAGACTGGGCGACCGTTTTCGTGAACATCTCCGAGACGTTGAAAAAAATGACAAAGACGCATCCAAACCAGTCGCGCGCCATTTTAATCTTACTAACCATTCTAAACAACACATGACAATCTGCGGCCTTTCCCTACACCAGGGTAACACAGAAAGCCGTAAAAACCTAGAACAAAAAATCATCTTTCAAATCGGCACTCTCAAACCCCACGGAATCAACGAACGCTTTTCATTCAACTAATCTACATTTGTTTTTCACGTCACCAAATTTCCACCAATAGCGTAGCTCCACCGCTTACTATATAAAACCACACACTACCCACAATTCCTTGATTCGCTCCGACGAAGGGCTAGCGCTCGAAACGTCAGCTATTTGAATCTTTTTACGGTGGTCAATTTACCTTATCGACTCAGTCGATAAAACTAAATTCTCGTGTTTCATCCCCCCACCGACGCAGCACCACAGTTTCTCTAGAAACTAACCCCATTCATTAGTTTCGGGTAGATTGTTACAATTTTCTTGGATTATTTTCGTGTCAGTGTGTGTGTGCTTTTCTTGTTTGCATCCTAAAGTTATTATTAATAACAATATAAACAATACAAACAAGAAAGAAAAATTCTTGAATAACACAATAAGAAGAGTAGGAATATGGATACGCGTATCAAAATGGCACCTCATTTGGATCGAGAAATCCACAAAAGCTTACTGTATGACGATCGCAAAGCATACTGGAAGTTTTTGACACCACGCTACATTTACTCGTGCAAGCCAAAAGAGCTCACGCGGAAGACAAATAAAGCGGAAAATAGGGCCCTGTCATCAGACCAGCTGTCATAAGCCATTTTCTATTATTTGAAGTTAACTTAATTCATATAAGAGACTGTCAAAATGTAACACAATTAGCGCGAACATCCCTAAAGCCGCGCGGTTGACAGGTCCCAAGTTAGAAAATAAGACGCATCTCCTGCCGTTTCCTTTGCTTGTTTCCGTCGCAAACTTATTATTATTAGAGCTTGACGCCGCGAACCTGCGGGTCATCCACAGAGTGTCCATTAGAGTTGAAGTGCTCTGCGACGGAAAAACCGGGTGCACTCTTGGTACTACTCCTGAGATATTCGCTAAAGCGTTCTTTAAGAGTGCGTCCTGTTTCGCCAATGTAAATGTCAGGGCAGCGACGGCAGGAGATGCAGCAATAATAATAATAATAATAATAATAATAATATATAGTTAGGCTTAGCCTAACAGCGGCGCCCTCTGAAGACCCTCTGAACAAGCTTAACTAACATGAAACTTAACTAATAGGTGAAAGGTCGGAAGCACAAGAATTAAGATTAATATTGACGACTGGGCTATTTTTCAATTTTAGCAATTCTCAAAAACAGTATTACCCGACCGTCTGCACAGTACATTTAGACCGTACAAAAGTTCACAAAAACAACTTTTTCTCCGTCTAGAATAACTATTACGACTATTTTCCGAAAATACAGTTGTTGCTTGTCAAAAAATGCCCGAGAAACTGATTTGGAAATCAAAATTGCAAAAATACACAAAAGGCATATTCGCATAAGGCGACGCGAGTATAAAATCTAAGTCTTGTTTTGTTTACATAAAATCGCTTTTCAATCTCTGTAATGAATGAACAAACACATAAAAATGGACAACACAATCTTCTTTCGAAAAATTTTATTCAAATATCCATGAGTTTGTTTAAAAGCAAACGCGTACCCGCATTTATAGCGCATCGAGGCCGAGCCGTGTCTTTGATGAAATTCAAGAAATTAAAGGTACAACTGAATTTAAGCTACACGTTTATAAACAATTCTCCAAAACATAACGAGAACACAAACAAAAAGTCAATCACAGATTGATATCAAGATAAATTCCCATCGAAAAATGTAATTTGTTTTACCTTTAAGTCCCTCCGGCGACTACTGTACTTGGAAATTCTTTAAATCTCCCCTTTGGTGCTAAAATCCGTAAACGAACCCATCTCTTCACATTGCTAAAACCGTAAATAGTTCCTCGAAGCAAGATTTTATCCCTGAAAGCTCTTCTCTTTCCACTAAAGCGGCTTCTGAGTATCCCTTAATAGTCCAGTCAATCTACGAAAATTTTAGGCTCCAGATCAAACTAATTACAACAGAATTTATTTCATTGCTAAATGAAGGTTTGAGGTGACCTAAGTAACATACTAAAAATCCCAAAAAATCCCTTCGGTGGAACATCCCGAAATTTAGCGATAAAGATGTCAAGCTTTTACCACAGGGTACCCACGTTGAGTGGTATTAAACGCACTGTAAAAATGCGTTTGTTTTCACAATTATTTCGTTCAATATGTAAAAACTAACACAATTCACGGTATAGGTAATCAGAACAACGTTATTAACTATAAAAAGATAATGAATGCATACAAAATAGAAATATTTAAAACCACAAGGTACCCGCAACGGAAATGTTCGCTTTCGCGAATATTTTTCGAATTATGCATCTCTTTTCGGGAGGGTTTGTCATAATTATACATTTTTATTGAAATTAATTTAACTCGAAATCCCATAAGTTGGCAACTCGCCAGTGATTATGTTTTCAGTGTAATAAAGAGTGGCATGCCTACGCGACTCCCACGCGCGTGTTTTAGCCTTTAAAAAGGTCAGCTCTTACGAGTATATCTTTCAGAGACCATTCCCTTTTGTATGATATTAGGGGCGGTTCTTCGTCTATTTCGTTTAGTAATGGCTGCTGCTTTATAAGATGCCAGTGTTTCATGAGGATCTGTTTTAAGTTAGACACCGATGGATGATATTTCGTTACAAAAGGCAGGATTTTCTTGTCTTCTTTTTGTTTTTGCAGGAGCGCTTTATTTCTGTCTTCAAAAGTAACTTCTGAGAGGACCCTTTGAACAAAATTTTCTGGGTAACCTCTTTCAAGTAGATGTGTTTTGAAGTTATTCATGTTCTCTTGAAATAATGTTTTTGAAGAGTTAGTTCTGAGAAGTCTGAGAGCTTCTCCTTTGATGAAGCCTGTTTTGACTCCAAATGGGTGGCATGTAGAATAATGGGTATACTGAAAAGTTTCAGTTGCTTTGAAATGGGTGCCTACATCGAGCTGCTGCCTCTTCATCAGTGAGTTTGGAGTTCAAATGGGTGGCATGTAGAATAATGGGTATACTGAAAAGTTTCAGTTGCTTTGAAATGGGTGCCTACATCGAGCTGCTGCCTCTTCATCAGTGAGTTTGGAGTTCAAACTGCTAATTAAGAGGTAGCAGCCTCGAAACGTCTGAGAAACTAAATATTAGCGCTATAATTTAAAAGATTTTTAAGTCTACATTCACGATAACGCGCTACACAGATTTATGCGCATTTTATGTGCATCTTTTGATTACGTTTGCCTACATCGAGCACCGATTAAGCTATGAATCTCTCGCCTTTGTAAACGCTAATACCCAAGAAGCATATTTGTGTTTCGGATATCTCGGCCGTAAATTTTATGCTTGTATGATGTTTGTTAGCATGTTTAATGAACCGTAGTATTTTTTTTTTGGTTGTGTCCCAAAGGGAAAAAGTGTCATCAATAAAACGTTTTCAAACGAGCAGTTTTAAAGCACCTTGACTTATGATTTCTGTTTCTACTTTTGCCATGAAAATGTTTGCAAAAGCGACTGCCATTTTGGTGCCCGTGGCAGTTCCGTGAGTTTGAAGGTAGTTTTTTCCATTTAAATGGAATGAGTTCTCTGGGACTTTCGTTTGTTCTACGAACTTGATGAAATGAGTCGTATCTTTGAGATATGACTCCTGTCGTTGTGCTATCGGCTGAATGAGTTTGTCAACGAATGACGAATGACAAATTCGTGGAATCCACCAGTGCATCCATCAGTTGCGCTTGAAAGCTATTTAGAAGAGGTTAAACCTCAGCTCGCGGAAATACAAATCGTAAAACCTAGAAATAATCTCAATCCCGCTGAGCGTGAGGCACTCAAAACCTTTAAACGTGACACCGAAATCAACCTTAAAAAGGCTGACAAAGGAACAACTACTGTGGTTCTAAACACGGAAGGTAAATTAAAAGAAGGTCAAAAACTATTAGATAACGAAAAACATTACAGACCTCTTCCAGAACCCATGGTAAAAGAAACATACCTCAGAGTCCAATAACTAATTTACGAATTCTATTATGGAAATTACATAGATGAAATGATTAAAAATGACTGTGTCAGACATCAGACCCGCCTCGTATCCCAACATTTTACACCCTCACAAAGATACACAAACCGACCCCTTTCGGAAGACTAATTATATCAGGGTGTGATGGCCCAACAGAGAAACTATCATCATTCGTTGATAAACTCATTCAGCCGATAGCACAACAACAGGAGTCTTATCTCAAAGATACTATTGTATATGCACATTGCGCTTTTATACTTGTATTGCGCATGAGCAAAGAGCATGTGCTCGACGCCATCATGGAAGTAAAAGTGCTTGTTGTGTTCCACGAAACACTCTGCCTTGTTGTTTGAAGTTACAATATTTTGGCGACGAGGATGGCAGAAATCACATCCATACCCCCCTTTGATCCCTTCGAACAGGCCGGTAGCGTCGGTCCGCGATGGACCAGGTGGAAAACCAGACTACAATATTACATCGATGCACGAGGAATTACGGTCGACAATCGGAAACGAGCTTTGCTACTTCACCTCACCGGGCCAGCCGTCCAGGATATCTTTGCTACGCTCTCGGACACTGGCACTACGTACACGGAAGCTATCACTTAGCTGGAGACGTATTTCTCCCCACAAAAGAATTTACAGTTCGAACGACATTCGTTCCGTCAGGCACATCAAGCGCCAAATGAACCGATCGACCAGTACGTCACTCGTCTGTGCCGTCTTGGGGAAAATTGTAAATTCGACAAATATTGTCTCGATGAAGCCATCAAGGATCAGTTAATTGAACATTGTTCGTCCGCCATACTCCGTAGACGCCTGTTGCGTGAAAAATCGTCAGTAACACTCAGCTCCTTATTGGACATTGCCCGTTCAATGGAATCGGCCAATTTTCAAGCGACAAACATTGAAAACACCTCGTCCCAGGACCACTCCGAACACGCTCACCAGCTTACAACACCGACAGATCTGGAAGAAGACGAGCGAGCGAATTTTATCTCTGCCAGGCGACGACAATGCACACATTGTGGAAACCAGGCGGACCACAAGCCAAGAACCCCCAGGTGCCCTGCCTTTCGTAACACCTGTTCTCAATGTGGAATTCAACACCATTTTGGCCGTGTTTGTATGAAGGGAACCCCAACCCTAGACCGTCCACAGTTGCAGCAGTCTGAGAACCCGAAGGTCCAGTACGCATGTCATTCTCCTGTTGTAGAAATTGTGATGCATTTCAACTCAACCCTAGACAAGCAAAGGCAGACATCACAGTTGACATTGAAGGTACCCCTGTCCAAGTCTGTATTGATTCAGGTGCAACAGCGAACACTATTGACTATGCAACTTATGAAACACTAAACGCTGCTAAAACGTTGCCTTTAAATCCGACAGATGTGAAACTTCGCCCATATGGAGAAGACAACCCTGCACCAATTCCCCTCGCTGGATCGTTCTTCGGATTAATCACCACTCCTTTAGGGCAGATGGATCTAACAAGATTCCTTGTGTTAAAGGCTCAAAATGCTGGTTGCCTCCTCAGCCGTGAAACCTCCACCCGTCTGGGAATGTTGCATGTTGCGGCCTCCATTACTACAGAACATTCTCCCGCTCATGGGAAATACCATTACCTCCTTGAAAAGTTCCCAGCAGTGTTTAGTGGTGAAATCGGGAAACTGAAGGACTACCAACTTGAGCTTAGCATTGACCCAACTGTACAGCCCATGGCACAAAATTCACGTCCTACGCCCATACACTACCGTGCCAAGGTGGAAGCTAAGCTGAAACAACTCGAAGACCAGGACATAATCGAGCCTGTCACTGGCCCCACACCCTGGGTATCACCAGTCGTCATTGTCGACAAGCCTAATGGAGATATAAGACTGTGTGTAAATATGTGCAAGCCTAACGAAGCTCTTCTTCGTACACACCACCCGTATCCAACTTCAGAAGAAATTCTCCAAGACCTGAACGGGTCCAAGTTCTTTTCTTAGATTGATCTCAGGGAATGTTATCATGAAATTGAACTTGCTGAACCTTCTCGCCACCTGACAACATTCAAAACTCACGTTGGTCTCCGGCGATACAAGCGCCTGCCATATGGAGCATCTGTGGGATCCGAGATATGTCAGCATGTCATTGGCCAAGTCTTAGAGGGATGTCCAAACGTCAGGAACATTGCCGACGACATCCTTCGGTGTCACAGAACTGGCCTATTATGGATTCCACATCTCAGCACTAGGAGTGTCCCCAGATAAGGATCGTGTCCAGGCAATCAAACAAATGCAGCCACCTACCACAGCCACCGAAGCAAGAAGTTTTCTAGGATTAGTCAACACAGTGGCCCGTTTTGTCCCAAACTTAGCTGCTATGACAGAGCCTATACGACGACTTACACACAAGAACTCTCCATGGTCATGGGGCCCGGTGCAATCTGACGCCTTTGACAAGCTGTGTAACCTTATCTCGAGTGACACTGTTCTAGGTCATTTTGACCCCTCCCTACCCACTTAAGTACGCCATGGTGCTTGCAAGATTGGAATTAGTGGTGCCTTAACTCAGAAACATCCCGATGGATCTATAAGGCCTGTCTCATATGCAAGCCGTAGTCTCTCACCAGTGGAGCAGCGTTACAGCCAAACAGAAAGAGAAGCCTTATCTGGAGTGTGGGCATGTGAAAGATTTCATTTTTACATTCATGGTAGTCAGTTCGACTTGGTTGGTGATCACAAACCTTTGGAAGTTCTCCTCAATGGTCGTGGTAACCCATCACCAAGAATTGAACGTTGGCGATTGCGACTACAACATTACAACCCCCGAATCGTTTAACAACCTGGAATCGAAAATGCTGTTGACATCCTTTCACGCAAACACCGGTGCAGACCGACACACCCAGAGATCCAGTAGAAGACTACATAAACTCTCTTATTGTGGATTCTCTTCCCTCTGCAATCACCCTCCAAAAACTGCTCGTTGCATCAGAATCTGATCCCACACTAAAAATCGTCAAAGAGTGTCTTGACACTGACAACTGGGCAACTGCACCAAAGCCCTTTCAACCTCTAAAAGAGGAACTTTGCCAGAAACGAGGACTTGTTCTGCGAAACGATTGAATTGTAATTCCTGATGTACTGAGGCCTCGCATCCTTCAGCTAGCACACGAGGGGCACCAAGGCATCACCAAAGTTAAACAGCATCTCCGGCAAAGGGTTTGGTGGCCTGGCATGGACATGCAAGCTGAGAGATATGTGCGTGAATGCTTTGGTTGCCAAATCGTCGGCCCAAGGCCTCCCCCAGAGCCCCTCAGAATGACAGATCCGCTAAGACAAGTTTGGCACACAATTTATGTTGACTACTGTGGCTCACTCCCAACAGGCGAGTATCTCTTTGTTGCTGTTGATGAGACCTCAAAGTATCCTGAGATCCACGTCACACACTCAAGTTCAGCAGCTACAGCCATTAACCACCTCAATCAAATGTTTGCAACACATGGGATCCCTGCAGTTATCACGTCCGCCAACGTCCCATTCGGATCTGGCAAAATTACTGCATGGAGCAAACAAATGGGCATCAAGCATCGCAGAATCACCCCCCTTTGGCCAGCTGCCAATGCTCAAGTGGAGCGGTTTAATGAAACCCTGGAAAAGACCATCCGAATTTCAAATGTAGAGGGGAAGAACTGGCGTTCTGAACTGTTTGTTTTCCTAATGAACTACCGAAATACCCCACATTCATCCACTGGGGTGTCACCCGCATCTTTGATGATAAATCGTCACATCAGAACCAAGATCCCATACCTGGATCTGTCTCGACCTTCAAAGGTCCTTCAATCTGCATGTTCCAACGACAAACTGCGCAAGTCGAAGGCAAAGGAGTACATGGACAAATGACACAAGGCGACTCCTTCCGATATCCGTCAAGGGGATCAAGTGTTGTTACTTCAAAAGCGCGCCAACAAGTTAACCACAGGATATGACCCAAGGCCTTTTACGGTCATCAGGAAGAAGGGAGTCAGCGTCGAACTTGCCAGAGGAGAGGCACGATTGTTCAGAAATTTATCCATGGTCAAGAAAGTAGTCGCTTCAACAAGGAACATTGAACAATCTGGAAGCCCTGTTCAAGAAGGGCGAATCCCCAGATATCTGAACGTTACAGCACCGAACACTGGACATACTGGGAGGCCTTCTCGAGAACGGCACATCCCCAGTTATTTGAACGATTATATTTTATGCTTGGACGTTTTAGACTCTCGTGCTTAGTCATACTCCAACTGTCAAGCATAGTTTAGTCATTGTGGTTGTTCTATCACTTGTCACCCGTTTACACCTTCTTAGGAAAAGGGGGATATTGTATATGCACATTGCGCTCCTATACTTGTATTGCGCATGAGCAAAGAGCATGTGCTCGACGCCATCATGGAAGTAAAAGTGCTTGTTGTGTTCCACGAAACACTCTGCCTTGTTGTTTGAAATTACAATAGATATGACTTATTTCATCGAGTTCGTAGAACATACGAAAGTCCCAGAAAACACAATCCTTGTTTATATGGACGTAACGAGCCTATATACGAATATCCCACAAGAGGAGGGAATCAACATAGTATGCAAGGCCTATAACGCCTTTCACAAAAATGAACCCCCTACACAACTACCTCAAAAAGCGCTCAGACTTATCCTAACAGAGAACTCATTCCATTTTAATGGAAAAAACTACATGTACCTTCAAACTCACGGAACTGCCATGGGCACCAAAATGGCAGTCGCGTTTGCAAACATTTTCATGGCAAAGGTAGAAACAGAAATCATAAGTCAAAGTGCTTTAAAACCGCTCCTTTGGAAACGTTTTATTGATGACATTTTTTCCCTTTGGGACACAACCAAAGGAGAAATACTACGGTTCATTGAACATGCTAACAAACATCATGCAAGCATAAAATTTACGGCTAAGATATCCGAAACAGAAATATGCTTCTTGGACACTAACGTTTACAAAGGCGAGAGATTCATAGCTAAATCGGTGCTCGATGTACGCACCCATTTCAAAGCAACTGAAACTCTTCAATACACCCATTATTCTACATGCCACTCATTTGGAGTCAAAACAGGTTTCATCAAAGGAGAAGCTCTCAGACTTCTCAGAACTAACTCTTCAAAAGCATTATTTCAAGAGAACATAAATAACTTCAAAACACATCTACTTGAAAGGGGTTACCCAGAAAATTTTGTTCAAAGGGTCCTCTCAGAAGTTACTTTTGAAGACAGAAATAAAGCGCTCCAGCAAAAACAAAAAGAAGGAAAGAAATCCTGCCTTTTGTAACGAAATATCATCCATCGATGCCTAACTTAAGGACGTTCGCGCGAAAATCTTCTAACATTGATTTTTTTATAAAACTTTTGCTACAGCTAGGTTATGAGTTACTCGTGTCAGAAATGCAAAAAAATGAGGGGGTCACCGACTTCGTTTCTGAGATAAGCTATCTGAAAGGCGACCCTAATTTTGAAAAATTGGTCTTCCTTACGGGATGTGACCCCAATGTCTGTTAGTCTAAAAATATTGCAAATGAATCTCTAAAATGCAACTTTCTTTCCCAAATCTTATGCTAGTAGGTCTGTTCAGCAAATTCATTCAACTGGTGACGTTCCTTGAAGTAAACTTCATCTTTAAACGACAGCATTTGCAAACTCTGACAGCCGCAAGTTGGCAGGATTCGATGGCGCGCGGGTAGAAAAATGGAAAAAAATTTAAACTTCCTACATTGATTTTTTGTTCATTTTTTCACAATCTGAGTAGATAGGAAAGAAGGGTTCTGGCACACTCTTCAACCGCCCCTTTTTAGCACAATTTCTAATTCTTTTCACTTTTCTCCTACTTTCATCACTAACTCTGAATTTGCATGCGATCGCATGAAAATTGTTCCAAATTTACATATCCTGACTCATAAAAATTAACAAAATCATCAAAAAAAAGCTGCTAAATTTTCAGCATTTTACAAATTCTCTGCAAAAAATCATCGTACAATTATTTAAAAATCAACAAAATCCATCTTGTTCACCAAAAAATTCTCGTAAAATCAAACAGATACTTTCGTTAATGAAAAATTCTCATAAAATCAAACAAATCCATCAGTTCCCCTAAAATCCCACAAAATTCATCAGAAATGAATTTTGTTTGAAAAACAGCGGTTGAAGAGTTTGCCAGAACCCTTCTTTCCTATCTACTACAGAGTAGGGAATAAAGAAAGATAAAATTTATCCCCAGAAAACTTAGGAATAAAAAATTTATCCCCAGAAAACTTAGGAATAAAAAATTTATCCCCAGAAAACTTTTTGGGAATAAAAAATTTATCCCTAAGTTTTCTGGGAATAAAATTTATCCCCAGAAAACTTGGGAATCAAATCAATTTCATTTTGGAAAACTCAAATCAAAACTTTTATTGGAAAGAAAGAAATAAAATTGAATTTGTTTTTTTATTTTTTCTTTCCAATAAAAGTTTTGATTTGGAAAAGATTTTTCTCCAAATTAATTTCATTTAGGGGAAGATCTCCTTTCAAAATTAATTTCATTTTTTTTTTCTAACTAAAATCTATTTTTTCATGAAGTTTTATGTTGAAGATAGGCTTATCTCTCTTTTTTCCCCTCTGTTTATTTCCTATAATTTAGTCCACTCTTTTCAGGAAATAAATATATAAAATCTTATTTTATTTTTTTATTTCGTTTTTATATTTATCTAAAATGGCGAAACAAACAGACAAACATTTTACAATTTCAGATGGAAAAAAAACCAAAACATTCACCTCTATCAATTCTGCTGCGAAAGAATTTAACATTTCAAATTGTGCAATCACCAATGCTTTGAAAAAAGGAAACACATCTATCACCAGAAGATCGGATAAGAAAAAATTCTTTCTCGGAGAACCAAAACCAAAATCAAAACAATCAGATACAGAATTTTCTTCACTTCCAATGGATGAGGAATGGTTTGATAAATTCAAGATAGTAGTTCCAAACATGGATGAGTTTGGTAAAGGGATTGTTAATATATTATTTATGGATGAGGACATCGCATTTGATTGGAAAAAAAGAGAAATTTTATATAATGAGGAAACTGTTTCATTTTTCAAGATTATCTCCGTTATCTGTAAAGTAGCATTTCCGATTAACAGAGATTATTGTTTGGAAGAACAGAATAAAAAATTATCTGTTGGGGAAAAAAATGCAATTGACTTGAAACGATTGAATTTCATTTCCAAAATGAGGAAAAATGAAAGAACCTTTCAAGTGGATTTATTCAATAAAATCAAGAAATATAAATGAAATCTATTTCACAGCTGAAAATCAATGACTAATAGCTAAAGTTTTCCAGAAAAAAACTTTTTCTCCTGAAAAAGTTTTTTATTTTAAATTTGCTTCATCAACCACTTTTTATCCTTTTGGAGGAGAAGAAGACAAAAATTCATTTTTCCACAAGGGAGTGATATCTATTAAACATTTTAATCTTGTAACTCAAAATGGATGATGAAAGCGAGCGAAGCGACCTCACCTGCTCAGAGGATGAATTAATGAGCGAAGATGAAACCCCAACAACATCTGACGAGGAATTTATTGTCTCTGATTCAGAGATGGAAGAAGCAGAGCAAAATGAAGAAGAGGAAGTCACAATAGAACTCCTCTTTGAATCATTTATCAATCTCCAAGAGGAATACAAGATTCATAAAAATGAACTCCAAAAACAAAGTGATCTCCTCTGGAAAATCCACCGGGAATTGAAAGAAAGAGGTGTTATTTCATAAATATGAATGTGAAACATTCATATTCTATCTCAGAGATTTTCCATATCACTCAGTGGAACCCAGGAATTGAATTTATCAGGATATCCTTTCCATTTAACCAAGGCTTCCTTTTTCTTCTGATCGAGGTGAATAACATTTTCAATGCGAAATACGCTTTGTGTTGTCCTTTGGAGTTCTGCTTCATAAAATGATCCAGTTATTTTTTCTCCCAACAGATCGACTAACCTATACGTTACAGGATTTGTGTTTAAAACTTCATCGATAACAAATATCTCCTCTGTCCAGTTCGGGGTGAAACCTTTATCAAATATCTTTCGTTTGTATTTTGATATTCTAACCCTGTCACCAATCTTGAATTTTGCTGGGTTGTGTTTTGCATAAATCATATCTCCGAAAAGATTAGCGAAAACCTTTTTCTCATTTTTCCGTTCGCTGGCCTGCGCTGGGGTCATCCGAATGCTCGAATGAAAATGGTGATTATATTGATCTACTAACTCATCTAGTTTGTCAAAAAACACTGTATTATTGTTAGCAGAAAACATCCGGAAGAGTTTCTCCTTCATAGTCCTATTCCAACGTTCAACCACAGATGACTTTTCTTCATTCTCTGTGGTATACAATTTTATCCCATTCTTATTCAGGAGATCCTTCATAGTTCCATTGAAAAATTCACTTCCTTTGTCAGTCCAAAGCATCTTTGGTTTTCGCTCCCTGAATATGGATCGGAAAGCATCGGCTACTGTTTGTCCTCGCTTATCTTTCAGAGGGTGAATCCAACCGAACTTTGAGAAAACATCGATCACCATCAGGAGATATCTTATTCCTTTATTCCACTTCGAATATTTCCCCATCTCAACCAGATCAGCCGCCCAAATGTTGTCAACACCATATGCAATAACTCTTCTCTTTGGAAATCTTCTCCTGATTGGCTGGTGAAGTTCATTTGCTAGATTTTGAGTCCAGCCTTCACTCAAAATCTTTTCCCGTTTTTTTGGGCACCCAAACCAAGTTTTTGCTTTACATCAATGGTATTTCTCGCCAAAGCATGACCCCACTGTCTTTCTTTCCAGGGAATCGCATCCAAAGCGGTAACCATTTTCCTGTCTGCTTTATTTTTACATTGATGTGGGTTTGATTGTTTTGCGCAAACTGAATAATCCACATCATGCTGCATAGCAACTGCGTCTGTTTTTCCTGTGGGTTGTTGCATAATTTCAAGAATCTTTCCAGTATCATCAAATCTGACTTGTTTTTCCAAAGGGTTATACGGGCCAGTGAAGTTATGTCCGGGAAGAGTGAAACCTTTCTTTGGTTTTGGTAGTTTCCCAATCAAGTTATGAATATCCAATCCTCTTCCATCCAAATCAGCTCGATCTGTCTTATATTTTCTGTTTGGTCTAATCGCTGTGGATAGTTGATTCAGCATATCGGAAGAGGTTTTGGCAAGAAATGGTTTCATCTTATCTAAAGCAAAATCCAATGCTTTCTTTTGAGTGTTCTTATTTCGCAACAATTCACTGGCTCCATATCTACCCATTTCAACTGTTTTTTTCCCGAGCCAGGGAAGAGCATGAGCAACGCCAGTCAATGCTAATTCACCAAAGCCCCCACCTTGTGAGGGCAGACTCAGTTTCCCGAGGGCTTTGCCTTCACAAATCTTGTCTTTTTAATTCCACAGGAAGCGCAATGGCAAAACCACATCTTTCTTCCATTTTTTGCGGTCATGGTTCCAGATGGCTCAACACATTCAGTTTGTTTTTTCTCCTTCACACAATATGACTTCATTTTCAATCGAAATATTCTTTTATGAATCTTTCATTTTGCATTGTATCAGTCAAACTGAGAGGTTTGAGAATATCATAGAAATCTTTCCCCTGCGACCATTGATGGAGGAAGAAGAGGCAATAATACCCGCAAAGAACACTGTTTATGTTTTGATACTGACTGCTGTTCCAAATCACTGGTTTGAAACTTTTGAATTCTTTTGGAAATCCCATTCCAAAAGAGTCAAAATACCACGTGAATTTTTTCCCCGGAGCGCAACAAACCCAATGAGTTCCTGCATTTTCAAGTGAATCAAGATTGATGATGCAGGGAGTGTGTTTTTGTGGCATGAATTGATCTCTCGCAAAGATGCCTTTGAAATTGGGAATCCTCAGATATTCAATCCACTTCAACAGATCAATATTTGACAGCGGTTTAATTACAAATTTAGGCCTCACAATATTGCCCCGAGAATTGGGATGTTGTTGAATGGGCTGTTCGTCCCCAGCAGAAGTCCTTTGCCTTTTTTTGATTTTTTTTTCCCCATTCCAACAGGGTTTCGTCTCCAACTTCCAATAAATGGGGGAGGATACGCTCCCAATCTTGGAGCTCCTTTTCCTTTTGGTCGGCCAACTCTAGGAGCACCTTTCCCAAACAAATTCTTTACCATGTCAAGTGCTAATGGGATTCCAATGGATGCCAACACACTTCCTAACAATCCACCAGACTGTTTTACGGATGGTTTCATCACCAACTGTCCTCCTGATTGTAGGGCAACCAAAATGTCTTGTTTCTGTTTATTTGTCAACAAATGTTTATTGTCAATCAGTTTCTGAATTTTATTTTGGGGGATGAGAAATCCACCCACCTGACCACCACCTTTTCCACTTATTTCTTTGACGACTTGACTTGCTCCTTCACTCGCTAAACCAGCCAGTGCTGACAACCCAAGTGTTTTACCCAAGGTGGGTATCAATGTTTTAGCCAAAGGAACAATAGCAGAAAATAGACTTCCACCTTGTTTCATTACTTTTCTAATTTGTGTTTTTGTTATCTTAATCTCAACTCCTTTTCCCAGAGATTTTGCTTTTGTGATTCTTTTAATTTGATTAGTTGTCAGCATCAGTTCATCATTTCCACTTGTTTGATTACTACCCAATCTCAGGGTGACTGGAGTGTTTGTTCTGAATGCTCTTCCAAGCTTTTCTTTTTGTCCTTTAGACAAATTTATTTTATATGGGTGATATGTTGTCATTTTTAATGATAACATATGTTTTTTACTTCGCTCAGCTTCGCTTTAAGCAATGACTAGCTCATTACCAACTTTATTAATCTTAGCTGTTTCCTCATAAAGAACCACTGCATGCACATTGAAGGCTGCAGCTGCATTGGCATTCAGCGTATATCGAAATATCAACTGCTTGGGATCTCTTGTTGGTTTTTCAGCTTGGTAAGACAAGTCGAAATAAATGAGACCATAAAGTGATTGAAAGTTAGCCAAATTCAACTGAGTACCAGTGTTGAAGTCATTTTTCCTCATTGCATAAGCCATAACATCATTGAAGATTCTGACTTTTGATTCCGTGTCATAGTCAGTTTCAGGGTAAAACACTCCATTTCCATACTCCAATCTACAAGTTGACAAGGATGAGTTTGCATTTGCTGCATTCAGCTTGAAAGTATCCATCAAATATGGAGAGTCTTCTGCAGGGATATCATGGGGTGGAGCTGTTCTTTTCAGCCAGACAAAAATATGCTTTACATTATCAATGCTCGCTGAAATCTGGAAGAATCCTGATGATGTTGCGGGAGCTGATTGATCATATGTCTCCCTCAGATACTTCCATTGTGTTTCTTTCAGGAATGAACTGATAAATTTATCATAAAGAGAATCTTTGGGAGTCAGTCTTGGCACCCAAAGCAAAAATCTGTTGATGACAACTCTTCCAGCAGCAGCAGCAGCAGCCTTATGAATCAATTCACCATCCTGTTGAAGATTAATTTCGAATTGCAACTGCATTGGGACCAACATCCTGCCTTCCAGTTCCTCGAAAAAGGAGAAACGATTCAAGGGGATAATGCAATTAACATCTTTTGCCCCTCCAGTTCCATCGTCGTTAACTGCTTGAGTTTGTAGTCGTCTCGCTTCAAATCCTGTGTTATTCGCAGCTGTTGTTGCATTCGTATCCAAATACCAGAAACTGTTCTTTGCAACTGATCTGCTGAAGTCATCTGAGTATTCCAATACGAGAATTTAGTTTTATCGACTGAGTCGATAAGGTAAATTGACCACCGTAAAAAGATTCAAATAGCTGACGTTTCGAGCGCTAGCCCTTCGTCGGAGCGAATCAAGGAATTGTGGGTAGTGTGTGGTTTTATATAGTAAGCGGTGGAGCTACGCTATTGGTGGAAATTTGGTGACGTGAAAAACAAATGTAGATTAGTTGAATGAAAAGCGTTCGTTGATTCCGTGGGGTTTGAGAGTGCCGATTTGAAAGATGATTTTTTGTTCTAGGTTTTTACGGCTTTCTGTGTTACCCTGGTGTAGGGAAACGCCGCAGATTGTCATGTGTTGTTTAGAATGGTTAGTAAGATTAAAATGGCGCGCGACTGGTTTGGATGCGTCTTTGTCATTTTTTTCAACGTCTCGGAGATGTTCACGAAAACGGTCGCCCAGTCTCCTCCCTGTTTCGCCAATGTATATCTTTTTGCAAAAAGTACATGTAATGCAGTAGATAACATTTACGGAGGTGCATGTAAAACGATCAGTGATTTTAATAGATCGTTTGGGTCCTGTTATTTTGTCCGCGTTGTGAATGAAAGGACAAGTGTTACATCGTGTGCGTGTGCATTTGAAAGTTCCCGGTACATCGTCAGATTTCAGTGCGCTCGTAACTAGAAAGTTGCCTATGTTTTTGTCACGTTTGAATGAAATTAGTGGGGGTTGTGAAAAAATTCTGCCAGTTTCGGGGTCGTTTTGGAGTAATTTGAAATTTTTTAAAATGATGCTTTTGACTGTGTTGTTGTGTGGGTGGAAAGTGAGGGTGAATGGAATTCTCTCGTTCTCTTCCTTCTGTGGCGTTTGTAGTGCTGACTGTCTGTCGATCTGTTGTGCACGTTGTTGGCCCGTATTAACAACAGAGTCAGGGTACCCACGTTTCTTGAAAAACTGGCACATTTCTTCTGATTTGTTGGAAAAATCAGAGTCATCACTACATAGACGTCGAAGTCTGAGAAATTGAGAATACGGAATGGCGTTTTTAACGTGCGATGGATGTGAGGATGAATGTAACAGATAACTGTGGGAATCTGTAGGTTTGTAGTGCACACTTGTGGATAAACTGTTACCATTGATTGAAATATTAATGTCAAGAAAAGCGACTGAGGTTTCGGAAATTTCCCAGGTATATTTTAGAGCTGGATGAAAAGTATTGACAGAAGTTATGAATTGATTAAGTTCCTCTTTACTGGAAGAGGTAGCGCCAATGCAATCATCGATGTAGCGGCCGTAGAGTTCGGGTTTGGTTCCGTGGTACTGATTAAAAAATTTGTGTTCGATGTGGCCTACAAAAAGGTTAGCGTAGCTTGGTCCCATTTTGGTACCCATGGCGACTCCATTTACTTGTTTGTAGTAGTTTTGGGAAAATGAAAAACAGTTAAGTGTCAAAACTAATTCGGCTAAGCGGAGCAGTGTTTCTGAGCTTGGGTTTTGAATGGAGCGCTGGTCGAAAAAATATTTTAGTGCTTGAAGTCCTTCGTCATTGGGGATGACGGTATATAAAGAGGTAATGTCCATAGTGAAAATTAATTTGTTTTCGCTGGCAAAACTGAAATCCCGGAAAATTTCGAGTGCGTGATTGGTGTCCTTAATGTACGAGGGTAGTGATTTGACAATGGGGGCCATGATTTTGTCTAAATAGCTAGAAATTAGTTCGGTAGGACAGCTACAAGCGGAAACAATGGGTCGGCCCGGATTGTTTGGTTTATGAATTTTAGGTTTGAAATAAACGCGTGAGGTTCTAGGAGTAGTGATGATGAGATTGTTGGCGGTAACTGGTAATTGTTGTTTAGTAATGAGGTCTTGGATAGTTTCTTTGACAATTTTTTGGTTGGTAGAAGTGAGATCTTTATCAACTTTGGCATAGAAAGCGGTGTCAGAAAGTTGCCGAAAAGCCTCTTGTCGGTAAAGGTCGGTCCGCCAAACAACTACCGCCCCGCCTTTGTCGGCCGCTTTGATAACAATGTCGCGTCGTTTGCTAAGACTTTTGAGCGCTGCCCATTCTCCTGTTGAAAGGTTGGAAATTTTGGTGTGGCGGTTAAATTTAAGTTTTTGGACATCGTGACGACATTTTTTGACGAAAAAATCTAGAGAAGAAAACTGGCCCTCTGGGGGAGTCCATTTTGATTTGCGAACGTTGAGTGTTTCAAAAACATCTTTTTCCGAGGTGTTAGAATTGTCTTCTTTGTGTTAGAATTGTCTTCTTTGTCGTGTGTTTGTTTGTTTCCCTACACCAGGGTAACACAGAAAGCCGTAAAAACCTAGAACAAAAAATCATCTTTCAAATCGGCACTCTCAAACCCCACGGAATCAACGAACGCTTTTCATTCAACTAATCTACATTTGTTTTTCACGTCACCAAATTTCCACCAATAGCGTAGCTCCACCGCTTACTATATAAAACCACACACTACCCACAATTCCTTGATTCGCTCCGACGAAGGGCTAGCGCTCGAAACGTCAGCTATTTGAATCTTTTTACGGTGGTCAATTTACCTTATCGACTCAGTCGATAAAACTAAATTCTCGTGTTTCATCCCCCCACCGACGCAGCACCACAGTTTCTCTAGAAACTAACCCCATTCATTTGTTGTTTATTCGCTGCGACCATTAACTTTTTACATCAATATTTCTTACTCAACAGCTTTCTCACCGAACGAACCGAAGACAACGATGCCTAACCTCAAGACACTCACCAAGGAGCTACGCCAGGAAATCGTGAGTTATCTTATTCCTTTTCCCCCCATTTCCACTAATTTAGCCTTTCGTTTAGCCACTCACATCTTTACCAAAACTAGATTTTGTAGTCACATCAATTTCATCGGCCGTTGCCTCCAATCCAAAGTCATTCCTAAAGGGTTTCGTTCAAATTTTCACGCTTCTACATTCTCTGATTCCAATCAACAATATTTCCACGAAATTCACCATGCCCAAAATTCTTTCTCGCGTAATATTATGAGGATTACCATCAGAGCTATGTGCCTTAAACGTAACAATCTCGAAAAGGAAATTATCCAATACCGTTCCGAACTTTCCAAAATTTGTCCAGCTGTCTTAGTACAATCAATTCGCGCTAAAATTCAAGAACTCAATGCTAAACTGTTCAACAGCCTTAACCAAATCAAGACCCAAAAACTTGAACAGTTAATAGGTCCTCAATTATCCGGCGACCATTCATTCGATAGTCACAATGGCGTCGTTACCATTCCGGAAAATTTGCCGCTTTCTAACCCAGAGAGGTCTGTTCTTAGTAAAGGTTTAAACTTTGTTCCTATAGCGAAACAAACCGACGAATTTTCAGTCAAACAAGATGTTGAAAAATTCCTTCGCCGCGTGCAATTAAGAGCTTTTTTCCACGACAAAGAAGACAATTCTAACACCTCGGAAAAAGATGTTTTTGAAACACTCAACGTTCGCAAATCAAAATGGACTCCCCCAGAGGGCCAGTTTTCTTCTCTAGATTTTTTCGTCAAAAAATGTCGTCACGATGTCCAAAAACTTAAATTTAACCGCCACACCAAAATTTCCAACCTTTCAACAGGAGAATGGGCAGCGCTCAAAAGTCTTAGCAAACGACGCGACATTGTTATCAAAGCGGCCGACAAAGGCGGGGCGGTAGTTGTTTGGCGGACCGACCTTTACCGACAAGAGGCTTTTCGGCAACTTTCTGACACCGCTTTCTATGCCAAAGTTGATAAAGATCTCACTTCTACCAACCAAAAAATTGTCAAAGAAACTATCCAAGACCTCATTACTAAACAACAATTACCAGTTACCGCCAACAATCTCATCATCACTACTCCTAGAACCTCACGCGTTTATTTCAAACCTAAAATTCATAAACCAAACAATCCGGGCCGACCCATTGTTTCCGCTTGTAGCTGTCCTACCGAACTAATTTCTAGCTATTTAGACAAAATCATGGCCCCCATTGTCAAATCACTACCCTCGTACATTAAGGACACCAATCACGCACTCGAAATTTTCCGGGATTTCAGTTTTGCCAGCGAAAACAAATTAATTTTCACTATGGACATTACCTCTTTATATACCGTCATCCCCAATGACGAAGGACTTCAAGCACTAAAATATTTTTTCGACCAGCGCTCCATTCAAAACCCAAGCTCAGAAACACTGCTCCGCTTAGCCGAATTAGTTTTGACACTTAACTGTTTTTCATTTTCCCAAAACTACTACAAACAAGTAAATGGAGTCGCCATGGGTACCAAAATGGGACCAAGCTACGCTAACCTTTTTGTAGGCCACATCGAACACAAATTTTTTAATCAGTACCACGGAACCAAACCCGAACTCTACGGCCGCTACATCGATGATTGCATTGGCGCTACCTCTTCCAGTAAAGAGGAACTTAATCAATTCATAACTTCTGTCAATACTTTTCATCCAGCTCTAAAATATACCTGGGAAATTTCCGAAACCTCAGTCGCTTTTCTTGACATTAATATTTCAATCAATGGTAACAGTTTATCCACAAGTGTGCACTACAAACCTACAGATTCCCACAGTTATCTGTTACATTCATCCTCACATCCATCGCACGTTAAAAACGCCATTCCGTATTCTCAATTTCTCAGACTTCGACGTCTATGTAGTGATGACTCTGATTTTTCCAACAAATCAGAAGAAATGTGCCAGTTTTTCAAGAAACGTGGGTACCCTGACTCTGTTGTTAATACGGGCCAACAACGTGCACAACAGATCGACAGACAGTCAGCACTACAAACGCCACAGAAGGAAGAGAACGAGAGAATTCCATTCACCCTCACTTTCCACCCACACAACAACACAGTCAAAAGCATCATTTTAAAAAATTTCAAATTACTCCAAAACGACCCCGAAACTGGCAGAATTTTTTCACAACCCCCACTAATTTCATTCAAACGTGACAAAAACATAGGCAACTTTCTAGTTACGAGCGCACTGAAATCTGACGATGTACCGGGAACTTTCAAATGCACACGCACACGATGTAACACTTGTCCTTTCATTCACAACGCGGACAAAATAACAGGACCCAAACGATCTATTAAAATCACTGATCGTTTTACATGCACCTCCGTAAATGTTATCTACTGCATTACATGTACTTTTTGCAAAAAGATATACATTGGCGAAACAGGGAGGAGACTGGGCGACCGTTTTCGTGAACATCTCCGAGACGTTGAAAAAAATGACAAAGACGCATCCAAACCAGTCGCGCGCCATTTTAATCTTACTAACCATTCTAAACAACACATGACAATCTGCGGCGTTTCCCTACACCAGGGTAACACAGAAAGCCGTAAAAACCTAGAACAAAAAATCATCTTTCAAATCGGCACTCTCAAACCCCACGGAATCAACGAACGCTTTTCATTCAACTAATCTACATTTGTTTTTCACGTCACCAAATTTCCACCAATAGCGTAGCTCCACCGCTTACTATATAAAACCACACACTACCCACAATTCCTTGATTCGCTCCGACGAAGGGCTAGCGCTCGAAACGTCAGCTATTTGAATCTTTTTACGGTGGTCAATTTACCTTATCGACTCAGTCGATAAAACTAAATTCTCGTGTTTCATCCCCCCACCGACGCAGCACCACAGTTTCTCTAGAAACTAACCCCATTCATTTGAGTATTCCAATAGATTTTTAACAAAAGTAACTTTATGCAGATTGTCAGGTTCGTAAACAATCTTCCCTGCAGATCGGATGGTCATGTGTTTTATCAGGGAATGTGAGCCATTTATAACTGTTATCCTATCAGCAGCCGCATATCCAGCCCCATCTGCTAATTTCTGGAGTTGAAATTGCACTTCAAAATAAGCGTTATGCCAGTCATAAAACGCTGATCTGTCATTGATGGTGAATTTATAACCATTTTTTGTTTGTGCTTGCCCATTTGCTGGGGCTCTGAGTACATCATCCAACTGGAATCTTACTAATTCATTTCTTTGGAGATATTCATTCGATCGAAAAGCCATTTTAATAGATTATTTTAAATTCCTTGACCACTGATAAGTCTATTCAAGATATCATTTGCACTTTCTATCGGCTTCGCTCTCTGTGGTTGTTTCGTTGGGAGTGAAGCAGGGAGCGAAGCGACCTTGATTGAAGGGTGTGATTGTGGTTTTTTTCCTCGTTTTCCAATCTTTATATTTCCCAGTTTTTTCATAATCAAATCACCTGATTTTTCAACTGCTATTTTACCCACTTTTTCCCCAGCGTGAGAAATTCCTGCGTCCAAAGCTTTTTTCGCAAATGGTTTTGCAACTTTTTTCAGAATTCCTTTCATGGCTGGTCCTACCATCTTTTTCAGTGGCTTGAAGATGGAATCAAAAATGATTCCTGTTCCTTTATGCTTATAAACAAACTTCCCCAGTTTGGGGTGGTAATAACGAGAAAATTCATATGCTTTCATTTTATAGTCTTTTTTTTAATATCAACGAGAATGCTGTGTCTGCCCCATTCAGGTTAACAATTCGCCTTCGACCATCTGTGATATAGATTCGAATGGAGCTTATTGTGTTTTTATTCACGGGGCAGAATGCTATTTTTATGGGTTCACGCTCAAAACTATATGATGCCTGCAGAACAGATGTGGAAAAGGAATAGATGATATCAGTCTCTTCCCCATCCACAAGTGAGTCATTTGTCAAATCACAATGAATGTTCAACATATCAGTATCTTGACTGAGATTTGGAACTTTAGGGCCAACATTAACTTTCTCCTTCAGAATCTTTTTATCAAACCCCACAAGCTCCCCGAAATTCGATTGGGTGAAATCCAGTTGATAATTTTCAGCCAGTGAAACTGTCACTCTGAAAGTTTCATTGCTGAAAGCAAGATTGATTGGAAAAACATCTTTTTTCCCAGATTCTTTCACCACTGTTGATTTCCGAATGAAATCATTTATCCCAGAATACTCCCAAACTCCAGCAGGAAACGCAATATCAGAAAATGTTTTCCCACCATCAGAGGAAAATCTAATCAGTTGATTTTCATATTGTGGATTGATGTTATACCACGTAAAACTCATATTGATGATTCGTTTCAACCCAACAACATATTGATCATTTGAGTCAAGAATAATTGGACGATTAAATTTTGTTATGAAATCTGCAGGTTTGTTTTGTCTGTTCTTAACAGCGTAAGATGACAGGACGATTTCTCTTTCCATTTTATGTTTTGAAATAGGTTTTGTACAGCTTTTCATGCTGAGGTCTGTTAATCACTGACTCTTTCAGGAGAATATCGAGAATTGCAACTCCTTCATTTCTCACGTTGATGTTAGTGTTCCCAGCAAGGATAGAGCCGATAATGACTTCAAGTTTCTGGAGAAGATCTTTTGGATCGTTGAAAAATGAGATGCCACGTCCGTATCGTTTTCGGGCTCCAGAGCCTTCAAATGACTTGAGTTTTTTTCTATAATAGTTCATATAGTCATTCAATACTTTTCTTTTTTCTTTTATAGCCTGCCATTCTATATCCCTTTCATTTTTAGTTATTCTACCTTCATTGAATTTTTTGTTCAGATAACTGTTACGGTTGTTCAGTTGTGCTCTTATATTATGAGCTAGCATTATAATGCTGTTTGCAATTAAATTTTTTTTCTTTTCTACTGGAACATTTGGTTGAGCTAAGACTTTATCTGTTTTGCTATAATTTGATAAACCCATCTTATCTAGCATTTCATTAATTTTATCTTCTTCTTCAATAATATCTTCTTGAGCTTCTTCCCATCCTTTAAGTTCCTCTTCCTCTTCCTCTTCCTCTTCCTCTTCCTCTTCCTCTTCCTCTTCCTCTTCCTCTTCCTCTTCCTCTTCCTCTTCCTCTTCCTCTTCTTCCACTTCATAATCAGGAACAGTTGATTTATATATAGGAGATTCACCTTCTAACTCTTCCAGTACTTCTTTGTATGTTGGTGGTCTTATTGGAATTTGCTTAGCTGTTTGTGATGATTCAATCTCATCATCATCATCAAACAAACCGCCAACTTCCATCTCTTCAAATGGATTGACTTCGGGATAATAATCAATGTCTGTGGGTTTGGCTTTTCCAACTTTCTTTTTCCGGGGAAGTGGTCTTAAATTCGATGCAATAACATCATCCAGTTTCGATGTGATGGGTTTGAACATTTTTTCAAATCCGATTTGACTTGTTTCTTTACCCAACTTTTTCTGGGTGATGACATCGTGAATAAAGTTGATTTTTTGACCCAAAGCAGATTTGCTTTTAGCCATTTCATTCCATTTCAATAAACTCATTTTAAATCCAAAAATATGATGTTGAATATGATGTTGAATATGATGTTGAATATTATGTTGAATATGATGTTGAATATGATGTTGAATATGATGTTGAATATTATGTTGAATATGATATTGAATAGGATGTTGAATATGATGTTGAATATGATGTTGAATATGATATTGAATATAATAAAATGAAGATTCCAAATTATGATTGTCAGGATCCAATTACAAATTTTCGACAGCTCCATCCTTTCATGCCTGATCAAGCTTTCAGAATGTTGATCTGCGGCCCTTCAGGATCGGGGAAAACAAATGTTCTCCTGGATATGATTTTGAGATTGTTGTATTATGATAAAATTTATCTCTATGCGAAAAATCTTAACCAAGCTAAATATCAACATCTTCTGAAAACATTTCACCCAATCAACAAAGAAGCTGGGTATGATGTTGTGGAGGCATCACCGAATGAAATCATCCCAGTTTCTGAATTGTCAGGGGAGAATCAAAAACTGGTTGTTTTCGATGATTTTGTTTGTGAAAAGAATCAAAAACCCCTAATTGATTATTTTATCCAAGGCAGGCATAAGAATTGTTCTATGATTTATCTTTCACAAAGCTATTTCCAAACACCAAAAGATATCCGCCTGAATTGTTCTCATTTTTGCATCTTTGAATTCCCCAGCAACAATGAAGTTTCCCTACTCTGTAGGGAGACACAAGTCAGCAAAGAAGATTATAAGAAAGCAACACATGATCCATTCTCTTTCCTCTATGTGGATAAGCCGAGGAAATTCATTGCTAAAAACTTTGATGAAAGACTTTAAAATGAGCTATTCAAATGGATTGCTTTCTGAAACAACAAGCACTTCTAGAGGGGGTCGAGATGGAAAAGATGGATTACCAGGAGTTGGTTTTAAACTAACATCCACAGGGGATTATGATATGTCAAACAGAAAACTAGTCAATGTCGCTGAAGGAACAGCAAATGGTGATGCAGTCACAAAACATCAAGTTGACACGTTAGACAGAAGTGTGGAAACCAAACTGATTCAATTGAGAGCAGATTCTTTGCAGGTTGATGGATCCTCCCATATGACTGGAGATCTGGATCTCAGGGGAAAGAAACTGATTCTTCCTGGAGAGATTGACATGGATCGGAAACTGATCACAAATCTGGATACAGATGAAATCAAGATCTTTCTGCGGTGAACATGGTAACGCTGAAAAAATATCACCCAAATGCACCTGCTCACACACATGAAGTGATGAAAGACATCGATCTGAAAGGACTGTTTCATGTCACACAATCAAAACAGCAGACTTATGAGGATCTTTCCGCAAACTATAACAATCTGATCTCCTATGACGATGCAAAGAATGTTTTTGTCAGCAGAAAAGAAACATTTCCAATGGAAACAAGCTTGGATATGGGAACGAATTTCATCTTCAACGTGAAAGATCCAACAGCAATCGATCAAGCAGTCAACAAAAAATATGTGGACACGGCAGTCTCCGGGCTGGCAGCTAATAAACTTTCTTTATCAGGTGGAACAATGACTGGGGAATTGGATATGGGAGGAGAAAAACTTGTTGGTCTTCCCGATCCAAAAACATCCAATGAAGCAACATCAAAACAATATGTTGACACACAGCTAAATAACAAGACAGTAGCTCTAGCAGAGGAACTGATTAAAACAGAAGCTAACCTTAAAAAATATGTTAATGAATCGCATATATCTTCAACCTCCCACTTGAAGGATGAATTCCGGTATTTGATGGAGGATGTGGATGAATCCAGAGCTGAACATAATATGACAGTGACTGGTTTATCTGATTTTACAAGTTCACCCCATCAAATCAATAAAAAAGCTTTCAATTTGAAAATAACAAAAGATGTTTTTAATGAATACTCTGGGCGACTTGGTTTCAATATGTTAAAACTTCCAGAAGGGGAATATACGATTTGCATTGAATTCTTCCCCGCTTCCATGACGGGTGTGAGCGTTGACGTGGTTTCCACGAGCTTGAATATCAATCAACAATCAACGAAGAAGTTTTCCAACTATTCTCGATCAATCATTCACATGCATAAATGGCAGATTTCTCCACCGGAATTTATCTATCTGGATTTGAAATGGCAAGGAACAGCATCATCAGCTGTTCAAGGCCCAGCAAATCTGATTATTTATGGCGTCAAAGGTTCTCAATCAGATGTGCCAAGTTCTGTTTATGATGCTCCTTTCGTTTATGAAAATCAGACGATGACTATGCAAACTGATTTAGATATGAATGGTCATCAACTAATCGGAAATAAATCATCTTTTTTCTTGAGTGGGCATCTGGGTCAGCCAGCATTATATATCAAATTTAATGGGGATGATGATGATTTGTTGATTCCCATTGATTGTACCTTAAAGTCAATTGTTACTTATGCTACGCATCGAGGCTACCCATCTTATCCACCCATCAGCGTTGAAATTGCAAAAAGAACCTTCACATCACCCAAAGACGGCAGAACACAAACCATACCGATTAATCTCCCATTGAAGGCATTGGATTCTATTCAGGTCAGACCGTTCACCACAAACCCTCCCACATCTTTTAGTTACCGGGTTTCTTTATTGTTTGAAGTCTAAAAATGAGCATCAAAAGAATTAAATCTTTACGACCAAGCCGTGATCAGCGAAGGCAGAGCATCTTCAGTTTCAACCACATTAACCCCAACATTGAGAAAGAAGAACTGGAAGAGATCAAGCAACTCTTCCGATTCTATCACAAAAGATTTTGGTGTTTGAAAAGAGCTCACAAACATTTCAAGCGAATGAATTTGTTTGTGAATTTGACATCTTCCGCTCTTGTTGCGATTGGAGCGATTGCTGGGGGAGTGACAATGAATCCTGTGATTTTGGGAGTGATTTCAGGTGCAGGATTGGTTGTCAAAACAGGGAATGAAATGAAGAAATATGGAAACAAAATTGAAATGACAAAGTTCGCGTTCACAACCTATGAGAAAACTCTGACTGATCTGCGTTTTGCTTTGAGAAGTGGAAAATTCGTTCGAAATGAATTCCTTCCAGCAATGGAGGTGGTTGATGGGATTGTGATTGATTTGGGATTGGATTTGGAGAAGTTTGAGAGAAAATATGATTTATTGTTTGAGTGATCTCATATCACATTCTCAAGCGATGAGGGTTCCATAAACAGTTCAACAATTTCTAATGCTGAGAACTCATCGTATTCAAAATCATCTCCATTAAAATCATATTCAATAAACATATCAATTAAGTCCTCTGGGTGTTCACCTCTTTCTCGGATTTCTAGAATAATTTCTATCGCCAAATCATCCAAAAATCCGAGATTCATCAATTCTATAATATAATCACTATCTTCCATCATTCTTTCAAAATCTTCGACATTCATTTTCTTTGGAGAAAAAAAAATTATTTTTTTTTCATTTCTTGGAAATGAAAATTCAAACTTTTTAAATATGGTCTTTATCATTTACAAAAACTAAAGCGTGATTTATGGTTGATTTTGGCCATGATTTCTTTTTAGCCTTTTGAATGATTTTTGCATCCCTTTGATTTTCCCTCAATCTATCAATAAGGAAATCAAATTCAGGAGATTTCCATGTGATGTGGTGAGAGATCTCCTCCGAATCAAGGAAATGGTTTTTCTTCCTGAGAATTTGATTGAAAAAAACTGTGTTTGAAATTCCAAACTTTTCTATTTCATCACAATCAAAAATATCTTCTCCATCAACTTGGAGAAAAGGTTTATCTGTTATTTCTTCCTGAATGAAGAAAACTTTTTTGTCTGATTTTCTGGTGAACTTTTTGTTTTCTGAATTGTTTTTGATGAACCTCCAAATGGTGGAATTCGGAATGCCAGTTTTTTCTGATGCTTCTTTGAATGTGAAAAAAATCTGCTTTTCCTTTCCTTCTTCCTGGATTGAAAACTTCATTTTAAATGAAAACATTTTTTTTTTTTTTCATTCAAAATGCCAACTTTAAAAGAATTGAGAGATCGTGCACGTTCGGAAGGAATGGTTGGATTCTCCAGGATGAAAAAAGCTGATTTGGAAAAAGAGTTGCAAAATCCACAAAGAAAAATCATCAAGAAAACATCTTTTCCTGAAGTGAAATCAGCTGTTCAAAAAGTTCTTCCAGAAAGAATCTCGACAGTTGTTGAGTCATCCATTGATTCAATGAATTCCTGGTTTGGAAAGATAAAAAAAAGAGTTGATTGGAATTTGAAGGAAAAAGCCCGGGAAAAACTTTTGAAGTTGAACACGAAGATTGGAGAAATGCTGAAGAGACCTGAGTTTGATATTGAAGAAAAACCGGGGTTGGGTGGATCGACTTTTATTATAAATGGAAAAGAAGGATATTCCGCAGAAGGATTCTTGAAGAACGTGAAAGGAAATGTGGTTGAAATTCTGAAGAAACATTTTGGGTTCAAAGTGAAAATGGTTTTGGTTTGCAGAATGATTTCTCATGATTTAGCGCAGGGAACAACCATTGAAAATGATGCCTTCTTTTCTTCCCTGGTTGAAGAAGTTTTTGAGGGAACTGACTTGGAAAAATTGCTGAGAGAAATGAATGAGAGGATGTTGGAAAACATGCGGAATTTCCAAAGGGAAAGAAGCAACTGGAGATTATTGCGAGTTGAAAGATTGGAAATTCATCTGGATGAAATAACTGTTGGAAAATTCATTCCTCTTCCTGATTGGCTTGCTGCAAAAAAAGCTTTAACAAACATGAAAAATGAAAATGATGATGAGTGCTTCAAGTGGTGCATTGGAAGATGGAAAAATCCAGTGGAGAAAAATCCACAAAGAATCACTCCTTTGTTGAGAAAACAATGTGAGGAATTCAATTGGGAAGGAATTTCATTCCCCATTTCATGGAGAGACATTGATAGATTTGAAAGACAAAATAACATTTCTGTGAATGTCTTGGGGATTGTTGATGGGAAACAAATCGTGACTTTGAGAAAAGCAAGGGAAAAGAAAGAGAATCATGTGATTCTTTTCAAACTGAAAAGCGGACGAAAATGAACATTTCACTTTGGTGAAGAATTTGAATCGATTGTGGTTTGGAGAAGATTCCAAAAACAAAAACCAAAGGCATGTTTGTGATGGTTGTCTCAATTCATTTAACTCCAAAAAAACACTTGATGTTCATCAAGAATTTTGCATGGATGATGGAGTGAAAGCTGTTCTCCCTCCAGAAAAATCAATCATGAAATTCAAGAAAGTTCAATGCGCAACAACCGTTCCCTTTGTCATCTACGCTGATTTTGAGTCGATTTTGGAGAAAACAGAAAAGAAAATTGGGGAAAAAACAGAGCAAATTCAGCATCATGTTCCCTGCAGCTTTTGTTTTCTTCCTGTGAGCCAAGTTGGGGTTGATTTCTCCCCAGTTTTCTTTCGTGGAAAAGAAGGAGATGATGTTGGGAGAGAGTTTCTGATGAAACTTAGTTGATCAGGTGAAATGGATTCTGAATGATGTACGAAGACCAATGCTGAGAAAAAATTGGAAGAGAATTCTTTGGAAGAAAGGAGAAAAGGAAGCATTCCAGAAAACTGATATTTGTTGGCTTTGCAGGAAAAAGATTGAGGAAAAAAAAGTTGCTGATCATTGTCATCTGACTGGAGAATTTCGTGGAGCTGCTCATGAATATTGTAATCTGCAAGCGAAAGTGCCAGATTTCACTCCAGTCTTCATTCACAATTTAGATGGATATGATTCCCATCTTTTCATCAAAAATATGGGAAATGAATTTGGGGAGATTGATGCAATCCCAAACAATGACGAAAAATATATTTCTTTCTCCCTGAAAATTGTTTGGGGAACATTTGAAGATGAAGAGGGGAAAAAACATGATTTGAAACATGAGATTCGCTTTGTTGACTCCCTGAAATTTATGAATTCTTCTTTAGCAAATCTTGTTGGAAATTTGGGAAAAAATGATTTGCATTGTTTGAAAAGATTTTTCCCAAATGATGATGAAGTTGATTTGCTTTCCAGAAAAGGAGTTTTTCCCTATGAATTCATGGATTCATTTGAGAAATTTAATTGTGAACTTCCTGGGAAAGATGCTTTTTTCTCCCAGTTGTCTGGAGAAGGAATTTCAGATGAAGATTTTGCTCATGCTGAAAATGTCTGGAGAAAATTTAGGATGTTGGACATGGGAGAATATCATGATCTCTATTTGAAGACGGATGTTTTTCTCCTGACAGATGTGGTGGAAAATTTTAGGAAAGTTTTGTTGGAAAACTATCTGTTGGACCCCGCATGGTTTTTGACTGCCCCCTCTTTCTTTTGGGATGCTATGTTGAAGATGACAGGAGTTGAGTTGGAATTGATTTGTGAAGGAGATGTGGAAATGTTTCAGGTTTTTTGAAAGGCAAACTCGTGGAGGAGTTTCCACAGTCTTTCACAGATTTTCTCAGGCAAACAACAAATTTATGGAAGATTTTGATCCTTCCCAACCATCAAAGTTCATCGTTTATCTCGATGCAAATTCCCTTTATCCAACTGCGATGGTGCAACCACTCCCTGTGGGAGGATTTGAATGGTTGAGTGAAGGGGTTTTGAAGAAATGGGAGAAGATTATTGATGAGAAAGGTTATGGATGTGTTTTGGAAGTTGACTTGGAATATCCAAAAGAAAATCATGATTTCCACAATGATTTTCCTTTAGCGCCTGAACTCCTAGAAGTTGGGGGATTCAAAAAGTTGATTCCCAACTTGATGGATAAGGAAAAAATGGTTTTGGATGGAAGGAGTCTGAGACTCTTTCTTTCCTTGGGAATGAAACTGAAAAAGATTTGGAGAGGAATTGGATTCAGAAATGAAGCTTTCATGAAACCTTTCATTGAATGGAATACGAAACTGAGAACAGCAGCCAAAAACGATTTTGAGAAAGATCTTTTCAAACTGGCAAGCAATGCTGTTTACGGGAAAACCATGGAAAATGTTAGGAATAGAATTGATATGAAACTGGTGAATGATAGGAAGAAAAAAGCAAACTTGGTGAAAAAAATCAACTTTAAACATGCGGCTAAGTTTGGAGATAAAGTTGCAGCTGTTCATATGAGGAAAACAAAAGTCGTTTTGAATAAACCAATCTTTGTTGGAGCAGCAATTCTTGATCTCTCCAAAATTCATATGTTCAAATTTCATTATGGTTATGTGAAAAAAAAGTGGGAGAATGTGAAAGTTCTTTATTCTGATACAGATTCTTTGATTCTGGAGATTGAAACGGATGATTTCTTTGCTGATACTGCTGGGGATGTTGAGAAATGGTTTGATACATCTGGATATCCGAAAGATCATTTCGCTGTGAAAAATGGCTTTCCCGTTGGGAAAAACAAGAAAATTTTAGGAATGTTTAAAGATGAAGCTGGAGGAAAAATCATTCGTGAATTTGTTGGATTGAGAGCAAAATGTTATTCCATAAAGATGGATGAAGGAAAAGGAATCAAGAAAGCAAAGGGAACAAAAAAGAATGTTGTCAGGAATAAGATTTCACATGAAGATTTTGTGCGTGTTCTTCATGGTGAAAAATTTCCTCCAATGAAAAATGTTTCTCTCCGATCACATCTGCATGAGATTTTCACTGAGCAGATTTTGAAAGTGGCTTTGAGTGCTTATGATGATAAGAGAGTTGTAATGGATGATGGAGTGAACACTTTGGCTATTGGTCATTGGAGATTGTCTTCTCCTCCAAAAGGATAAAAAGTGGTTGATGAAGCAAATTTAAAATAAAAAACTTTTTCAGGAGAAAAAGTTTTTTTTCTGGAAAACTTTAGCTATTAGTCATTGATTTTCAGCTGTGAAATAGATTTCATTTATATTTCTTGATTTTATTGAATAAATCCACTTGAAAGGTTCTTTCATTTTTCCTCATTTTGGAAATGAAATTCAATCGTTTCAAGTCAATTGCATTTTTTTCCCCAACAGATAATTTTTTATTCTGTTCTTCCAAACAATAATCTCTGTTAATCGGAAATGCTACTTTACAGATAACGGAGATAATCTTGAAAAATGAAACAGTTTCCTCATTATATAAAATTTCTCTTTTTTTCCAATCAAATGCGATGTCCTCATCCATAAATAATATATTAACAATCCCTTTACCAAACTCATCCATGTTTGGAACTACTATCTTGAATTTATCAAACCATTCCTCATCCATTGGAAGTGAAGAAAATTCTGTATCTGATTGTTTTGATTTTGGTTTTGGTTCTCCGAGAAAGAATTTTTTCTTATCCGATCTTCTGGTGATAGATGTGTTTCCTTTTTTCAAAGCATTGGTGATTGCACAATTTGAAATGTTAAATTCTTTAGCAGCAGAATTGATAGAGGTGAATGTTTTGGTTTTTTTTCCATCTGAAATTGTAAAATGTTTGTCTGTTTGTTTCGCCATTTTAGATAAATATAAAAACGAAATAAAAAAATAAAATAAGATTTTATATATTTATTTCCTGAAAAGAGTGGACTAAATTATAGGAAATAAACAGAGGGGAAAAAAGAGAGATAAGCCTATCTTCAACATAAAACTTCATGAAAAAATAGATTTTAGTTAGAAAAAAAAAATGAAATTAATTTTGAAAGGAGATCTTCCCCTAAATGAAATTAATTTGGAGAAAAATCTTTTCCAAATCAAAACTTTTATTGGAAAGAAAAAATAAAAAAACAAATTCAATTTTATTTCTTTCTTTCCAATAAAAGTTTTGATTTGAGTTTTCCAAAATGAAATTGATTTGATTCCCAAGTTTTCTGGGGATAAATTTTATTCCCAGAAAACTTTTTTAGGGATAAATTTTTTATTCCCAAAAAGTTTTCTGGGGATAAATTTTTTATTCCTAAGTTTTCTGGGGATAAATTTTTTATTCCTAAGTTTTCTGGGGATAAATTTTATCTTTCTTTATTTCCTACTCTGTAGTAGATAGGAAAGAAGGGTTCTGGTAAACTCTTCAACCGCTGTTTTTCAAACAAAATTCATTTCTGATGAATTTTGTGGGATTTTAGGGGAACTGATGGATTTGTTTGATTTTATGAGAATTTTTCATTAACGAAAGTATCTGTTTGATTTTATGAGAATTTTTTGGTGAACAAGATGGATTTTGTTGATTTTTAAATAATTGTACGATGATTTTTTGCAGAGAATTTGTAAAATGCTGAAAATTTAGCAGCTTTTTTTTGATGATTTTGTTAATTTTTATGAGTCAGGATATGTAAATTTGGAACAATTTTCATGCGATCGCATGCAAATTCAGAGTTAGTGATGAAAGTAGGAGAAAAGTGAAAAGAATTAGAAATTGTGCTAAAAAGGGGCGGTTGAAGAGTGTGCCAGAACCCTTCTTTCCTATCTACTAATCTGTAGAGAATAGGCAAAGAAAATTATCTATGAAAAAAAAATTGGGGGTCACCGACCATCCAAGCGAGTTAAATCTAAGCAAAGTTAACGCAACCGCTATCAACCCTTTATGTGCTTAGATTTCTTCTCCTGCGCGCGCGCTCGTGCATGACGTAGCATGGCGTTGCGACATGAATTGCGTGCGCAGTAAGGATGCGCATGAACAATTAGCGCGAACGTCCTTAAAGGGGGAGTATCACGGGAATTTTGATGTTTTTTTGGTCAAAGCCATTTTACAATACCTTTACTTTTTTACAAAACAATACTAAATAATACCAAGAGAGTGAAATCAACCAATTCTTGAAAGAGAGACAGATTATGGTCTGTTGTAGTCCATTTGGAGATGAAACTGTGGTAACTTGAAAAAGATTAGGCTAATTTTTTTCAAGTTGTAATTCATTGAGACCCAGTCCGTCTATGAGCAGAGACGCTAAACGACAGTTTTGATATATTTTGTGATAATTTATCACACCGTTGGAGCTTTATTTATCGGTTTCTGATCATACAAAACCATTTTTTTGTTTTTTAAAATGACACCAAATCACCGTGATACTTTCCCTTTAAAACAGATCCTCATGAAACACTGGCATCTTATAAAGCAGCATCCATTACTAAACGAAATATACGAAGAACCGCCCCTAATATCATACAAAAGGGAATGGTCTCTAAAAGATATACTCGTAAGAGCTGACCTTTTTAAAGGCTAAAACACGCTCGTGGGAGTCGCGTAGGCATGCCACTCTTTACTACACTGGCACACCGACTATTACCGACTATTTCCGCAAATTTGTTGTCGTACAAATTTCATTTTTATTTAATCATGAAATAATTTTAGCGGCCAACTAGCTGAAGTATTATGGAAATTTCAGCTGTGAAATATTAGATCCGTGTTTTGTTTCAACCTGGCACGTCAGGCCATGAAAAGATTCAGATAGTCAACAAACGTCGATCAGGCCGAAAACTGATAGCAGTTGTGTTAATTCCGAGGTTCAGTCATCAATGCTGATCCTATTGTTAAATTGAACTGAAAAAACGAATAAAATGTGTTAACTGTAGAGTTTTCCTTTTTTTCACTGACGTGGGTACCCTGTGGGTACCCTGTGGTACGGAAATGTTATTTTAGTATTTGTATACGTTAAATTGGCTGAAAATTGATCCAAATGATTTTGTTATATTTTTAAGGTTGTGATACATCACAAAACACGCGCAGGCCCCGGTCAAAAAGAAGTTTGATTAGGTTTGTCGCTTTACACAACGTGGGTGCCCTGTGGAAACAGCTTCAAATCTTTATTGCTTAATTTCGAGATGTTCCACTGAAGGGATTTTTTTGGGATTTTTAGTATGTTGTTTAGGGCACTTGCCTTGATCATATAACGCATAAATAAATTCTGTTGCAATTAGTTTGATCTCAAACCACAGATTGACTGGACTATAATTAGTATCCTGTCTTGAGTAGCAAACCGCCAAAAAAAATGTTGGGTAATAACGACTTTAATTCTCCGCTAAAAACAGCATAAAAATCCTGCAACGGCTAAAGTGTTTACCGAGCTGACGGCTGTGTAGCCGCGCGAAAAACAAAGCCTCAAAGATCCCGGATGTTTTGTGGCGTCCTTGTCTCCTCCTCTTCAAGAGAACGTTTTAATGTCGAAAGCATGATAAGCAGAGTGACAACTTGGTCCTCACCGGGTGGTAGGTGCAACAAAAATGAGAGGATGACAAAGTAGAACGTGCCCTTCCCTGTGGAGTTGATTTTACTCTGGTACCCAGTGTTAACCGCGCATCCGTGGTCTATTCTGTTCTTCACGCTTTCTGGCGCCTATTTTGCAGTGCTATGGGATTTTGTAGAGCGGCTTATTCGTCATAATAACAAGGGATGTTCAAGTTGTTCGAAGAAATGCAATTTAACGTTATTCTACTGTGAGGACGACGAGTCAGAATGGGAGCAGCACTTATTTTTGTGTGAAAAATGAGCCATTTGTGGATACTTGTCGAACGCCGAAAGCTACCGAACTCTCCTTCCTTTCAGTTATATTATACAAGGTAAGATAAATGGACTAAAAATCGTTCAAATAGCGTAGAAACACTGTATAAAGATAGAATACAACACCAATAAATGTTTCAACGATTTTATTCAGCAATTTTGATTTTATATATTGCTTAAAACGTTCAATTCGAAATTCCATATAATGTCATATTTTCAAATATCATTAATATGCAAACATTACGCTTGGGTTTCCTGTGGCGAAACCTGAGCTGAGCGCGTGGAGACACGAACACGATACGGCTGGCTAGTAACGCAACATACTCATTATTAATAATTAACCTAAATTTTCACACCTTCCTCGTGATGAACGCGTCCTTTGCTCAACAATATTCTGCAGACATTGCAAGAACTTGATGCGTGAATTACAAAACAAAATTAGTCTTATCAGCTGGAGTTTTCGTCGATTCATCCCGGTTACATTTGCTTTGCTATGCTTCTTCTCAATAAACGAAAGAGAAAATTCTGTAATACCAGCGAGACGATAAAACAGCATTATTACAACAAATTTAACGCAGCAATTACTATCTTTTGGATACACTAGTAATAATAATAATTTAACAATTTATATAGCGCATTATACATACAAAATTATCTAATGCGCTTTACAATTTTTATAAGAAAGATTACACTATAATTACGACTATAATTAATTTTTAATATATATATATATATATATATATATATATATACACTCAAAATGCGAAATTTACCGCCATCGTTGGATATACGTCATATAGACATAGCGTATATCGATAACTTTTTGACCATATTTGGGCAGTGTATCAATGTGTTGAATTATAAATATATATATATATATATAAACAATAAAAATTAATTGCGTCCTAATCTTGTCGGCTAGGCGGAACGAATCGAGAAAAGTGTCGGTACCAAATCTGCGCCATCTTGAAACGTCACAATAGTATCCAGCATGTTTAGCGCGTCGTCTAGGCGGAACGAATCGAGAAAAGTGTCGGTACCAAATCTGCGCCATCTTGAAACGTCACAATAGTATCCAGCATGTTTAGCGCGTCGTCTAGGCGGAACGAATCGAGAAAAGTGTCGGTACCAAATCTCCGCCATCTTGAAACGTCACAATAGTATCCAGCATTCCCAACGCGTGGTGGAAATCAGGCATCATCCTGGGGAGCTGGGGTTCCGAAATGTCACATGTGAAAAAATCATTCTGTTTGTCTTGATTTAGTTTAGGATATTTTCCCGATTTTGGAATCGTACGGCTCAATATTTCAATGCCTACTAAAAGTACGCGGCGGAAAAATTGGACGAAGGTTCTCCGGACCAAGTTAGTTGTTGGGTCTCTTTGGAATCAAGCAAGAAGTTATCGGATTTTCCTCGCTACCGTCCTGATATGTTTTGAATGTTCTATCTTGATTTTGCTGTGGTTCTCTGCCTGATTTGGGAAGCTTTCACCTAAATACCGACGTCGTTCTTCGCGATGTTCTACGGTACGGTGCAATTCGCTATATGTCTTGTAGCAATAATTCACTGACCGGCCGCACCAGGCGAACGCAGATTAACTTTACATTGCTCGAAATTACGCCTGTATCGGGCGCATTTGCGACTAAAGATTTCGCAGTTTTGTGACTAAAATTTGTCTAGCTAATAAAGAAATTTTATTCAACAGTCTTGTGTCTTACTTGCAACTGGTAGTTGTAATTTTATCCGAAAAATCCTGCGAAATTCACGTTGGATGTTGCGTGACTTAATCGTCGATTTCATGACGCTGTGTCCAAGAAGTTTATCACGGGAGCACTTTTTCAGGCTTTCTCAGAAATTTCTCATTTTCGGTTCCGGTATTAGTACATGTACTGAGGAGTATGGTTTCAGAATCGGAGAAATAACCGAAATGAAATCAAGACAAACATACTATTTATAAGTCGGAAAAATCTGAGACCTTTCGGAGTACACAGCACGGCAGGATTTTGCCCGATCCCACGGCGATAGCGTGAATTTGTTTGATGTCGGTCCGACGTTCTTGCCTGCGACATATCTCGCGACATAGCCCTTTTAAACAGTGGCTGAATTAATTCATAAAACTGAGGTACTAGGTCAAGACGAGGTGCCACGGGATAAGGAGACGCACTATAATCTATGATTACTACTAGTTATAGTCTTATGACAGACGGGGAAGGACTCTCTGATGGTGAAGGAGCCTTTTGGACCCTGTAGACGAGTAGTTAACGAAAGACCATCACTGAAGAAGGGCAAAGCCCGAAACGTTTGCTTTTTTTACAAAAATTTTGGTGATTTATATTTATACCCTACTACGTCTGCCTGCTTGGCCTAAAACGATGATACTTCCAAGTACTTAAACTTAAATTTTGGGTATTAGAATCACGCATTTCGTAGTAGGAGGAACATTTTTTCGTTATGAGTTAAAAGGAGAAAATGTTCCTCCTACTAACTAAATGGGAACATGGCAGAATACAGTATTAGGAAAAAAAACTCAAAAGATCTGCGGCTTTCTTAAAAAGTTGTTAATGAACCTCCCTCCATTCCCACCCAATTCCCCTGTTCATATGTTGGTTAGAACTCCTCG
>JAJLRJ010000001.1:39521585-39777182 GCA_024195265.1 Dendrophyllia cribrosa
TTGCGCTTCCATACCTCATTAACGCAATAACCAAAGCGGAATAATATACTAATCAGTCCGCCTCTTTAGTGCACTCCGTGGTACGAAGTTGCTCCGTGACAATCGTCTTGATGTCTTATGCCATAAACTTCTCACCAACTATTCTCAGTAGGGTCGTTATTTTCGGGGGGTCGCTACTTTCGGGATTTGCTAACACCTGTGAATTTTATCGCTACTTTTGGAGAGTCGCTACTTTCGGGGGGTCGTTACTTTCGAAACTTTATGGTATTTTAAAACGTTCAACGTATTCAACAGATCAGTTTGTATCGTTAGAGGTACTGAGCAAATAATTTCTTAGCTATTTTTCCATTTCGTCTTTTGAACCTTATTTGTTCTACAAAAGAAAGGGAGCTTTTAAGCTTGAAAGCAACCACGGCGGCAACGCCAAGGAAAACGTCACTCGAAAAAAGAATTCGCGCTGTTTTAAACTACTTTGCAATTGCTCCGATTTGTTAAAACCTATAACTTGATCATTTGACGTTGTTGTTTTGCAGGGAACGGCAAAGAAATGTAGCGAAATGCAAAACGCACGTCCAGAGGCATTGTCGTCACCCTCGTGGTTGCTAAAGCCCCTTACGTCATATCACTTTCCTTTGAATAGTTTATGAATGATATTGAACAAGTGTAAGTCGGAATATTAACAAACTCAATTTTTACAACTGTAGGGATGAGCTAACACCCACAAAATTTTCACTTATAACAAATCACTTCTACTGAAATCTGTGAAATGTACTACTGGTCCCTTTTTAGTAACAAATTATTTACTACTTTTAAACGTTAAATGTACAAGGAACACTAACTTACCAAATTCAGCAAATCCGAGTAAAGTAATTTTCCCTCCCCGAGCCGCATAAAAACAAAGAAGGAAAGCTGGCTTCAATGAATGCTAAAATAAGCAAATAGTTTTGAAATTGTTTACTTGGTACCTCTTTCAATCAATCGTGCATTTACCCTCGAAAACTGACCCAGTTTGAAGCAAGGTGCACAAACGCTGAGTTATCAAGCGACCTCAAGCAGACGCTGTCAAAAAATAATAATTCCGGAAATGACGTGGTTTGAAAATGTTGACTGATAGAGCCATTAAAATAGAGGAAGTCAAACCAAGATTGCTTTCAATATACGTCAATATCATGACACCATGCATAATTTTTTATTTAACTTAGCTAAGCATCAATAGGCTTTTGACTGTATAAATATAATAGTTCTAGTTACTACAATATTTCGGCCATTAGTGGAAATAGTGTAATCTCAGAATACCTCAAGTCACAGGCCACAGACGCTTGCTCATTTAATTCAATGTAACTGGAAAATGTCACGAAAACTCTTGTGGTGAAAAACAATATCTCCGGAAATGATGTTGTTTGAAATAAGAAAAAGAGCTGGAGAGGAAGTCGAACTAAGCTAGCGCCAAATCTAGCAAAATAACAGGTTGAAGGTTACTTCAAAACTACAGCTGCAGTATTATAGGCCAAATATATCAGATAAAACATTTTTGTTTGCCTTAGCAAAACCTGTATAGTGTTTGACTATATAAATATAATTACTGCACTGTTTCCATTTCTCAGAATACTTCAAGTGAAGTCACAGACGCTTGCCCATTTAAATGAATGTAACCGGAAAATGACAAGAAAACAATTGTAGTGAAAAACAATATCTCTGGAAATTATGTGGTTTGAGATAGGAAAAAAGCTGGAGAGGATGTCGAACTAATAGCGCCAACTACTAAAAAAATCTACCAAAATAAAATATAGTTTCAAATACAAAACTTACTGTCCACCCAAGGTTGCTTCAAAACTACAGCTGTAATATTTTTGGCCGAATAAATCAGATAAACATTTTTTTTTTTCTTAGCAAAGCATGTATAGTTTTTGACGGCATACAAATAATAGTTTTGCTTACTTGAAGTCACAAGTCTCTTCAGTAAGCACACACTCACTCATCTTAACAGCTCTGATCTTAAGGTGTACTGATGTTGTGAGAGCAAAAAAGCTTGCTTTGTTGCAATAATTGAGTTAGGCAAAACGTAAAAGCTGTGAAAGCTTCTGTTATGCAAATTGAGTATCTAAACATATTTTAAAATATAAAAGGAGCAGACTTACATTAAAAAAACGTCTTAGTATATTTCAATGTTATGCCAGTAGACGTCGATGATAGTATTGCTTATAAAAATAACGGGAACACAAAAGAACATTCCCTCCCCATTAATCTGATCAACCCAAGTATAAAGACTGGAGCATTGTGGAAATAAACAACAGGAAGACGAAGCAGTGTAGCATAAACAATGAACTGCATAAAACACTTGGTCATGGTCACGAAGGACTATGATGATATTTTCAAACGACAATCGTCACCTGCCTTACTCATGGGAACGGCGTTAGAGGAAGGGGAGGGTGGGAGTTGGACCCAGGGGGTGGGGATCAGTGGGTTTCGTATTCACGAATGGAGTTGACTCACAGCAAACAAGACCACAGCCATACCAACAAAATTTGTGACGCTATGACTGCGTACCATCTGTCTGTCGCCAAAGCTAGACAAATGTAAACTGAGAAGACTACAAGCTGGAACAGAAACACGCGGCTCCAAATCATTCGACAAAACACTTAGGAAAGGAGTCGCCTAGAACAAAAGCTGAGCTTGGCATCAAGCTTTATCAGGTTAATAGTGGTAAGAACATCAGCTACAGCCAAAAACAGAAGCAGCTTGTTGTAGGATTTCTTTAAACTGCTTTTCCTTTCGAGCTATAACGACAATTACCAACATGTTTCCTGTAAAGGCTATGAACGCCAGAATAGAGCATGTTAAGGCCTGTTACAGGCGATGTTTTTGTGCAATGTTTGTCGCACTTGTCGATGCACTTTTTGTCGCGCGCAAGTTGTATCTTCAAATCGCATGTATAAACGGGCGGCGATTTTAGTGCGATTTGGGCGCGATTTGTCGCGCGATGTCGCAGAGGTTTCGAACATGTTCGAAACATCATGCAACTTGGCGAAGATTTTTGGGAAATCACAGCAAATCAAAGCAAATGTCGCACCCGAATCGCACAGGAAATCGCCTCTAGTTTACACTTGCGACAAAAGTTGCATTATTTGGAGAGCGCGACAAAAATCGCATCAAAAATCGCATGTGTAAACGGGCCTTTACGCGGGTAAAGGTGGTTGCGGAAGGCGACTCAGTTTTTCCTTAAAGTGCCCCAGTGATCAAATTTTTGATTTTCATTTTTTTACATTTTCGTGTACAATTAGACTTTCTTACTCATCTTGCCAAATTTCAATTCATTACGAACATCAGAAGTCATTTTATTTTAACATTTATTTCCGAGAATTTACGGCCGCCATTAATCAACCTTGTTCCAAGGCTTGGTTGCGAATGGGAGAAAGTGACGTCAAAGACTCAAACATACCTCACGGGTTGAAATTATAATAACAATAAGTATTGAAAATCACGCGAAAAGCAACAAAAACTTTGGACTTGTTCTTCGTGCAATTTTCTAACCTTACATGCACTTGTAAGGTCGCCCATATACACTGTATAACAGATGTTTAATTTAAAATCCTTGGAGCAGAAACAAGAACCAGCAACGAACTGTCTACTCTTTGCTTTTAATAGTCGTTTTTTTAACAAGCTCAAGTATACTTATACTTCAAAACCCATAATATTGATGACTGGATACTTAGTCAATTTGACTGGCAAATCGAAGGGAAGTTTGGTCTTCCTAAATACCAAATTTCAATTTCTTCAGCGTCCCGTTTTCAAGTGCTGTATGATGAAAACGGCATACGGCGAGCTTGCATTGCCCGTTTGCGTTATACGAAAAAATAAATCTCTCTATTCTTGACAAACGGCAAACAACAAGTTAAAGTTTGCCGTAGACACAACAGTTAATCTCTCGTATCAAGAGAAAATAATATGGACCTCTTGCAATGAAAATTATTTTTAATCTATTATTAGTTCGGTGTCATACTGCGTGGGGTAGCGTGGTTATTTTAGGCCGTCACCTGATTGGTCAGTTTGAATGACGTCATTTAATTTTCGAGTTGGCCTGGAGCCGATCGGCTCCTGAGTTAACGTGTTTGTTGATTTTTACAGCCTCTAACACAACACGCGATTTCCCTTCGCTGCACAAACAAAATACCTCCAGTAATATGATTTCTGATATCTGATCTCTGTGGAATAGAGACCGTGCGGTCATGGGAGCGAGAATGCAAATAACCTTCACAGCATGGGCGCAAGCTGATATTAGATTGAAAATAGTTATCATGAGGTACGGGCTTCTGTTCTCTCAGATCATTTCAACTTGCTCGTACGGTATTCTATAAGTCCACTGAGATTAGAAATTTAAAATGAGTACGCAAAACAAAATTATTTATACATTTGCTAGACACAACTTACCCCTCAAGATTAAGGTTTAATGGCAATTGTCGCGTTCGAAGAAAGCAATCCTAATTTTGTATTGGTTTCCCTGTGCCTTGCATGTAGAAAAAATTTGAGATTTTTTGGTTTCCCGACCGCCGTTTGACCGCCCTATTGCTTTTTTCAGGGGCTCAATTCAGCCGGAAATTCCTTCGAACGCGTCTCCATAATCTCTGATTACTGCTAGTAATGAGGGACTAATGAAACCAACTTACTTAGTTAAATGTTTTATTGCTTAAGAAAAACGTTAGCATTGTAATATGCCTAATAATAATTATTAAAAGTGCTAGTTTCAAACTAGACCGTAAATTTACAAAACACACATACCATCTAACTAACACACTTAAACTGTCAAAGTTTCTTCGAACAAACTATAATAATGGCGTTAGTTGCTTTCAGATACTTTGTATTTTATTATGTACAAAACCAACGTAGAACATTGAATGATCAAAAAGACTTTGTAAGCGTAAACAGACTCTAAGACATCCTTGAATTTTGGTCATTATTACACCTTGTCAAGTCAATGTAGTTGTGCTGAGTTGTTCTATTTGAAGCAGTCTCGGCATTGCTCTTCTGAGAGTGTAATCTCTTCTGTACGGCCTGTTCTTAGGTAAACTGTTGGCTTAAATTAAAGTGAGTTTTGTTTTCGGCTCTAATTAAAAGTGAACTTCTCACGCCATTTAACTTCAATAGTATTTTGAAAAATAATATTGAAGTCAAATTGGCGCTTTAGGTATGAAATCTTCAAATGTTCTCTTTCAGTTAAGAAAAATAAACTCGCTTATAGCCAGCAGTGTTATGGAAGGCAAACGACGAAACATGCAACATCTTTTAACCAGCTACTAATGTGTATAATGAGCTTTAAATGTTCGCTTTTCATGCTTTTCGTGACATATGGTGGAAGTAATAAAAGGTTGATAAAATATAATATAAAATATAGAAAAAGAAAAGTAAAAAAAAGCTAATGTGTAAGCAAGGCACTACTTTCCTTTTTTTCTTCAATAAACTACTTTCCTAGTTGACTAAATAAAGATGAATTTTTGGACTTGCGTTTATCAACTTACAAATTGTCGTTCATAAAGACAAGTAGGTAACACACACAAACACACACCCGCACTGACTCACGATTGACATGCCATGACATGACATGCTGATTTTATATGATATGGTAATTATGATATTAAAATGACATGACATGATGATATGATATGATATTGACATGACATGATATTAACGTGATATGACATGACATGACATGACACAAATACAGTGTGAACTTAGCCTAACTAAATTCTCGTTAGCTCTCATCTATTTGACACGGCGAATCAAGCCAAGTAAACTATTCAGGACTGGCTGCTATTGTAGGATCCTGTAAGTGATTTGCATCATCCACCTCATCTGTCTTCTGAGACTCATCTGGCAAATGATCGTCGTTCTTGGTTTGAATAAATGTCTCTTCCTTGCCGATGCCCTTTGCTTCACCGGACGTCTAACGAACAAAACAAGTCCAACATTGATGATTAGTTTTAACGAGTTTTTACAGTTGCCATTTTGTTCACTGTAAAGCAAAGCCCTGATCAATCGACTGAAGAAAAATCACATTCCGACGGATTTTCAACTTTACTTGTTGTTTTTCAGCGCTTGTTCAGTATATTTTAATTATAGACACTGATCATTGGATATTTCCTAGCGCCTTTGTAGGGTGTCTTATTTCACATTATTGTTATGTTGGGTTTTCGGTAGACGACAGTTCCTAGTCAACTGGTCTACCGTTTATTTTAGCACCTTTCGTAAAATGTAAAATTCATGGCTAAATAAAATTTATACCAAGAAAGGAACACAACATGCTGGTTTACGTCTTCAACACTCAGCAATAAGAGCTTCAACGATTTTGTGTAGACGTTTTCGCCTCTCCTGATGTTGCATGGCCTAGAATGTTTTGTATTTTAACCTAGAAAAGTTTCTAATTTCTGCTTCGGAAAATTTTCGCAATTTTTCTTCTCTCGAGAAAAATAAATCGAGGCGAAATGATCATTTCCACGTAAAGTAAAAGGAATATTAGAATGTTATTGGTCATTAACCTTTGAGTCAACCAGTCTGAAAGCTAGAAATAAAGAGCAATAACTAAGGTATTATTAAACATAGGCTTTGTTGCAAGCACAAGAGTTTGCGGGGACCAACCTTGTTCCCAGGGATCTAAAGGGAGCGTGAGAGAGAGAGACTCTAAGAACGATCTAATCTCTTTCGCAGGTAACTCTTTCGGGAAAGAGGAAAAGAGAGAAAATGAGGACGAAAAAAGGTCTAGAGAGAGAGACTGGTGAAGAGGACAACATTTCCCCACCCCTCCTCTCAGACCCCTTCCTCTCAGACCCCGGAGTTGCCTGTGGAAGAGGCTAGGAGCGATGTTGTACGGAGACTCGTTCCGAAAATGTAAAATTTTACATTTAACACTTGCGTCAGGTTATATGTACCGTAAGATACCTTGCTTTTTAATATATTGTTCAGTTTTTTTTTTAATAAGGACAATTAAAATAATACATAATACAATAGAGGATAAGGCGTGGAATGCATAACATTAATTTTACACTGTTTTCCACACCAAATATCCTTTTCACCAGAGAATTCTTTTTACTCTGTTCCTTTGAATCAGTGTCGATTGTGAAACATGATCCGGTCTACCATACCCCACACTCGTAAACTAATGTCTGTTACGAGGGAAAAATAATATGCACAATAAGACTAACCTTCATCGACTGTCCTCCGCCGTCAGGTCTCTTTTTCAGCTCTGTTATAATTTCGTCTAATTTCGTGTCGACTTTGGTGTTCATTTCTTCCAGTGTTTTGACCTTTTTATGAAGATTGTCCAATTTTTCGTCAACTAAATGTACAACAAATGAAAGAAACAAGTTGATTATTTAGCTATGATAATTAGCCAGGTTTTGCCTCTATTCAACCTTTTTGGATAGTAAGTAAATTAACCTCTTCAGGCGAGTGTTCTATCAGAGGATAATTCCTGCGACTGCCGAGAAGCGAAGTTTCCAAGGCCACCGTGGAATTTTGAGAACAATCCTTCAGCCAGCACTTTTCGATAATTATTCTGTACCAGCAAGTCGATAAAAGTGTTTTTATTTCAATTTTAACTCTCCAAATGACTTTCACGACACAATTTATCCTGTTTAAGGACGTTCGCACGAAAATCTTCTAACTTCGCCGACTTCGTTTCCGAGATAAAATATCTGAAAGGCGACCCTAATTTTGATCAAAGACTCCTAAGAGCCAACCCGTGAATAAGAAATGCTAACGCGTAACGCAATATTGCGGTAAGCTTATGTTTTCACACTGACACGCCTGGTGGAAAAAAAAGTACATCACTTTCATAATGTCCAGTCCGAAAAAGAAAGAAAAAAAATTAAAGTCCTGTGCCAGACTTGAACTCGCGCCTCCAGAATCCTAGTCCCGACACTAAACCACTTGAGCACCGAGGAACACATGCTTAGGAAAGACTAAATTTTGTTATCAAGGTAGATACGCATCAAAATTCGTGTCTCAGTTGAAAAATCCTTTTAGATCGATTTTAATGTTGCATTAAAGACTCCAAATGCGAAACATCTTTAAGCTTATTGTTGTTTATATTCGTTTACAACAAATTAGTTATTGTTATCGCTGGATTCACGTTGTTCTTGTTACGAAACGCATTCGTAACAAAGCATTACGTCACTAAGTTTACAGCTGATGGAAGGAGTGAGTGAATTTATGCCACCGTTACCGATAACCCGTTCATTACGCATGCGCTTATTCACGGGTTAAAAATCGGCTCTTCCTTACTCGATATGACCCCAATGTCTGTTAGTCTAAAAATATTATAAATGAATCTCTAAAATGCAACTTTCTATGCCAAACTCTATACCAGTGGGTGGGTCTATTAAGCAAATTTATCCAACTGGTGACTTCCCTTAAAGGAAATCTAATCTTTAAACGACAGCATTTGCAAACTCTGACAACCGCAAGTTGGCAGGATCCGATATCGCGTGGGCAGAAAAATGGAAAAATTTTTAACTTCCTACATTGGATTTTTGTTTATTTTTTCACAATCTGTCGAGAATTGAAAAAGAAAATTATCTATCAAAAAATAAATGATGGTCACCGACCATCCAAGAGAGTTAATCTAAGCTAAGTTAACACAACGTCTACCAGCCCTTTACATTCTTAGATTTCTTCTCTTGTGCGCGCCCGTGCATGACTTAGCATGGCGTTGCGGCATGAATTGCATGCGCAGTAGGGATGCGTATAAACAATTAGTGCGTATAAACAATTAGTGCGTTGGTCTTAGGGTCATCTTAAATGACAAGGTCTCATCATACGATGACCTATTGCAACGGATTGGAGACTGTTCCCTCAGTAACAAGCGGATACAGAACATGCTTATAATTATTTTTAAATGTCTTCATCTTGAACAATATCCGCAGAATCTCAAAAAATTGTTTTCTCTGAGATCTGTTGATTATTCGATGAGAGGTACTGATATCCTTAATCTTCCTGAACCTGTTACTACTACTTACATGTATGGCTTAAATTCTTTCAGTTATACTGCTTCTAAATCCTGGAACGCGTTGCCTGACAAACTAAGAACCCTTTCGTCTCCGCATGATTTTATTTTAGGAATTCGGCGATATAGATTAATTAATTAATTGTATTAAGAGTTAAATATTAGAGTTAAATATTTTATCCAGTTAGTGTATACCATGGTTTATCTTATTTTAGGATTTTATTTGTTTCTCGGAGATACTAGCCTATTTTTGGCTACTCTGAAATTCGAGATGAAATAAAGTTTTATGTATGTATGTATGTATGTATGTATGTATGTATGTATGTAGTGCGAACGTCCTTAAGAGGGAAAGCCAGTAATGATAACAATTCCAAAAAGAAAGTGAATAAAACACTGTATTTCAGCGTCAGTGTATTTACCTTGAGGACTAATTATGGACACTACTACTCAAGGTGTTTTAATACCAGTATTGTTAAAACACTACTAACATAACCATTGACTTCTTGATTACAATGGTTACAGTTTAACCATTGAATTGGACGGGGTATACTTTGGATTACAATACGTCATGGCATTTTTTAAAAGTTCGAATACACTGGCACAGACCAAGTGAAAACTAAAGTTCATAAAAGTGTTACAATAGAACTATGTACCTTCACTCGTCGGCTTTTACATGATCTATGGGAGTTGCAGCACTAATGAAGTTTTGCTTATTGTTGTTGTTTCTCGCATGGTGTTACGGATTAACAACTTTTACAGTAATGTAATTTGTACTTACCGGATAACGGAAACAGTCTCTCGTATCTTATTAAATAGCGTTCGGTGGTTATAGGAATGAATCTTTCTCTGATGTACGAGTCGTATTTCTTTTTCCGCCTGTTTGCATTCTAGAAATTATAGAGTACGACATTATCAGCCACTCATTCTTATAAGAAAACAGACCTTCAAATTATTTCAACTTTACCAGTTCTTTTAATCTATCTATCATGCTTTGCTTACAAACTCCATCACATTTTTTCACAGGATATGGCATTTAGCTCCCAAATATATCAATTACTAAATTGAACATATTACGTCGTTCAGTAGATTAAAAAAGAATCAGTACATGTAGCATGTAAATGAGTTGTATTGTAATGCAAGCACATTCAGCTAACCTGGGATGGATTTTTACGCTAATCTAATTCCCAATTTTCTCGATTGTAGGTCAAATTATTTCGAAAATGTTGCAGTTTGAAAGTTTTTTGGTCGTAATGAGTTCTGCCAGAAATTTTATAATCCATATTCTGGCACTTCCAAGATAAGTTATTTTATTCATTGCATGCACAAGAATAAATAGACACTCTGCAGTCAGTCAAGTGCCGGTACTGGTGTAATATTGTTGTATGTGCATGGCTTTCTACGATTTCCTCCATTTTTTAGATAGCCATGAGTAGCTGGCGGGAATCGTCGCAAACCAGTTTTGGCTACAGAGCTGCGAATAGGAGCAACCCTGAAGGAGACGGGGTAAGTTAAGATCGTCTCTCTTTGTTCACGCGCGGGTCAGCCACTAATTTTTTTCGCCCGAACAATCCCGCTAGCTACCCAGACCATACTTCAAAGTCAAAACTCAGGTCAATCAGTTTTTTTGGAGTACAGGGACCAAAATGTAGCCAATGAACTTGTGACTAAATATGACGACACTGTTGTTGACTTAAATGTTTGAATTGTTACACAAGATGCTTTTTGGATGTGCTGGATGCATTAGCAATCATTTATTAAGTGCTACTACGCATACTGCTCATTTCAGTAGTCCAATGTATCTCGCCCTAGTCCTTTCAATGGCTCAGTTACTACCCTACCCCCATGATATTCCAATGTGTTATCAAATTAAGGTTACTGAGCAGTATTTTTGACGTTGCATTTCTTTAAGTTTTAAATTTGAGTGCCCTTGAGAGTGATGTAACAATTTGACTGATGTACCAAAGTTATAAAGCGGTTTTCCATTGAGTATCGAAAGTAATTTTGCAATTGAGTTGATTTTGCTTTGTGATTGTCTAAAAGAAATCTCGCGCCACTTTCTCAACCATTCAGAAATAAGACCAAAACCAATTTTGACCTGCCTGTACGTGTTTTCCCGCCCTTGACGGCAGCTACATGCATTTTCTTCAAGTTCTGATTGGTTCATTGGATTGTCTACGTCTCTTGTGATTGGCCAGAGTGATTACTTTGGTTTTGGTTTTACGTCACTCAATTGAAAATCGCTCTATTCATGAATCAAAAAGAGAAGTGATGCAACTTGATTGATATAACGTTATTTTTAACAATACCTCATCTCGGATATCTTCGTTAATCGCTAAGTAGCACTGTAAAATTGGGTATGTGAGTAAGTTGTATGGTATGACAACGGCGTGCCTACGTGCGTACTGCTCTTCCACCACGGCGAGTCCAAATTTCCACTCAACTTCCCAGTTGGTCTGATTGATAAGGAAAGATAAAATTACCCAATATGAAAATTTGTTTTATCATGCAGTCAAAACAGTATGACCTGAGAGTATCTCGTCACTGGCTTCTTAACAAAACCAAAAGCTTTTGTGGTTACCAAAGAAAGTAAAATTGTTTCATTACAAAACTACATTTGCCTTGAGTGTCGGTTAATGTTAAACTTAAAGGGACAATGTCCCGCTGAAATAACAAATTTCGGTTACGTTATTTTCATGTTACATTGCCAAATGCCACCAAATATGCAACTTTATTGAATAAAAAGATTATATAGAGCAACCCAGAAGCAGTAGTTTGGAGATAAAATGCAGGATTGAAAAGGTGGAAGTGGATTACAGTTCATCAAATTTGATTTCGTGACAATCTTGTGGAATTTGATTTCGTGACAATCTTGTGGAATTTGATTTCGTGACAATCTTGTGGAATTTGATTTCGTGTCATTCTTGTGGAATTTGATTTCGTGTCAATCTTGTGGAATTTGATTTCGTGTCATTCTTGTGGAATTTGATTTCGTGTCAATCTTGTGGAATTTGATTTCGTGACAATCTTGTGGAATTTGATTTCGTGACAATCTTGTGGAATTTGATTTCGTTACAATCTTGTGGAATTTGATTTCGTGTCAATCTTGTGGAATTTGATTTCGTGACAATCTTGTGGAATTTGATTTCGTGTCAGTCTTGTGGAATTTGATTTCGTGACAATCTTGTGGAATTTGATTTCGTGACAATCTTGTGCAATTTGATTTCGTGTCAATCTTGTGGAATTTGATTTCGTGACAATCTTGTGGAATTTGATTTCGTGACAATCTTGTGGAGTTTGATTTCGTGACAATCTTGTGGAATTTGATTTCGTGACAATCTTGTGGAATTTGATTTCGTGACAATCTTGTGGAATTTGATTTCGTGACAATCTTGTGCAATTTGATTTCGTGTCAATCTTGTGGAATTTGATTTCGTGACAATCTTGTGGAATTTGATTTCGTGTCAATCTTGTGGAATTTGATTTCGTGACAATCTTGTGCAATTTGATTTCGTGACAATCTTGTGGAATTTGATTTCGTGTCAATCTTGTGGAATTTGATTTCGTGACAATCTTGTGGAATTTGATTTCGTGTCAATCTTGTGGAATTTGATTTCGTGACAATCTTGTGGAATTTGATTTCGTGACAATCTTGTGGAATTTGATTTCGTGTCAATCTTGTGGAATTTGATTTCGTGTCAATCTTGTGGAATTTGATTTCGTGACAATCTTGTGGAATTTGATTTCGTGTCAGTCTTGTGGAATTTGATTTCGTGACAATCTTGTGGAATTTGATTTCATGACAATCTTGTGCAATTTGATTTCGTGTCAATCTTGTGGAATTTGATTTCGTGACAATCTTGTGGAATTTGATTTCGTGTCAATCTTGTGGAATTTGATTTCGTGACAATCTTGTGCAATTTGATTTCGTGACAATCTTGTGGAATTTGATTTCGTGTCAGTCTTGTGGAATTTGATTTCGTGACAATCTTGTGGAATTTGATTTCGTGACAATCTTGTGCAATTTGATTTCGTGTCAATCTTGTGGAATTTGATTTCGTGACAATCTTGTGGAATTTGATTTCGTGTCAATCTTGTGGAATTTGATTTCGTGACAATCTTGTGCAATTTGATTTCGTGACAATCTTGTGGAATTTGATTTCGTGTCAATATTGTGGAATTTGATTTCGTGACAATCTTGTGGAATTTGATTTCGTGTCAGTCTTGTGGAATTTGATTTCGTGTCAATCTTGTGGAATTTGATTTCGTGACAATCTTGTGCAATTTGATTTCGTGTCAATCTTGTGGATTTTGATTTCGTGTCAATCTTGTGGAATTTTGACTTTTTAACCGTTATTTTGTCTCTTTAGATGACATTGCTTTGCTTTCATCACTTTTGGCGATTTTTTCTTTCTATCCCAAGATAATAAAGCAAGCTCCTGGCCATAATCATGCATGAAAACACGATATACAGTCAAACCTCTATTAAGCGGTGACCCTCGGGGAATAGCCAACTGACCTCTTAATAGAGGTGACCGCTTAAAAGAGGTCAAGTGTACAGTAAATATGGAGAGCGATTTATTTCCGGGGATTTGTTAAGTGACCGCTTAATAGAGGGTGACCGCTTAATACGGTACCGCTTAATACAGGTTCGACTGTATCACCAACTGAAGGCACTGTCCCTTAAAGGAGGAGAAATTTGGTAGAAATCAAATAAGTTCCCTCAACATACGTCATTAAGAAGTGCTTGACCGGAATGTTTTTGCTTTTAATTCTTTTAAGAATCAGAGGCGAGAGAGAATGTTGACCTCAGTCTCAGAATCCCATAACCACCTGAGACTACAAAAGCGACGCGTGTTTGTAAAATTGGTTAATTTAACCGTTTGACTGCCAGACTCAAACCTTGGGTCGGTATTGTGGTTCTAATCCTTTTAGTCTGTGGATGAAATCCTAAAGTGTGGCCATTCAAATGATCGCTACTGAGTAGTACTTTCCTGTGGTACTGCTTAATACGATGTACAATGTGGTTCTTACTTTTTTTACGTCTGTGAATGCAATCCTAAAGTGAGGCCATTCAAATGATAGCTACTGAGCAGTACTTTCCTGTGGTGCTGTTTATTATGTTGTGCTCGTGTGTAGTACTGTAATCATGTTATAAAGGTGGTTCTAACTTTTGAATCTGGGGATGAAATCCTGCCGTGTGACCACTCAAATAAAAGCTCTTCAGCACTTCTCATTTATGGCATTGTATAATTTGTTCATTTTACAAAATAGAATTCAGAGATATTTTTCATGATTTTAATTTTCGCCGCTCATGGCACCTTAAGGTTTAATACTTTACATTAATCAATTACCTTGTATTTTTCGTAAGTGTTTGTTAGTAAAGCCACCAGGATATTCACCAGCATGATAACCGACAAAATTAAGAAAATCAAATACAGGACTCCAACAATTTCCGAAGTCAAACTGGTGTGTGATTCCAAATCTGTCGACTCCATGATCCCGAACACAGACCAGACTAGCTGCCTGGCCGCCTTGTGGAGGCTGGAACAAGAGCGAACACTGATTTAGGTGTATAGCACTCGGATTTACATGTTTCTACCATAACACAAATTAAAGATCGGCTTGCAACTCCAATATCCCTCACATACACTTCTGGTGCATATAAAAAGTTCCTTTGATTAAAAGGCGCCCGACAACAGCCCTTGCTTTCTTCCTTCAGGGGGCACCAAACGAGGAATGTTTAGGAAAACGCGTTGTCATTTTACTGATTTCAATATCATTTTAGTGTTTTTAAAGAAGACTTACGGAAAGTTTATGCAGATTGATCTTTTCGGATCTTTTAGCTGAATATTTCAGCGACAGAAACGTTTAGGGAAAGGAACCTTATCCCAGAATTTTCTATCTCCGTTCTTCCTTCCAGAATTCGAAAATCCTTGTTTATTTCGTACCCAAAACGACAGTTTATTCCACGGAAAAGAAAGGGTGTTGAATTTTCCAATGTTACGAAAGTTTGAGACGACATTTTACTAAAGAAAACTCTAATTTTTAGTCTAGTTAATTACGATCTTTTAAGGTGACTGAAGCCTTTAAAAATGGAAAAAAGGCGATTTCTTCCCTTATCATTTTGGTTCAAGAGAACCCAAATAGTACAATGTCTTACCCACTGAATCGGCCCCATTTTGTAAGAAGGGAAATTTTAGTAACAAGACCTACCATTTGAATGCGCCTTGTGTGCAATACCTTCACGAGGACAAAAAGAGAACATTATATTATTAAGTGATATTTCAAAACTGCTAAACTTCTAGGTCTTCACTATTGGCAAAAATCTAACTTGGAATGTCAATAGTACAAGTTCAACTAAAGAGGGCCAAGGTCCTTACTCAAGATCTACTTATTTTTGTTACTTGTATTAGATATGTATTTGATTATATTATTACTCTTTACCCAAATAACTTACGGTTCATATCCTGCAACGCTGTTTGCCGTTTGGTTGTTACTTGGCATCAAATATGACATTTCAGCTGAGTAGATCTTTGCCAAGGCCACAGAAAATGCAGCGATTACAAAGGCAAATTGCACAAGAATTATCATTAAGTCGACAACCATTTTGAACAATGCCAGTTGTAGTGGACCGAAAACTTCACTTAATTCCAATACGCTGGACAATCGAAGAATCAGGAACATGGTGTTGAAACCGTAACAGTAGTTAACAATCTCCAGTAAACGATTGTGAAATGGATCACCGCCCTCAAGGATAATGACAACTCGTGAAATAAGGATGACGATGTAAATCAACATGGTGAGCAGATCTATCCAATTCCACATATCTCTGTAAAAATGTATATAATAATATAACAATCCGTAAAATACATGTTATAATCCATGGGATTACCAAAATTCGTCTGGGGTTTTGGAGGTTATTCTGAATGAGCTGATAACGAAAAAGTTAAAACTACTTTTCATGCAGCATCGTTGGAGAGACATTGTGTGCATTGTGTGGCTTCTAGCCCGCTTCTAGTATCTGTTGCTCACTCGTGAGGTTGTAAGTTACCTGGGTTAAACTTATCTTTCCGCACTCTATTTTATGAAGGTGTAGATCCGGAATATTGATTTCATTAGCGGGAAGATTGGCCTGTAAGCGGTGGGAATGGACCGGGGGTTGTTATAACAGGGATTTCACGTATATATATCACAAACTAGCCCAACCCTACACACTCAGTGATAATTTAACATTTGTCCAGGCGTTGGAGAGTAACCTGTGATCTAATCCACTAGGGTTTAGTAATGCTCCCAGTCGCTTTATGCAGAGTATTTTTTCCGTGAGTTGTAAGAGTAACCCTATGGAATCCAATCAAGAAACTTTTAGAATTTGTATTCATGGACGTGAAAACTGAAATCCAGCCACTGAATCTGGAATTCACAGTACGGATTCCGGAATCCAAGACCTTTGGATTATCTCAAATAGGCTGACAAAACGCTATCTTTCTTTAGTTGTACATACTTAAAATAAACTGTGTTGCGGATTTCGCGTTTCGAAGTTCTCCACTGTTCATACTCGCTGAGCATCACTGCCAAGAAGAAAAGAAACACCATGCTCTCTTCGATGCTTGGCAAAACAGTAGAACCCAGGATGCAGATTCGACAGTGAAGTGCAATAAAGATCACTTTCATGAATTCCGTTTTTATGAATATGACCAATGGAGTGTTGATATAATCAAAGTATTTTTCTGTTGAAAAGAAAAAGCTACAGTTATTTGTTGCATCAAACTTATTGTACCTTGTTGGTTACTTAACTTCCATTTACTTTGTAATTCAAATTGATGACCAACAATTTAGTTTCGATTAGTTACCAGCTGTTATGTTATATACAGTCATAGATTTGTAATATATTTTACATGTTGTTTTTGTTTTAGTTTTTCTGGTATATCTTATATATTAGTATTCTTATTTGTAACTTAGTAGGAGGACCCTTCTGTAAAGCACTTTCAAGTGAAGTAGGTATCCTCAATAAAGATTAATAATAATAATAAAAAGACCATGCTGTAGCCTACTCGTTTGTAGAATCACAAGGGTACTCGGGAATCTCTTCTTGACTTCTTAACAATCACCGTGCCTTCTCACATCTAACACATCTGCTTTACAAGCCAATTTTAACGCGACCATACAGTGTATTGTAAACATGTTTGCGCTCTTTCCAGAGATGGCAACAGGTGGGAGTGTGCATTAATAAGAAAGCATAAAAGGGTGTGTTCTCCGACAAGGATGCTCATTGAAAACTTAAAGGTGGTTGTAAAGACCAATTTTTGTATAACAAAACGTATTGTCCAAAAAGATATATATTCAGGTTATAAATAGCTGTTGATTTATCCAACGGTATGTGAGTTAAGCCAAAAAGCGATGTTCTCTAAACGACTGTAATAAAACAACACTAAGTTTAAAGTGCCACTATGATCAAAAACATACATTATCTGTTCTCTTCATATTTTAAAAATATAAGTACTCGTTACTTACCTTGCGAAGTTTCAAGTCAAAACTCGTACGGGAAGTGCCATTATTTTAACTTTACATTTCGAATTCGGCTTGCCGCCATTACTCAATTCAAAAATGACCGTGACCGAACCCTGAGAGTTGGATCGAGTTGGCCTAAAGATTTTGTGACGTCTATGACTCAACACGTGCTCTGTGAACCGGAGGGAACCGCGTTGAGTCATTGACGTTACAAATCAAGTCACGTGTACCAGATTGCAAACCAGTAGAACGTGGGCTCGGATTTATGAACGGAGTAATGGCGGACGGATTTTACATAATTTTCGTGGGTTTTCGGCCAGCTATTTCTGGGCTGTGAAAGAATGTGTTAATTTAATTTATAGCAATTTGTATTTGTCTAAACCTATTAGATACATTTGCGTTAAATAAAGCGGAAAAGAAATACAAAAATTTTCGTCGTAGTGGTACTTTAAAATGGTGACAACTGACAAATCATAGTAAACGTCAAATGGTTTATTCAGAACTCAAAACAATTAAGAACTGGTGCAAGCTCGAAAAGTAATTATTTGATACCTTTGACTCTTATCAAAGGTCGCATTAATGACTGGTTTTGAGTCCAAAACGTAGGGCATTTTAGATATCGCCATTGATAGCACTTCGTTGTGCCTCAAACGTGTTAAAGTTTTGCAAAATTGACGCATTAAAAGGTCTAATAATTTCTTTGTTAATAGGCAATCAAAAAATGGTAAGGCTGTGGCCCTCTTAACATACCCCAAATGTCTTTCGACTCGTCTTTCCCTTCGGCTTTCATCTCAGATTTCTCGCTCGTCCCGTCTTTGCAGTTGTCTTCTGATGGAGTCAGCATTGAATTCTCTTTCGTTCGACTTGTGTCTTCTGAGGTTATATCTAAATTATCTTTCGTTCGGTCTCGGGTTTCCAAATTAATCTCTGAATCATTACCAATGCCGACCTCTTGAGTCTTCTCAGATTTCTTTTTCCGGTCTCTCTTTTTCTGGTCTCTATAACTAACAAATGCAATCACTGGAAGCAAGAAAGGGGTAAACATCGTCTCTAACAGAATAAGTAACAACCACGGAAGAACGTGTACTATTCCAACGGACTTGAAAGGCGAACCCCTCTGCCACCTCATCTTCACTCTCTTGAACAAAAATGGATGTGATACAAACTGCAAGAAAAACGAAATATTGCAACATCCCTTCCGCTATCATTGAAAAAAAAAATAACGAAAATAGAAATTCATTACAAGCTTGAAAGTGAAGCAGCTTTTGGATGCGTTTGGTGTTTTTCCTCAAAAGCCGTAAAGATATTTTAAGGTTCAACTAGCAAGAGAGGAAAAAATGAGATACAGGCTGATTCGATGTAAATCCCAGACATACATGTTCATGAAGTCATCAATTCTGATTAATACTTCCAACAAGACAACACATGAAAATAACATCGTCAGACACAAGACGTAATTGTTCCTTCCGTCTGAGTTGTTTTGGCCAATTGACAGTTTGACAAAATAAGAAATAAATGCGATTGGCACAGCACCGGGTAACACTGAACTCCAGAGCGGTATTGTGATAAGAATGCTATCATGCCTGGTCTAAGTTTAGTCACAACGTGCTAAATCTAGATAAACATATGTAAGAGGGTGGTTCGAAGCTCGTACGTACATAAGAGTCTGAGTTCTTGTGAAAATTGTCTGCGAAACATACCTTCTTTTGTCCGTAAATAATAGCTTCTTTTGTCATTTCACTAAACAAAGATCCGTAACGATCTGCACCACCATCACAAATGCTGGCTTCTTCTTTTGTGTGCACTTGATCCAACAACTGAACGGCAAAGTCTTCAACCTTATCAGCAAGGTTTTGCAGGAATTCAGTGTTTTCAGTGGTTGTGTCAGCCAGCTCCTTGAGCTTCTCGTTTACCTGTTTATCAAAGATCTATTAGAAATAAGAAAGCTTTGCGTTTAGTGTACTTTTTAAAACTAGTAAACCTTGCTGTTTTGACGTCACTGTTCGTTTTCGGTCGACGTGTATCTCCAGTGCTTTCGCCTCTGCTTACATTACTTTTAGGCAATAAAATGGCGAGTTATATGACCCCCATACTCATAGAACCCATGCCCGTCACTTTTCATGGTCATGGCTAGCGTAATGTTTCGCGGGCGCGTCGGTCCGTGTGCCAGCCCGTCGCCGTACGCGTTGGGCAGGACTAACTCACGGGCGCGTATAACGTCGCAAAAGATGCGCGTATGACGTTACACAATATCCGGGATCTTAGCAATTTTAAAACCAAAGCGAGGCTTTGTTTTTCGCGCGGCTACATGGACAAATGTCACATCAGCTGGAAAAACACTTTTGATGTTTTGCTGTGTTTAGCGGAGAAAACCGATTCAAATTAAAATCGTTATTTCCCTGCATTTTTTCTCGGTTTGCTACTCAAGACAGGGATACTAATTAAGGGATACTCGGAAGCCGATATAGTGGAAAAAGAAGAGCTTTTAAGGATGAAATCTTGCTTCGAGGAACTTGATATGATTTAATCAATGCGGGGAGATGTTTCCGAGTCACTGAAGAAGCGGAGAATTACATTTTTCGATGGGAATTTATGTTGATATCAATCTGTGATTGACTTTTTTGTGTCTTGTTAGTTTTGGAGTATTATTTATAAAACGTGCTCAAATTCAGTCGTTTCATGATTTCTTTCATCGAAGACAGCTCGGCCTCGATAAGCTATAAATGGTTCGCGTTTTGCTTTTAAGGCCGGCACACGCTAGGGGACATGTTGCGGGGACATGAAGCGGGGACATGTTGCAGTGACAGTTTTCCTCGTGTGACATCCCCGTTTTTGCGAAAAAGTTCTGTTGCGGGGACACAATTTTGTCCCCGCAACATGTTGCATGAAATTCAGCTGGTTTGAATTTGTGCGTCATGAAGCGGGGACAAAATGACCCCCATTTCAATGTCGCATCGTGTGCACTGCTCTTGCAAACTGTCCCCGCTACAAAATAGAAATGAACCAATAAAAACTCGCAATTGATTATCCCATGAGCATTCAGTAGCAGTCTTTCAAGATGTTTATACCTCAATCCGCTTTTTGTGCACCAGCTTGCGTACTGTCCCTGCAACATGCGCCTTTGCTGTGCACACAAAGGGGCTTGTCCCCGCTTCATGTCCCCGCAACATGTTCCCTAGTGTGTGCCGGCCTTTATGGAGATTTAAATAAAATTTCTCGAAAGAAGATTGTGTTGTCCATTTTTATGTGTTTGTTCATTCATTACATAGGTTGAAAAGCGATTTTATGTAAACAAAACAAGACTTGGATTTATAGCTCTAACTTCACTCGATCGCGTGGCCTTATGCAAATATAGTAAAAGTAAGGTCGCACACGAGCCGATGGCCCACACGGCCGGAGCTTAACCCGGTTTCTGTAGCATGAAGCGACTAGGAATATTGCTACTCCCCCCTGGATGGGATGCTAGTCCATCGCAGGGTTACCCCCAGCATTTTGTCGCCGGTACCCATTTATACACCTGGGTGGAGAGAGACAGTGTGGAGTAAAGTTTCTTGTCTAAGGAAACAACACGACGGCAGAGACCAGGCTTCGAACCACCGACCTTCAGGTTGAAAGTCCGACGCGCTAACCACTAGACTACCGTGGCTCCAAATATGTTTGTGTATTTTTCGCAATTTTGATTTCCAAATCAGTTTCTCGGGCAATTTTTGATAAGCAACAGGTGTATTTTATTCGGAAAGTAGTCGTACTAATTATTCTAGACGGGAGAAAAAGTTGTTTTGTGAACTTTTGTACGGTCTAAATGTACTGTGCAGACGGTCGCGTAATTCTGTTTTTGAGAATTGCTAAAATCGGCTAAATAGAAAAATAGCCCAGTCGTCAATCTTAATTCTTGTGCTTCCGTCCTTTCACCTCAGTTACGTTTATCATCGGCTTTCTGTTCAGAGAACGACGCTGTTAGGCTGAGATATTATTAAAGACAATTTCGCTTTCAGTATAGAAATGTAAGCTAAAAAAAAAAAAAAGATAATAGTTGATGAACTCTAAACAAACCTTACGTACATATTTGTCAAGAGATAAAAAATGGCATCCTCTTAATGTCGTGATGGAGTTTTACCAACGCTCATTGCATGGAATTAAACATACCTTGAAAACCCTTTCAATATGGTCTGCACTGTCTTTGGGTTTTTCACGACAAAGTGTTTCAGCTGTGATAGTTGCCTCTATCTTTTCAATGATCCAGGGCTTTTTCATCTTGAGAAAAGCATGTACAGGACATTCTTTGTAAAAGAAACAACAAATAGAGTGAAACAGGAGGCAGAGAGGTCAGCAGAGTGATTAAAAGCACTGACTTGTAATTTGGAAGCTTCGTGTTCAAGTCCGCCTTTCTGACCACCATGCGCCAGCTGTGCCACCATTTGTAACACGACATTTGTCCGGTGTTCAAATCCTTAACCACGCTATGCAAAAACTCTACTTAGCTTGTAAAGGTTTCAAACCTTCAAATTTATGTATTTAAAAAATAAGTGATCTCGGTTTCATTTATTATTTTATATTTTGTCATAGATGTAAGAAAAAGCTGCTTACCTTCGTTACTTGAATTTTGATTATCCACATTTGAGTTCCTTTTCTCATCCGTACCAGGTTTCTGTTCTTCAGAGATAAAAAGCATGGTTACGATTACGATATTCGTTTCTTGTTGCATACATACATATATACATACATACACACACGCATACATATGTATATGTATGCGTGTGTGCGTAAACACATAAATTCATACATACGTACATACATACTTACATAAACTATATTTAAACTCGAATTTAAGTGTAACTTATGAACCTAATTTCTTCGAGCAAAATAACATATAACAAGGCAAAAATTATAATTATAATTATTATAGCGCTACTATACGTGCGTTTCCTTGGCTTTAAAGAAATTATTTTCCTTTCCTCGCCATGGGAAAATGTTGGAATTTGTTTTTCGCTTTTCGGTAGTCGCACGTGTCCTATTCCTGGCTATACTATCTCCCCGCGTTACCCTTATCCAGCATTCCCTACGGCGCATACTAGTTTACAAGCTATCTGAAAAAGGGTTCGTGGGATCCGCAGCATTCCCAGAAAAGTTTTAACTGTTCTTTCCTCCCAAATAGCCCTATTCAATGTTGGCGAGATTTCCACGGTGAAGCAAATACTTCTCTCGTGGATTTATTTTTATTGAGATATATGAAGAAAAAAAAAATTAACCGTTTCTTACTGTCATCTGCAAATTGTGGATAATCTAGCAGTCGACCGAAAGACGATGTTTTCTTCCATGAATTCAACCTTGTTAACCTCCTTATCTCATCTTCAGAAATGTCTTTTCCTATAAAAGCAGACAACATAAATTCACTCAAAGGTGGATCCGTCTTCGCTTAGTGGTGATGAACAACAAGTAGCTTTATTTGCATGACTATAAATCCTTACAGTAATGACATGATGATGACATGCCTAGTTTTGTTTCACCTTGACTGGTTTGCGTATGTTTGATTTTATATTAGATAACTATCCATTTTTCCTGTCAGTAATTTTTAAAAAAAATAAAGATTATTTTAAAAGAAGCACTGAGAATTTTCTGCTTCAAACTAAATGCAATTATACTGAGTTTTAATTCATTTAGTAACCAAAGCGCTTTTTATGGAACTTTAACTCTTAAAGGGAGAGTTTCACGGTTCGGCGCATGTGCAAGCTATGACGTAACCCATTTAATTTTATTGTTTAGACCAATCGGAAGCGAGTAGATAACTCTGGCGGGAAATTTGCCCCTGAAAATGTCGCGGTCAGTCAGCTGATTGAATGGATGATTATGCATACCCATGTGCGCCATGAAAGCCACCAGAGCGTAGAATAAATCCTTCGGGTCAAAGGTTTTATTCAGTGTTGACTTTGTCCGTGTTATTCGTTGAAATTTTCTGTGAATTTTGGTCATCCTTCGCTTTGTTTGGACTAATTATAGTATGTGATTATTGAAGTAAATGCGAGTGGTTTTTTAACCGATAAAATTGGTAAGAAAGCGAATAAAGCATTTTAATCTGTGCACATGCGCCGAACTGTGAAACCATCCCTTTAAGGGCTAATACTTCATGGAGGTTTTTAATTATATGCACACAAAACTATCCGGCACTTATTTAAGGTTAAAAACTCATTTTGAAATGGTTAGCTTTTATTTACCGTTATCCATAACAGTAAATAAAAGCTAACCATTTCAAAATGAGTTTTTAACCCTAAATAAGTGCCGGATAGTTTTGTGTGCATATAATTAAAAACCTCCATGGAGTATTTACCCCTTTAAGTGTACAAATTTTCGCCACCATTTTGAATTGTTATTACGTCATATGGTTGCCTCTATTGTTTAGAATCGATGTTCTTTTGTATGCAACAATAGCCCATTTCGAAAAATACCATAATAATCTTTTATGTGCAGGCTCAGCCTCACCGGGGTGTAATTATTCAAGTCTCCTTTGTTAGAATGGCACAATGGAATTCAGAGTACATGTAGGAACGCTAGGACATAGCATTGTGTGTTCGTATACAAATGTGCACCGTATGCAAATTGTCGAGAATTTGAAGTATTGCACGTGCAGTTTGTGCTGAAAACAAAAGAAATTGGAAAAATCAAGCTTACATCAAGCACCACCCAAACCTGCACTTTAAAGAGTATTATGGAAGTTTTCGAAGTAGCCTATTGGGCAACCATATCACGTAATAACAATTCAAAATGGCGGCGCGCGAGAAATGCGAAAATATGTGATATTCATATTCAAAACTTTTATTTATGTTTTATTCCTATGGTATGTGAGGGTTCCCTATGTATCGAGTTGATAAATAACGGTTTACCTGAATTTTTTAGTATCTCTATGTCCACTTCACTGGGTCGGCGTACTCTGTAAGCCACTGGCTCTGCTGGGTTTATTGCCCGCCGCGGGCCCATCCTCTTAAGGTCCATTCACGGTTCTTAAAGCAAACGAAACAACCACAGGAGAAAAAACAATAAATAATTATTCGAAGAGGTTGAGCAAAATATCATGATTAGTCAGTGCCTTCGGCTTCGGCAAATAATTGATCTGCGAGACACCGACAAATCACGATATTTTGCGATAGCCGAGTTCCATAATTATTGTTTTATCATTCAATAGGCCATTTCCGAGTTGCCTTTAGCCTCTCTATCAAAGCGAGGCTAGGTGCGAAACCTTTCATATGAAAATGAGTTTTCATTCACATGCAAATGAAACTTATTTGTCTAAACATATTTAATCAAAAAGTAGGAGATTGTGAGAATTACATTTAAAAGTAACACCAGTAGACGCCGAGGACCACGTATTGCATATATTCGATCACTCGAAATAGTAGCGTAAACGAACTGTCCTGTAGTATTGCGAAAACATTAGTATAAACAACAGGAAGACAAACCAGTAGAGCAATAAGCCATACATACATACATACATACATACATACATACATACATACATACATACATACTTATAATTCAACACATTGATACACTGCCCAAATATGGTCAAAAAGTTATCGATAAAGAGCGTTTTCACTTGACGTCATAGCCGCCATATTGGTGTTCCCGTACAAAAGAATTTTAATTAACTTCTTTTGTTACGAACACCAACATGGCTGCCATGGCCTTTGTCATTTGAGTCCCACGGGACTGAAGGTCACGTGAGTGAAAACGCTCTATACGCTATGTCTACATGACGTATATCCAACGATGGCGGTAAATTTCGCATTTTGAAGGAAAATGAAAATGACCGCTGCCTGCATTTTCCTGTTTTTGGGAGAAAAATGCGTGAACTATTAGATAAAAAAGGGAAAGGAACGATAAAAAGAGAAGAAAAGAAAAGAGAAAAATTATTGATCACATGATTGGACAAAAAAGGCGCGAAATTTTCGCGTTGTCGCGGTCGCAAGTGCAGTGTTTCTTGGCGAAGCTGAATGAAAGCTGGTTCAAAGTCACTGACCGCTCGACAAGAAGTGAATGAAGAAGCACAATTTTCGGAAAATGCCTTTACTAATCACTTATGGAATATGATTACACTTAATACTTCCTCAGAAAAGTTTCTGATCTTTGTTTTAAGCGAATTAACGCCACTCCGGCTGTAGAAACTAAAACGAGAAAGTTTGTAAACAACAGCGATTGACTCAGCTCATACTTCGATGTTTGAAAATTTAGTGCGCTGATGGAAAGGACTAAAAGCCACATCAATTACAGGTAACGATGTTTTAACTGTTTCTTGTATCTTTTAGCTGTGAATTTTTGTAAGACATACTGTCCACGCTTCAGTTCTTTCAGACTTTTCGCCGCTATGTTTAGGTAGCCGTGTGTTTGTTCGATTTGTTTTGATTCTGAATTGAACTTTTTAAGACACGAATCACTTGTAACTAAGAAATTCTATGCCATTTTACTGTGTTTTTATTTGTGTAATCACTACTCGGTCTTGTTCTTTACGTAGACGAAAGCTCTTCGTAGAAACTCTCAAATTAATTTTAGCTCCGCAAACGTTTTGGCATTCGCTGCTTGTGTAAGAAATGGCGCGAGGTAAAATATTGTTGTAAGCCCTTTACTTAATAAAAGGTTGTATATCTCAATGAATTTTTTCTCGAAACTGTGATTTGTTATCAATGCGTTGAATTATAAAACAGTTATAGTGTTCAAGCTTGCACAATATTGACAAGGGCGCCACTTTTATTCATGAACTGTGTGATGTTGCAAGTTTCGCGCGTTAAAACATATGTAAGCTTTTTTTAAAATAAAAGGCTTGTCGGCAATATTTTTTTCTTCAAACTGTGCTTTGTTATCAATGTGTTGAATTATAAAACTATTATAGCGCTCAAGCTTGCGTGATATCGCCTAATTTTAGCCGACTCGGCCTACGGCCTCGTCGGCTAAGTATTAGGCGATATCACGCGCGCTTTCCGTCGCGCTATAATAGTTAACAACTATTTACCGAAGTGGAGGTGGAGGTGAATAGCACTTGCTATTCCGAGCTTCAGTAGCCAATCAGAGCGCGCCAACAATGCTATCCACTGTTTCAGTGTATACTAATTAAATATATACAGCCATACAGCCATACAGCTTGGAGACAGAAACTTTGAAAACGAGTTAGTCTACTTGTTTATTAATTTTCAATGAGTTACACACAAAAATTATCCAATAGGTATCGTTGTTTCTATTTCTTACACACGTACATTTGCGGGACAAGAAATCATAGAAGCGCAGAGTAACGTGAGTGGGACAGAGTATTTTGCCGTATTCTAATACGTGATTGAGAGATACAAACTATTTAAACTATTCTTGGCATAAATCTCGGCAATAATTGTAGCATGTCCTTGAATCTACACCTAACTTTACTTTGAGTCTCAAAATTTAAACAACATTGCTTCCGGATCTGAGAATATTTGAACCTTTGAACAAAGAATCAATCTATTACAGGCGAACAGTGCAAAGTTATGAAAGAAGAGTGAAATGGTACGTTGGTATAATCTTATGAGTTTTTAACCAAGGAACATTTGGTGAAATGGTATGGCGTAAGACACCAAGACACTGAATTGTCATGCAGTACAAATTTTGCTACCTACCGAGAGCGTAGTAAGGAGAGGGATTCATTAGTTGATGAAGTAAACGAGTATATTAAGAAAACTCCATCAGTTTTGACCCGACTAGTGACAAAGCAGTTTTATTTTTACCGAAATGTAATACAAGTGGTAAATTAAAACAGACCCCATACATCAGCACTCAGAACATGTTTTTTTCGCAGAACCTGCGCTCCACACTATCTAAACGACTGTAACAAGCTGCGCTTACCCTGGGTGCCAGAGGTACTCTCGCAGCACGCTTTCGTGAGAAAATAAGCACGCTTTCGTGAGAAAATAAGAGGCGTGTAATATGAGAGAGATGAGAGCGCGAGACAAGCCTCTGGCACCCAGGGTAGCTGCGCTCAGTTTAGTAACAAATGGTTTACTACTATAAAACGTTAATTGCGTCGACGAAGGAGACGCTTCCTAATCTTGTCGGCTAGGCGGAACGAATCGAGAAAAGTGTCGGTACCAAATCTGCGCCATCTTGAAACGTCACAATAGTATCCAGCATTCCCAACGCGTGGTGGAAATCAGGCATCATCCTGGGGAGCTGGGGTTCCGAAATGTCACATGTGAATAATCTATTTGTCTTGTCTTAGTTTCGGATATTTTCCCGATTTTGGTGGGTCACTTTGGAATCAAGCAAGACGTTACAGATTTTCCTCGCTACCGTTCTGGTATGTTTTGAATGTTCTATCTTGATTTTGCTGTGGTTCTGTGCCTGATTTGGGAAGCTTTCACCTAAATACCGACGTCGTTCTTCGCGATGTTCTACGGTACGGTGCAATTCGCTTATGTCTTGTAGCAATAATTCACTGACCGGCCGCGCCAGGCTAACGCAGATTAACTTTACAGTGCTCGAAATTGCGCCTGTATCGGGCGCATTTGCGACTAAAGATTTCGCAGTTTTGTGACTAAAATTTGTCTAGCTAATAAAGGAATTATATTCAACAGTCATGTGTCTTACTTGCAATTGGTAGTTGTAATTTGATCCGAAAAATCCTGCGAAATTCACGTGGAATGTTGCGTCGATTTCATGCTCCATTAACGCGGTGTCCAAGAACAGGATTTCTCAGAAATTTCCGGTTCCGGTATTAGTACATGTACTGAGGAGTATGATTTCAGAATCGGAGAAATAACCGAAATGAAATCAAGACAAATATACTGTTTATATGTCGGAAAAATCTGAGACCTTTCGGAGTACACAGCACGGCAAGATTTTGCCCGATTCCGCGGCGATAGCGTGAATTTGTTTGATGACGGCCCAACGTTTTTGCCTGCGTGACATATCTCGCGACATAGCCCTTTTAAACAGTGGCTGAATTAATTCATGAAACTGAGGTACTAGGTCAAGACGAGGTGCCACGGGATAAGGAGACGCACTATAATCTATGATTACTACTAGTTGTATTAGTAATATAATAGATGAAACATTAACTTACCAAACTCAGCAAAGCAACGTTCTTCTGGTTTCAGCAGCACTAGAACAAATAATATTATCTTGTTTTAAATGTTTTAAATATTAGACCGCAAGGAATTAGGAAAAAATATATAGTGGAACGTTGACTCTTCAAGTAGCAAGACAAAGCAACACGGTTTCAGTTTCCTTGTCGTAGCCGTAAAAGAGCAAACAAGGAAAGCTGGCTTCAAACGTATAAAACGAACGCTGAAGTAAGCAAATACCCCGGGGCAAATACTTCAGTGATAAATGATTTGCTTTGTACCTCTTTCAATTCATCGGTGCATCAGTTTACCCTTAAAAACCGACGCGGTTTTTTAAAGCATGCACAAATGCTTGCCTATTTAAATGTAACCGGAAAAAATCGCAAGGAAACGCTGTCCATAAAAAACAGTTACTCCGGAAATGACCTGTTTTCCTAAAAAAGTTACTTGAGCCATAAAAATAGAGGACTTCGGCAAACCAAGAGCAAAACTTCCTAGATAAAAAATAATTATAATACGTATCTATCCCGTAACGTATCTACATCTATCAGATAACATTATAGAGCAATACGCCATATTATTTCTTTAATGAAACATTTTTACCTTCCTTATCTAAGCATCAATAGGCTTTCACTGTTTACATATAATAGTTTTGGTTACTAAACTATTTCCATCAGTAAACATAGCATATTCTCAGAAAACGGAAAGTCACAAGTTTCGTCAGTAAGCCCCAAACTGAAAAAATGAGTCACAGTGAGTTACGTTTGGGAGACAAGATAATTAAGGGAAGCGAGACAAAGTCTTTTGTTTGCATGTATTCGTTATTGCGCGATACAAACCATTCAAACTATCCTGGGCATGAATCTCAGCAATAATTCTAGTATATCCTTGCCTCTTCACCTGACATACTTTTGAGTCTCAAATGAATACTCAACTGAGAATTTTGTTCTTGGGGTAGCATTTCAAACAGAAGCCCGGAAGTTGACGACTGGCTAATTGTTCTTACTTCATCAAAAATATGAGCACACCTTACACATATAACGAAGAAATTGTTAGCCAATGGTTAAGTATTGTTTCCATTGATATTTGAATAAAGACTATTCTCGCGTGCTTACTTTTGGACTTCGTTTAGGTGTGTGGTGCAAAGTTATAAAGAACAGTGTAATTGTGCGCGTCGATATCTTTCCATTAGTTTTAAACAAGATAATTCGTTTACCTGAGAAACATTTAGTGAAAAGTGTATGGTGTAAGACATGGACAACGAGCGGCGTAAGCCGCGAGAAGTACTTCTTGCAGCTTACGCCGCTAATTAATGGAGGATCCGCTTCAAAATTGTGCCATCGCGATCGCTCGTGGACTATACCGCCAGCTACGCAGGCTATCGTGAAGCGCGACTGATTAGTTGACGAATCAAACGAGAATATTCCGCAGAAAAACTCATTTTTGACTACACTAAGAGATCCGACTTAACACCAACGTAATTGTCGTTTATAGCAAATTAAATTTACATTATTACTAAAATATATTATATGTGGTACATTAAAACAGCGAGCAACATCTAGATCTCTCGCATCGCCTGTCTTCATTTAACCATTAAGCTAACTTTACTCAGTAATCTTAAGCGTTAAACGCATGGTAATATGGAACCTTCTACATCTAAATTTTATTTAAAATCGGAACATTGGCTTACCAAACTCAGTAATCCAACCAAACAAAGTAGTTTTTTATCGTTACCGCAGGTTCTAGAACAAATAAGATTATGTGTTTGTAAATAAGACCACGAGAAATATGGAAACGTGTTCCGTTATTGACGTTAAGTCATGTTAAGTGAAACGTAGCAAACGTCGTGTTTTCCCTGGCCTAGTCGCATTAGAACTGACAAAAGAAGCCGGCTTTCTTAACGTTTGACACAAATGATGAAGTGAGCAATTAGTACCTCAATCCGTTAGTTGTCTTGTCCTTGAACTGACGTGGTTTAAAGGAAGATACACATTGAAGTCACAAGTCACAGACGCTTGTCCATTTAAATGAATGTAACCGAAAAATATGTCAAGAAGACACTTGTAGTAAAAAAAACAATACCTCCGGAAATGATGTGGTTTGAAATAGGAAAAAGAGCTGAAGAGGAAGTTGTGTTTTTGGATTCTGGGATGTGTTCTGGATTCTGGGAAGTGTTTTTGTTATATTTTCCTTCCGCATTAATCTGGTTAATCAAAGTAAGGTAAGACTCTGTTTTGCTAAGTGCGTTTTTAAGAGTAGGCGTTAATTCAAGTAGACGTTTCTGTGATTCTGTTCGAGTAATACGAACGTATATAATAAAGAGAGTATTCTTTGTGGCAGCGAATAATTCACTCGTAATTATGTTGTAAGCAGAATGCAGAAAAGCTGAAATAGGCAACAGGAAGTCAAAGCAGTGAAGCGCAAACCATGAACTGCTCAATCGAAAATTGTCTCGTACTTCTTCTGAAAACAAACTTTTATGTTTAATATAATTGTTTTTCATAAATGCACAAAGACTTCCTGTAATAATTGTTATTTTGAGTTGTTTGTTTTTGCGAGGGGCGGCCAAAATACAGGGCCACTTCACTAGGGCTACTTATTTGCCATCTGATGGAATGACAATAGTGCCTCAGATTGTGTTATACCTTGTTTAACAAAGAGTTCTGACACATGTGAATGAGGTAGATCAAAGTGGCATTCATTCTGTAATCGCTCCTTTTCAATTGTTTCTAGCTCCCCTATGTCCTTCTATGTCCTTCTTCTTTTCTATTTTACTGTGTTTTTGATAGGACATTTTTCTAGCCTTCTCTCCAGACAACTTGGGAGAGGACTGGAAAGAATAAGGATGTACAGATGTACGAGGGGAGGACAGATCTCTCCCGGGCCCTTCTTAATTACCCAGTCCTTTCAGGAACCTAATTTTTCCAGTCCTTCCGAAGAAGATTATTCTTTCTCAGTTTTCAAATGAAAACAAGAAAAATTTCAAAAACTTATTTTTATTCAATTTTATTTTAATTTCCATAAATAACATACATCAGGGGGCTCCTGCATACATTCAGTTTGTAACATCAACTAATTAAAAAGGTAATAAAAATTACTCTTATCAATGCCAGCATTGTTTTTGTTCTATTTTGTCTTAAGATTGTTCTCTCTAGTAATGTAAGGGTAATGTAACTCAACTACTTATAGAGCGGTTTTAGCTAAGTGTCGTAAAAACAGAACCAAATAAAAAAGTTTTCATTCGTGCCAGTGAACCAATCGAGACTCAAGACCAATGCATATAACCGGCACCAAGAGCGGGAAAACAGGTAAAAACAAGTTACAATTGGTTTTAGTTTTATTGGCTGGGAATGTGACGCGAGAGGTAGCCTGCGCGCAGACGTCTCTTATTTCCTTGCTTCACGTGAAAAAGGCAGACGTCTGCACAGGGAACCCAAACGCTTTATTAGCTATAACATAATCATTTAATAAAATATTGTTATTTACCTGTTTTCCTGTGTCTTTTTTAGTCGTTTTGGAAGCGATTTGAATCAGAGCGAAGACGGTTCAACTTGACCTTGAACGTTTCAAATATTATCTTGTCGGCTGCTTCGTAAATACGACGCGCCTACTATGTCTCAAGTTTCCATTATTATTAACTCGAGCTCCCATTAGTATTAACTATTAACTCTCCTCGGGGGAGAATCTCGGGTTTCAATTTAACGGCCACGAGAAGAGAGAAGAGAGAGAATCATATTTAATCACTATAGGGATGATATCTGTTTACAAACATTCTTTTTGTTATTCAAATGTGCCAGCCACTGGAACAAAAGAACCCTTTGTTTCGGCAGCCAATAAGGCTCTGGTTGGCACATTAATAACAATTGGTGACGTCATTGATATCTTCCCTATAGCCAATACACTTGAACCTAATGGCATGAACAGACACGAAGAAATTTAAAGTGCCCCTGTGATCAAATTTTTGATTTTTTTTTTTTTTTACATTTTCGTGTACAATTAGACTTTCTTACTCATCTTGCCAAATTTCAATTCATTACGAACATCAGAAGTCATTTTATTTTAACATTTATTTCCGAAAATTTACGGCCGCCATCAATCAACCTTGTTCTGTTCATGCCATTCGGTTCAAGTGTATTGGCTATAGTGATTAAATATGATTCTCTCGCTTTACGGATCATGTCTCTATTAGAATTAATGAGTTCTAAGGGACCGTTCATTATTTATGGGAGGGGGGGATGGATGAAAAATTAACAAATTTTCCATTTTCTTTCATGTCCCCCCCCCCCCCCCCCCCCTTAGTGAATCTGGATTTTTTTCTGGTCCCCCCTGTTCTGTTGGGGAAGAATTTCAATACCCACTATTAATCTGGCTTCTATAAAATAAAACCATAACATGTTGTAACAGGAAATGATAAAAAGTTTAATTTTCAGTAAATTTATTTATAAATAGTTATTACAACTTAAGGCATTTTGACTCTTGTGTGGTTTTCTTTATCAAAGCAATTTAACCACTTGGTCCACTGTGCATTTGAAGAACTAGAGTTAAGACTTTAATAGTTGTTTATTACTATCACAACCAAGACTCAGCTGGGCTATATAAAGATTTATTGCAATATACAAAACCACTGCTACTAAGCAACCCAGAAACCGGGAGTGGTGCACGTGGGTGAGTTGACTCACGAGGATGACAAACGACGAACTGATAACTACAAGGACTAACAGTTCTTCAACTTAATGTCCACGTAGCAGATTTAATGAAAAATTCCTTTCGCCAGGGTTACAAATACTAATTAATACTTTTAACGTCAATCACTAAAACCCTCAGTTTAAGCTGTTACAATCCAGTAATACTGTATGTTTGATGGTGGGTTAAAACTTTAAGTAATGTCGTGTACAATTATGGCAGTACCAAATAAAGAAATTAAAATTATAAATCATGCTCCATGACTGCACCAAAATACTGTGCAAGGCTGTGCTCTTAAAAGAATCATAGAGAGCCCAAAGGCTCCCAGCCATGAAATCTGGGGTGCCCCGCTCTTATTGGTACACTGTAGTAATGTTTTCGCTTTTTTATTTGAGACATCATCTGTTTAAAATGTCAAGACCCCCCCTTTTGCAGTGGCTAAAATTTCAGGTCCCCCATTTTCTCACCCCCCCCCCCCCCCCTCCCCCCCCTCCCCCCTCCCCCCTCCCATAAATAATGAACGGTCCCTAATTGGATGATTTGCAGGTCGGTAATGGAGTGTCCGGTGAGAGTAAAGTGCTCTGACACGGCAGTCGGTTGATAATAATTGATAATAACTATAATAATAGCGTTAATTGCTTTCGGACACTTTGATTAAACATTCTCGAAGGATTTTGTATTTTATTGTGTGCAAAACCAAGGCAGAACATTGAATGATCAAAGTAAGTGTAAACAGACCCTAAGACACCCTTGAATTTTGGATTGTACTCTCAGAACCATATACCGTGTAAGGAATTTTGCAATGCAAAAACAATCATTATTACACCTTGTCAAGTCAATGTAGTTGTGCTAAGTTGTTCTATTTGAAGCAGTCTCGGCATTGCTCTTCTGACAGTGTAATCTCTTCTTTAGTAACCTGTAATCAGTTCTAACTGAAAGGGAACTTTTCGCGCCATTTAACTTCAATATAATTTTGCAAAATAATATTGAATTCAAATTGGCACTTAAATCTTCAAATGTTCCCTTTCAGTTAAAAATAATAAACTCGCTTGTACAGGGGCGTAGCTACCTGTACGCACGTACGCACGCGCGTACCTGAAAAAGTCGGAAAAAAAAGAAAAATTTGGGACTTGAGGGTGGGGAGAGGAGGTAGGTGGAGTGTTTGAAAACAGTGATTGTGCGTACCTCTGAAAAAGTCCTGGCTACGCCCCTAATGTAGCCAAGCAGTGTTATGAAAGGCAAACAACAAAACATACATCTTTAACCAGTAAAAATACTGTGTATAATATGCTTTAAATGTCCGCTTTTTGTGACATATGGTCGGAAAGAATACAAGGTTGATAAAATATAATATAAAATATAGAAAAACGAAACTACTTATTAACAATCCAGTTGTTAAAGCAAATGTGTAAGTAATGCCCTATTTTACTTTTTTTCTTTAATAAACTACTTCCAAGTTGATTAAATAAAGATGAATTTTTTTGCTTGTGTTTATTCACTGACATACAGTAATAGCCCACGTATAAGAACCTGAATTTTTCAATTTAGCCTAAATAGGTTCTTATATAAATGGTACTTAAAGCAAATTTAGGCTAACAAGGTTCTTAAAATAGGTTCTTATATTTTCATATGAATTTCATTTAAATATATTATAGTATATTATAAATATCATTTGTACCATAGAGCAATGCCTATAGGCAGTTCAGTGCAGGTACAGTATACAGTATGTCCTTAACAAAACATAACAAACAAACTCATATTAATACTACCTATATACTATTACAGCAACCCCACTGATAAGAACCTAACTTAAAATTTAGCCTTAATAGGTTCTTATGCGGAGGAGGCTTAAAATGAAAATTTTAGCCTTACAGGTTCTTAAAACCCAGGTTCTTATACGTGGGCTATTACTGTATCGTCTTTCATAAAGACAAGTAGGTAAACACACTCAAACACAAACCCGCACTCAGACAGAATCGATATATGATAGTGAATGACATGAAGTGTTATGACCTGCCATGATGATATGATATATGGTATGATATGATGATATGATATGATATATGATATGATATGATATGATATGATATGATATGATATGATATGATATGATATGATATGATATGATATGATATGATATGATATGATATGATATGATATGATATGATATGATATGATATGATATGATATGATATGATATGATATGATATGATATGATATGATATGATATGATATAATATAATATTGACATGACATGACATGACATGACACATATACAGCGTGAACATAGCCTAACTGAAATCTCGTTGGCTCTCGTCTATTTGACCCGGCAAATCAAGCCAAGTAAACTATTCAGGACTGGCTGCTATTGTAGGATACAGTTAGTGATTTGCATCATCCACCTCATCTGTCTTCTGAGACTCATTAGGCAAATGATCGTCGTTCTTGGTTTGAATAATTGTCTGTTCCTTGCTGATGCCCTTTGCTTCACCAGAAGTCTAAACAATAAGAATCCAACATAGATTAGCTTTAAAGAAACGAGTTTAAACAGTTTCCATTTTGATCACTGTAAAGTCCAAACGTTTTGAACATAGCCCTGAACAATCCGCTGAAGAAAAATCATGATTTATCATTCCACTGAATGAGAAACTTTCCGGTGGATTTTCAACTTTACTTGATTTTTCAGCGCTTGTTAAGTTAATTCTAATTATCGATACCGATCATTAGATGTTTCCCAATGCGTTTGTGGGGTGTCCTATTTCACATCATTATTATGTTGGGTTTTTGATAGACGACAGCTCCTCGGCAATTAGTCTACCGTTTATTTTAGCACCTTTCGTAAAATGTGAAATTCATGGTTACATAAAACTTATACCAAAAAAGGAACACAACGTGGTGGTTTACGTCTTCAACACTCAGCAATAAGAGCTTCAAGGATTTGCGTAGACGTTTTCCTCTTTCGCCGATGTTGTATGGCCTAAAATGTTTTGCATTTTTTTCGAATTTTCTTCTCTTGAGAAAAAAGATCTGGACGAAATGCTCATTTTACACGTAAAATAAAAGGCGTGTTATTCGCCATTAACCTTTGTGTGAACCAGTCTGAACGCTAGAAATAGAGAGCAATAACTGAGGTATTATCAAACATAGGCTGCGTTGCAAGCAAAAGAGTCTGCAGGAACCAAACTTGTTCCCAGGGGGTGTGAAGAATAGAGACTCTAGAAACGATCTACTCTCCTCCGCAGCAGCTCCGCAGGTAACTCTTTAGGGAAAGAGGAAAAGAGAGAAAATGAGGACGAGGATAGGTCTAGAGAGAGAGACTGGTGAAGAGGGCAAAATTTCCCCACCCCTCCTCTCTAATTATTTTTTGTCCTTTCCCCCGGCCAGATCCCGGAGTTGCCTGTGGGAGAGGCTAGGAATGATGTTGTTTGGGGACCCGTTCCAAAAATGTAAAATTTGACATTTAACATTTGCGTCAGGTTATATGTGCCTTCTGTCGACGGCTGCTTTTTAATATATTGTTGGTTTTTTCATAAGGACATTTAGCGACGGACCATTATTTTTTTGACGGGGGGTTGGAAAATTTTCACATGCAAACATTTTTTTATATGCTGCACTTGCTGCAAACAATTTGTTTTGTGTCTCCGTCCAACTGCCATACTTTCAGCAAACAAGCAAACCCCCCCCCGTCAAAAAAATAATGGTCCCTTAAAATAATGTACAATGCAATAGAGGAGATGGAGTGGATTTTATTCTTTGTTTTCCACAGCAAATACCCTTTTACTTCGAGAATTCTATTTATTTTGTTCCTTTGACTCAGTGTCGATTGTGAATCATGATCCAGTCTACCCTACACCACACTCGTAAAACATCTGCCTGTTACGAATGGAACATAATATGGATAAGACTAACCTGCACCGACTGTCCTCCACTGTCAGGTCTCTTTTTCAGCTCTGTTATAATTTCGTCTAATTTCGTGTCGACTATGGTCTTGATTTCTTCGAGTGTTTTGACCTTTTTATAAAGATTGTCCAATTTTTCGTCAACTGCAACGACTTTGGTGTTAATTTCTTCGAGTGTTTTGACCTTTTTATGTAGATTGTCCAATTTTTCGTCAACTACAACAAATGAAATGTTTTTACGTTAAAACACAACCTCGTTCCCAGGGTTTTTCCCTTTTTTAATTTTAAAAAAAAGAAAAACCCTGGGAACGAGGTTGGTTAAAACAATGAAAGAAACCCGTTAGTTAGCTATTACAATAGGCCATTTTCGAGTTGCCTTTAGCCTCTCTATCAAAGCGAGGCTAGGTGCGAAACCTTTCATATGAAAATGAGTTTTCATCCACATGCAAATAAGTTTTATTTGCATGTGAATGAAAACTCATTTTCATATGAAAGGGTTCGCACCTAGCCTCGCTATGATAGAGAGGCTGAAGGCAACTCGAAAATGGCCTATTAGCCAGGTTTTGCCTCTATTCAACCTTTTTTGGATAGTAAGTAAATTAACCTCTCCAGAAGAGTGTTATATCAGAGGATAATTCCTGCGACTGCCGAGAAGCGACGTTTCCAAGGCCACCGTGGAATTTTGAGAACAATCCTTTCAGCCGGCAGTTTTCGATAATTATATTGTACCATAAAGTCTTTAACTCTCCAAATAACTTGCACAACACAATTCATCCTGTATCCTTTATTTCAGTGTCAGTGAATTTACCTTGAGGACTAATTATGGACACTACATTCAAAAGTATTTTAATACTAGTATTGTTAAAACACTACTAACATGACCATTGACATATTGGTTACAATGGTTACAGTGTAACGAGAAACCATTGAATTGGACGGAGTATATTTTGCATTATTATACGTCATAGCATTCAGTATTAAAAGCGCGAATAGACTGGCAGAGAACGAGTGAAAATTTCGCGCCACGGCGGAAGACTAGTTTTGGAGAAAGCAAATTGTTGTATAATACACAATTAATTTAGTGGAAATTAAAGTTTATAAAAGTGTAATAATAATGCTGGGTACCTTCACTCGTCGGCTTTTACATGATCTGTATGGGAGATGCAATGCAAATGAAGCTTTACTGACGTCCTTGTTGTTGTTCTTATTTCTCGTATATTGTTGCAAATTTTAACAACTTTTACAGTAAAATAATTTCTACATGTACTTACCTGTCAACGGAAACGATCCCTCGTATCTTTTTAAATAGCGTTCTTTGGTTGTAGGAATGAATATGTCTCTGAAGTAAGTGTCGTATTTCTTCTTCCGCTCCTTTGCATTCTAGAAATTATAGAGTGCGACCAGAAACCCGTAAGTGGGTTGAAACGTGTAACGCGCATTCACAGCTTCTGAATATTCATTTTTTGCTTAGTTCCATATTTGGAAACCCCTCAGTCCCTCGAGATTGGAAGGAAGTTGTTCTCGCGAATTGATTGGTTAATATTTTTATCTTAGTTTCCAAATATGACTGTAACAACTTCTTAGCAAATTTAATAATCGGAAGCTTGTTTCGAAGCGTACAAGAGACAGTTGCACGTTTCAAGCCCACTTATGGGTTTCTGGTACGACATTATAAGAAAACTGACCTTCAAATTATTTCAACTTAACTAGTGCTTTTAATCTATCTATCTACCATGCTTTACTTACAACTGAACTCCGTTGCATTTTTTAAAGGAAGATGGTATTTAGCTCCCAAATATATCAGTTTTTATTATTAAATTTAACATATTCAGATGTCGTTCAGTAGATTAAAAAGAAGCAGTAGCATGTAAATGAGTTGTATTGTGATGTAAGCATTTTCAACTAACCTCGGATGAATTTTTACGCTAATCTAATTCCCAATTTTCTCGATTGTAAGTCAAATTGTTTCAGAAATGGTGCAGTTTAAAAATTTTCTGGTTGTTACGAGTTCTGCCAGAAATTTTATAATTCATATTCTGGCACTTCCAAGGTAAATTATTTTATTCATTGCATGCAGAAGAATGAATAGACACTGTAGTCAGAGTGCCGGTACTGATGCAATGTTGTTGTCTGGCATGACTTTCTACGATTAAGGTTTTGATTTTACGTCACTCAATTGAAAAGTGCTCTATAAATGAATCAAAAAGAGAAGTTATGCAACTTTACTGATGTTACGTGATTTTTACCAATACCTTATCTCGAGTATCTCCGTTAATTGCTAAGTAGCACTGTAAGATTGGGTATGCGAGTAAATTGTATGGTATCACAACGGCGTGCCTACGCGCGTACTGCTCTTCCACCACGGCGAGTCCAAATTTCCACTCTACCTCCCAGTTGGTCTGATTAATAAGGAAAGATAAAATTACCCAATATGAAAATTTATTTAATCAGTCAACTTTAAGGGTAATATTTATGACCTATGAGTATCTTGTCACTGACTTGTTAACAAAGCAAAAGCTTTTGTGGTTACCATCATAGAAAGATAAAATTGTTTCATTTTTAACTAGATTTTTTTGGTGGTTGATGTCTGTAATGTTAAAGGGAAACTGCCCCGCTGAGATAACAAATTTCGGTCACCTTATTTGTGTGTTATATCGCCAAATGCCACCAAATGTAGAACTTTATTGGATAATATATATAGATAGGCTGAGCCTAACAGCGTAGCTCTTTGAACAGAAAGCCGATGATAAACTTAACTAAGGTGAAAGGTCGAAAGTTCAAGAATTAAGATTGACGACCGAGCTATTTTTCAATTTTAGCAATTCTCAAAAACAGTATTACGCGACCGTTTGCACAGTACATTTAGACCGTACAAAAGTTCACAAAAAAAAAAAATTCCGAATAAAATACACCTGTTGCGTATCAAAAATTGCCCGAGAAACTGTTTGGAAATCAAAATTTCAAAAATACACAAACATATTTGCATATTAAAAGGTGACACGAGTGAAGTTAGAACTATACAATCCAAGTCTCGTTTTGTTTACATAAAATCGCTTTTCAACCTGTGTAATGAATGAACAAACACATAAAATTAGACAACACAATCTTCTTTCGAAAAATTTTATTCAAATCTCCATAAGTCTTAAGTTTATGTTTAAAAGCAAAACGCGAACCATTTATAGCGCATCGAGGCCGAACTGTCTTCGATGAAAGAAATCAAAACGACTGAATTTGAGCACGTTTTATAAACAATGCTCCAAAACTAACGAAAACACAAAGAAAAAGTCAATCACAGATTGATATCAACATAAACTTCCACCGAAAAATGTAATTTGTTTTACCTTCACTTAAGTCCCTCGACTGCTGGAAATTCTTTACATCTCCGCTTCTTCAGTTCTGAAATCCGAAGTGAGAAACATCTCCCGGCATTGATAAAAACGTATGAAGTTCCTCGAAGCAAGATTTCATCCCTGAAAGCTCTTCTTTTTCCACTATAGCGGCTTCTGAGTTAGTCTCCCACGCAGCCGTTATTTGTCTCGTCCCGCAGCGCTCCTCCCCACTAACGGCTGCTCAAACCTGGACCACATTCCTTGCCAATTGTGTTTGCAATAAGTAGTCCCTTTGCATAACGTCACAAATATGTCAAAACAATGAGTGGCTGGATGGCATGGAGAACAGTGGGATTTCGAAAACAATGGATAGACAATGGAACATTCCGATCACTGAACCTTTATGCATATCATGTTATGACGTTATGCAAAGGGCCTATTCAGCGAACCAATCATGTATCAGCAAAATAAAACGTTTTCGCGCGAAAAAAAGGCCGGTGTGCCAGACATCCTAGCTCAGTATTGAATGTTCCTTGGTGTTATGACAGATGAAACTCGAAAAAAGTGTATAAAAGTAACCACTTACATCCATAAAAATTACAAAATAGCTACCATGCTGGAGATTCAAATATTTCAAACCGGATGCAATGACTCCATAGGCTGACAATGGAGGTACCGTCTAGCACCGAGAAACACGTCAAATTAAACGCAGAATAAACTCTGAGGAACTAAAACTATTTGAAAGATGCCACTCTTCCAGTATAGACCGTGACTATCGCATAAGACTTGAACCTTAGACTCTTTTCGCCGTCATGAAGAAACACTATTTCGCAAGTTATGCTAACCGCAGAGCGGGATTTGTGCCAGGGCTGTCACCTTTTATAACAACTTCGCGAAAACATCCAACTGAGTCGACGATAAAACGCATGCTATGATTGGACGAGTCACGCGTAGAGAATTTGGCGCGAGCAAGTTCCGAAAATGGCACTGAAACCGTGGTTGGTTTAAATCAGGCAAGGAATGTGGTCCAGGTTTGAGGGGCCGTTAGTGGGGAGGAGCGTTGCGTGACGAGACAAATCAGTAACGGCTGCGTGGGAGACTACTTCTGAGTATCCCTTAATTAGTATCCCTGCCTTGAGTAGCAAACCGCGAAAAAATGCAGGGAAATAACGACTTTAATTTGAACCGGTTTTCTCCGCTTAACATCGAGCTGACGTGTCATTCGGCCGTGTAACCGCGCAAAAAACAAAGCCTCGCTTTGGTTTCAAAATTGCTAAGATTCCGGATGTTGTGTGGCGTCATACGCGCATGTTTTGCGACGTCATACGCGCCCGCGAGCTAGTCTTGCGCGACTGACACACATGTTACATACGCGCGCGCGAAACATTCCGCCAGCCATGACCATGAAACATGACAGACATAGGTTCTATGAGTATGGGGCTCCGCGAGCGGACCTTCGGCCCACGAGAGCTCCGCTAAAAAGATTCTATAAAGCAACCCAGAAGTAGTAGTTTAGAGAAAAACTGTAAGATTACAAGGATGGAAGTGGATTACAGTTCATCAAATTTGATTTCGTGTCAATCTTGTGGAATTTGATTTCGTGTCAATCTTGTGGAATTTGATTTCGTGACAATCTTGTGGAATTTGATTTCGTGTCAATTCTGTGGAATTTGATTTCGTGTCAATCCTGTGGAATTTGATTTCGTGACAATCTTGTGGAATTTGATTTCGTGTCAATCTTGTGGAATTTGATTTCGTGTCAATCTTGTGGAATTTGATTTCGTGTCAATCTTGTGGAATTTGATTTCGTGTCAATCTTGTAGAATTTGATTTCGTGTCAATCTTGTGGAATTTGATTTCGTGTCAATCTTGTGGAATTTGATTTCGTGTCAATCTTGTGGAATTTGATTTCGTGTCAATCTTGTGGAATTTGATTTCGTGACAATCTTGTGGAATTTGATTTCGTGTCAATCTTGTGGAATTTGATTTCGTGACAATCTTGTGGAATTTGATTTCGTGACAATCTTGTGGAATTTGATTTCGTGTCAATCTTGTGGAATTTGATTTCGTGTCAATCTTGTGGAATTTGATTTCGTGTCAATCTTGTGGATTTTGATTACGTGACAATCTTGTGGAATTTGATTTCGTGACAATTTTGTGGAATTTGATTTCGTGTCAATCTTGTGGAATTTGATTTCGTGTCAATCTTGCGGAATTTGATTTCGTGTCAATCTTGTAGAATTTGATTTCGTGTCAATCTTGTGGAATTTGATTTCGTGTCAATCTTGTGGAATTTGATTTCGTGTCAATCTTGTGGAATTTGATTTCGTGACAATCTTGTGGAATTTGATTTCGTGTCAATCTTGTGGAATTTGATTTCGTGTCAATCTTGTGGAATTTGATTTCGTGTCAATCTTGTGGAATTTGATTTCGTGACAATCTTGTGGAATTTGATTTCGTGTCAATCTTGTAGAATTTGATTTCGTGACAATCTTGTGGAATTTGATTTCGTGACAATCTTGTGGAATTTGATTTCGTGTCAATCTTGTGGAATTTGATTTCGTGTCAATCTTGTAGAATTTGATTTCGTGACAATCTTGTGGAATTTGATTTCGTGTCAATCTTGTGGAATTTGATTTCGTGTCAATCTTGTGGAATTTGATTTCGTGACAATCTTGTGGAATTTGATTTCGTGTCAATCTTGTAGAATTTGATTTCGTGACAATCTTGTGGAATTTGATTTCGTGACAATCTTGTGGAATTTGATTTCGTGTCAATCTTGTGGAATTTGATTTCGTGTCAATCTTGTAGAATTTGATTTCGTGACAATCTTGTGGAATTTGATTTCGTGTCAATCTTGTGGAATTTGATTTCGTGACAATCTTGTAGAATTTGATTTCGTGTCAATCTTGTGGAATTTGATTTCGTGACAATCTTGTGGAATTTGATTTCGTGTCAATCTTGTGGAATTTGATTTCGTGACAATCTTGTAGAATTTGATTTCGTGTCAATCTTGTGGAATTTGATTTCGTATCAATCTTGTGGAATTTGATTTCGTGACAATCTTGTGGAATTTTATTTCGTGTCAATCTTGTGGAATTTGATTTCGTGTCAATCTTGTGGAATTTGATTTCGTGTCAATCTTGTGGAATTTGATTTCGTGTCATTCTTGTGGAATTTTGTCTTTTTAACCGTTATTTTGTCTCTTTAAATAACATTTCTTTGCTTTCATCACTTTTGGCGATTTTTTCTTTCTATCCCAAGATAATAAAGCAAGCTCCTGGCCATAATACATCATGCATGAAAACACGATATATCAGCCAAGACACTGTCCCTTTAAGGGGAGGAAATTTTGCTAGAAATCAAATAAGTTGCCTCAACATGTCATTAAGAAGTGCTTCGCCGGAATGTTTTCGTTTCTGATTCTTTTAGCCAGAAGCAAGAGAGATGGTTGACCTTCTCAGCATCCCATAACCTCCTGAGATTCTACAAAAGTGTGTTATTAAAATTTGTTAATTTAATCGTTTGACTACCAGCGTCAAGCGGGTCGGGTATGTGGTTCTAAGTCTTCTAACCGTTTTAGTTTGTGGATGAAATTCAAATAATAGCTCCTGAGCAGTACCTTCCGGAAGTATAGTTTATTATGTTGTTCAATGTGGTTCTAACCTTTTGAGCCTGTGGATGAAATCCTAAGATGTGACCATTCAAATCAGAGCTACTGAGTGGTACTTTCCTGTGGTACTGTTTATTATGCTATACAAGGTGGTTCTAACTTTTGAGTCTGTGGATGAAATCCCAAAGTGTGACCATTCAAATCAAAGCTACTGAGCAGTACTTTCCTGTGGTACTGTTTATTATGCTGTATAAGGTGGTTCTAACTTTTGAGTCTGTAGATGAAATCCTACAGTGTGACCATTCAAATGAAAGCTACTGAGTAGTACTTTCCTGTGGTACTGTTTATTATGCTGTACAATGTGGTTCTAACCTTTTGAGTCTATGGATAAAATACTAATGTGACCATTCAAATGATAGCAACCGAGCGGTCCTTTCCTGTAGTATATTTTATAATGCTGTACTCGCCTGTGGTACTGTTTATTATGTTGTACAGGGTGGTTCTAGCTTTTGAATCCACTTAAACCAAAGCTCTTCAGCACTTCGTATTTATGGTATTGTTTTTTGTTCATTATTTTACAAAATAATAATATATATTTTTCATGAATTTTTAGTTTCGCTGCTCGTGATATCGAAAGGTTAAATACTATATTTGTTCAACATTAATCAATGATACCTTGTATTTTTCGTAAGTGCTTGTTAGTAAAGCAACCAGGATATTAACCAGCATGATAACCGACAAAATTAAGAAAATCAAATACAGGACTCCAACAATTTCCGAAGTCAAACTGGTGTGGGATTCCAAATCTGTCAACTCCATCAGCCCAAACACAGACCAGACTAGCTGCCTGGCCGCCTTGTACAAGCTGAAACAAGAGCAAACACTAATTTAAGTGTATAGAACTTGGGTTCGCATGTTTCTACCATAACATAAAGGTCGGCTTGCAACCCCAATACCCCTCACACACACTTCTGGTAGTATATAAAAAGTTCCTTTGATTAGAAGGCCCCCGACAAGAGCCCTTGCTTTCTTTCTTTTTTCAGGGGGCACCTAACGAGGAACGTTTAGGGAAACGGTTGGAATGGCAATTTACTGTTTTTCAATATCATTTTACTGTTTTTCAATATCATTTTAATGCTTTTTAAGCAGACCAAGGGAAAGCTAAATAAATACAAATTTATCTTTTCGGATCTTTTAGCTGAATATTTCAGAGGCAGAAACGTTCAAGGCTGGTTTTCACTAGCGCATAAGCACAAGCATAAGCATAATCGGCCGAAAAGCAAGTGAGAACGCCAGAACATAAGCATAAAGACATACGCAAGCGCAGTATGAACGAAATTGGCGGATGATTTGGTTGACTGCCTTGTGCTTATGCTTGTGCTTATTTCATCCCCGTTCTCACTTGACATAAATGTGACACAAGCATAGCATAAGTACAAGAAGAACGAACACGTTCGTTCTTCTTGTGCTTATGCTATGCTTGTGTCACATTTATGTCAAGTGAGAACGGGGATGAAATAAGCACAAGCATAAGCACAAGGCAGTCAACCAAATCATCCGCCAATTTCGTTCATACTGCGCTTGCGTATGTCTTTATGCTTATGTTCTGGCGTTCTCACTTGCTTTTCGGCCGATTATGCTTATGCTTATGCTTGTGCTTATGCGCTAGTGAAAACCAGCCTTTAGGGAAACGAAATTTATCCCCCTAATTTTCTATCTCCTTTCTCCTTTCCGAAATCGTAGCTGACCTTATTTCGTACCCAAAACGACAGTTTATTCCACCGGAAAGAAAAGGTGTTAAATTTTCCGATGTTTAATATGAAAGTTTGAGACGACATTTTACTAAAGAAAACTCTAGTTTTTTGTCTAATTAAGGTGACTGAAGCCTTAACATATGGAAAAAAGGGCAATTTCTTCCCTAATTATTTTGATCCAAAATAACCCAAACAGTACAGTGTCTTACTCACTGAATCGGCCCCATTTTGGTGGCTAAATATATATATTTTGTTTTTAGTGTTGTAAGTAGGGAAATCGCAATTAACCAGTTTTAGTAAAAAGACCTACCATTTAAATGCGCCTTGTGTGCAATACCTTCACGAAGACATAAAGACAACATTTATTAATTGACATAGCAAAACAGCTCAACTTTAAGGTCTTACTATTATTGGTAATAATCTAACTTGGAATGTCAATATCACATAAGAGGGTCAAGGTCTCTATTAAAGATCTACTTCTATTTTATGTTTCTTGTATTTGATTACGCTCTACCCAAATAACTTACGGTTCATATCCTGCAACATTGTTTGCTGTTTGATTGTTATTTTGCATCAAATATGATATTTCAGCTGAGTAGATCTTTGCCAAGGCCACAGTAAATGCAGCGACTACAAAGGCAAATTGCACAAGAATTATCATTAAGTCGACAACCATTTTGAACAATGCCAGTTGTAGTGGACCGAAAACTTCACTTAATTCTAATACGCTGGACAATCGAAGAATCAGGAACATGGTGTTGAAACCGTAACAGTAGTTAACAATCTCCAGCAAACGATTGTGAAATGGATCACCGCCCCGGACGACAATGATGACTCGTAAAATAAAAATGACGATGTAAATAGCCATGGTAAGCAGATCAATCCAATTCCACATATCTCTGCAAAAAAATCATATAATAATAACGTAAGAATCCGTAAAATACATATTATAATCCATGGGATTACCCAAAATAATTCGTAAGGAGTTTGGGAGGTTATTCTGATTGAGCTGATAACAAACAAGTTAAAGCTACCTTAAACCGAGATTTCACGGTATATATGTTACAAACTTACCCAACCCTACACACTCTGTGATAAGTTAAAATTTGTGCAGGCGTTGGAGAGTAACCTGTGGTCTAAAAGCATCCAATCAGTTATCTAATAGGGTTTAGTAATGCTCCCAGTCGATCGCTTTATGCAATACACCGTGAGTTGTAAGACTAACCCTATGTAAGATAACCCAGAATCTCGAATCCAAGAACTTTTTTAATCCAGACCTTAAAATCCGGAATCCAATCAAGAAACTTTTAGAATTTATATCTATGGACGTAAAAAATGGGATCCAGCCACTGAATCCGGAATTCACTGTTCGGATTCCGGAATCCAAAGACCTTTGGATTATCTCAAATGGGCTGACAAAACACTATCTTTCTTTAATTTTACATACTTAAAATATACTGTGTTGCGGATTTCGCGTTTCGAAGTTTTCCACTGTTCATACTCGCTGAGCATCACTGCCAAGAAGAAAAGAAACACCATGCTCTCTTCGATGCCTGGCAAAACAGTAGAACCCAGGATGCAGATTCGACAGTGAAGTGCAATAAAGATCCCTTTCATGAATTCTGTTTTTATGAAGATGACCAAGGGAGTGTTGATATAATCAAAGAATTGTTCTGTTGAATAGAAAAAGCAGTTATACAAAATCCATTGCATTAAACTTACTGTACCTTGTTGATTACTTAACGTGCATCTACTTTGCAATTCAAATTGATGTCCAACAATTTAATTTCGATTAGTTACCCGCTGTATGTTTTAAGACCATGCTGTAGTTTACTCCCAACTCGGGAATCTTTTCTTGACTTCTTAACTTCTTTTTTTTTTTGCTATGCACAATCACCGTGCCTTCTTACGTCTAACACATCAGACTTACAAGCCAGTTGTTACGCGATTATATAGTGTGCTGTAAACATATTTGCGGGCTCAGCTTTTTCAAAGATAGTAACAGGTGGAAGTATGTTTTGATAGGAAATCACATAAGGGTGTTCTCCTACAAGGATACTCATTGAGAACTTGAGAATACCAACTGGATTGGAGAAGACAAATAGGGAGTAACCAATCCGAGACATCAAAACAGAAATGTTATGACAATCTTGAACTTGACTTTGCCTTACATGGCTACAGCCTTGACTATTAAAAAATCTTATTCTCAGGAAAGACGTCCTACTGTAGAAGGACATCTGCGATTGCCAAAAATACACTGACAATATTTTCAATTTACAGTTATAAAATTGAGCAATGTTTTGGCTCTCTAACAATGCCATGCGTTAATATTGCTCCATGGAGTACCAGTACCAGTATTTTAATAGTGCAATATCTGACACCACCTAGATTGACATAAAATTCCGACAATTGGCCAAGAATTGAAGCATCATTGGCAATCGTTTGTCGTGTGAGAAAATGGACTACTACATAGGCAGGTCTAAACTACAGCGGCTGCTGTGGCTGTAAGGACCACGTTTTGTATAACAAAAGCATATTGTCCAAAAATATATATATATTCGAGTTAAAAATAGCTGTTGCTTTATTCAACGGCATGTGAGCTAAGTCTATAAAGCGGTTTCCCCTGAACGACTGTAATAAAACAACCAGAGTTTTAAATGGTGACAACTATCGAATCATAGTAAAAGCCAAATGGTTTATTCAGAATTCAAAACAATGAAGAACTGGTGCAAGCTCGAGAAATAATTATTGTTACCTTTGATTCACATCAGAGGTCGCATTAATGACTGGTTTTGACTCAGAGTCAACACGAAGGGCATTTTAGATATCGCCGTTGATAGCACTTCGTTGTGCCTCAAAGGTATTAAAGCTTTGCAGAAAAAATGGAAAATGCCTTTGACGCACTAGGGCAATCAAAAAATGGAAAGGCTGCGGCCCCCTTATAATACATACCCCATTTGTCTTTCGATTCGTCTTCCCCTTCCGTTATCTTCTCTATTTCTTTGCTTTTCTGATCTTTGTCTTCTGGAGTCACCTTTGAATTCTCTTTCGTTCGGTCTCGGTCTCCCTGGGTAATCCCTGAATCTTGTCCTGTTGAGTTAGAGTCAGGTTGCTTTTTCTTGCCTCTCTTTTTCTGGTCTCTATAACTAACAAATGCAATCACTGGAAGCAAGAAAGGGGCAAATATCGTCTCTAACAGAATAATTAACAACCACAGAAGAAAGTGTACTATTCCAACAGACTTGAAAGGCGAACCCCTCTGCCACCTCATCTTCACTCTCTTGAACAAAAATGGATGTGATACAAACTGCAAGAAAAACAAGATATTGCAATAACCCTTCCTCTATCAATGCCAAAATAGGAATTCATTACAAGTTGAAAGTGAAGCTTCTTTTGGATACGTTTGGTGTTTTTCCTCAAAGTCGTAAAAGTATTTTAAGGTTGTATTAAAAAGGGGTAAAATAATGAGATACAGGCTGATTCGATGTAAATCCGGTTTTTTGCAACCGACGGGTCACGGGTCATTGAATCACCAATTCAGACACAAGACGTAAGTTTTCTGCCGTCTTAGTTGTTTTGGCCAATTAGCAGTTTGTCAAACGAAGGAATAAATGCGATTAGCACAGCGCGATTACGCTGAACTCCAGGGCATTGTGGTAAGAATGCTATCATGCGCCTCCTGGCCAAAGGTAGTCACAACGTGCTAAATCTAGATAAACATACGTAAGAGGGTGGTTCGGAGCTCGTACGTACATAAGATTCCGATTTCTTGTGAAAATTGTCTACGAAACATACCTTCTTTTGTCCGTAAATAATAGCTTTTTTTGTCATTTCACTGAACAAAGATCCGTAACGATCCGCATCACTATCATGAATACTGGCTTCTTCTTTTGTGTGCACTTGATCCAACAACTGAACGGCAAAGTCTTCAACTTTATCAGCTAGGTTTTGCAAGAATTCAGTGTTTTCAGTGGTTGTGTCAGCCATCTCCTTAAGTTTCTTGTTTACCTGTTTATCAATGATTTATTGAAAATAAGAAAGACTTTGCGTTGTACTAAAACTAGTAAACCTAACACCTTGCTGTTTTAACATCACTGTTCGTTTTCGGTCGACGTATATGTCCAGTGCTTTCGTCTTTACTTGCGTTACTTGGAGGCAATAAAAAGGCGAGGTTTATTATAAAAGACACTTTCGCTTCATTTAAGCATTTCCATATTTTATCGGGTGGATAGACTACGCGGGATGTTGGAAGAACACGAGAAGAGATTATAAGCTTTTTGAGTGTTATTCCAACACCCCAAGTGGTTTGTTGGACCGATAAACAATAGAAATGCGTGGTTATTGTTTGTGTATAATACTATATTTTCCATGTGGTTTACTGGTATAATAGTCAATAGATATGGTCTAATTAGAGCACGTGCATTATCTTCAGTAATTGTATAAAGAAATGTAAGCTAAGAGGTTACAGTTGACGACTTAAAGGCCAAATGAACCAACAATTTAACATTTTTCTTTCGGTCCAATATTGGTGCACTTTGTTGATCGAGTACCAAATAAATGTATTCTGAAGTTTCAAACTAATTGGACTTGGCATCGCAGAGATATTGGAAGTTCAAAAGTGCTACTTTTTGGCCTTCATAATCGTAGAGCGGTCAGGAAAATTATCTGGAAATTGTCGGAAATGGACGTCATTATTGAGCACCTCAATAATTGTGAGAAAACTCAAATTAGTTCAGGTTTAAAGTCAAAGTCAGTGACTTTGGAAGTAGATTTAGAGCACATAAAAGCTGGGTTATTTTTTAGTAACCCGATTAAAACGCCTAAAAAAAGGAACTCGGTGGAAAGGTGTTTCTAATGAAATAACGAAGTTTATTTTTATAAGCGGCTACACTTCAAAAGTTTGAACTTTGAACGGGAGAGATCACGCTTTATTTGCTTTATTTTTTGTTATTTTTATAACATTGTTTTCAAAATTTCATCTGATCGAACAAGGAACAAAAATAATTAGCCTGCCAAAGCATCCGCCGGGCAGCAATCACGACGGCGAAGGCAGCGAGAGCGGCAAAAGACAATAGGTTTAATGAGCAAAAACAATGCCTCTGTACGTGACTTTTACATATACATTTGTCAAAAGATGCAGCGTAATGTCATTTACCAACACTTACTGGAATTATTCATACCTTAAAAACCCTTTCAATATGGTCTACGCAGCTGTCTTCGGGTATTTCATCACAAAGCTTTTCAGCAGTGATAATTTCCTCTATCTTTTCAACAGTCCAGGGCTCTTCCATGTTCATTTCGAGAAAAGCATCTACAGTTTTTTCTTAGTAAAAAAAAATATTAAATAAATGTGTTTGCTAAATTTGATTGTAAATTATACAACCTGCCTCGATTAGCTTTGCTATATGCGGGTTGTATATTTCTCTAATTTGTTAAATTTAAATTATTGAAATAAAATGATGATAAATGATGATGATAAAGAATAAAATGTAAGCGGTTAGATGACCACTGAGGGTACCAAACAATAACCCGAGGCTTTCACATCACTTGGGCAGAAATTTAAATCAAGAAATCGTGGCCAGATACAATGGGCGTGTAACTTTTTGCTTGGCGTTAAGCGGGGAGAAACTTAACTACAAGGTGGTTGCTATGGAAGAGTTCCAAACGTTGTAGAATCGGTTTCTTGACTTCCTCGGCTATGATCTTTTATCACGTTCGTTCTGTTAATGGTTAATTCCATCAAATTTTATGAGTCACAACCATATTTGGTAGGTCACGTGACCAGAACATAAAAGCCCTTAAGACTCAAACATCTTACATCCCCCCCCCCCCCCCCCCCCGAAAAAAAAAACAATGTCAACAGCTAAAGAACCTTCCAATAAAAAATATACATCATGGATTTGTTAAAATAAGCTATGACGTCATAAAGGTGTATTTTCATACATTTTCTTTAATAGCTTTCCTTGTTTTCGTCTAAACGGTAATTCCATGCTACAGATGTTAAAAAAAGTTGAATTGCTAATGATTTGCAAACGAAATCGGATTTTTATCTCTTTTCCTTAGAATTTTTGCGCTTTTTCATTCTTACGCGCGGTTGGGGACTGGTACCAATTACGCCTGGCAATGTCGATTTAGTGTACAGTTTCATAGTTCCCACAATGTTAGCAGTTTATGACACGTAAGAAATGCTAACCATGAGATAATGTCCCTAGCAACGACTCTAAAACTGTGGTTAAGGTTCACCTCCCTTAAGAAAGACGAGAAAAAAAACAGTTTTACACCTCGTGTCTTACAGTAATTGAACGTTTCCTGAAATGCGTAGTTTACAAATAAACGTACCCATATAAACTCTTGTACTGTTCTTAGGCCATCGTAACTTGATTACAAATAAAACACAAACAGCGGCGATAAACATGGTAAACCAACGTATTTTTATAATTAACTTGACGTTTTGTATGCCAAGCAACATACAACGGTTACTTTTAAAAATGTATGTTGCTTAGCATACGAAACGTCAAGTTTATTATAAAAATGCGTTGGTTTACCATGTTAATCACCGCTGTTTGTGTTTTATTTTTAGGTGATTCCATGGAAAAAAAAGTTATAATGAACATCATCTAAAACTTTGCACAGTTATTTATTACATCTAGTACATCAAAAAAATATGTAGTAAAAGAGGGCGTCACCATACCCGTTTTCACAATATAACGCTATAGTAGTATCTAACAAATTTGCTTGCTTGTGACGGCAATATTGAAAATCCTAGCCTTATTATTATTACCCTTATTAGCAATAAAATATAAGTATTATTGTTATGATAGCAGAACAATGTCATCGTGAAAATCCTTTAAGTTACCAAAGAAGAGAAAGTAATGAAATAATAGGAAGTTCAAGCAAGTAACCGTGGACGACAATCCTGCTGGTATACGTTGGATCAAACTAGTGATCTGATCGGCCATGAGGTACAAGTATTCTACCTTTTGAAATTAAAAAAGCTTCTTTGGCCTTACTTATTGAGTCTCGGTTAGAGAAAATGTTTCAATAGGGATTAGTTGCATGTCATTAGCTGTGTGACTGGGGGGGAGGAAGTGTTCGGCGGCTGTAATAGATTTATACTTCGAGTTAGGATTATCCATGGTACGGCGGTGTTCATTAAATCTGTCTTTTAAGCGTCGTTTAGTTTCTCCAATATATTGTAAACTGCAGCGGTTACATTGAATCATGTAGATTAGATTTTTGGTGTCACAGGTCAGGTTAGATTTGATAGTGTGCGTTTCACCGATAGAAAAGGAAGCACAGTTAACTACTTGAATCGAACTGAATCCTCAAAGGCAACCCTATTGCTTTGGAAGGCGAGCGCGCTCGTGCACGCTCAAATGATGCAATATATTATGTGCAGTAGTGATGCGCAGTGCAATACTAGAGAATCACCTTAAGCGTATTCATTTTACAAATAAGAAAACATCTTAGCGTGATATAAATTTGCATTATCTGAAACGAGACATTACGTATTAAATTCGCTAGCCTAAAACAAAGAGCGAAAAAAGAAACAGTAAACTGATAAATGTTAACTTCCCATTTTAATTCCATTTGCAGTTTGTATTAAAAATACAAGTATTTAGTTTACAAAAAGGAAAACACCTTAGCGTGACATAATTATGCATTGTCTGAAACGAGACATTACGTAATATCCTGGGGAGTTAACATCCCAACGATGAAACACCGACTATTAAATCGAGTGCATATCTGTCCCCGTATACAATATCTTGTTCAATGCTTCGCGTATTAACGAGATAAGAGCACGCGGGCATAAATCACGGGGAAGTCCCGCTAGCGTGGAAAGGAAGCCGTTGAAGTTAGGATGTGTCTCTTTCGTCGAACACAATAATTTAAAATTTAGAAAACCAGTACATATCCGGCACATGGCCGGCGTGCTTTTTCCTTTGCGGCACCTTATCTATGGAACACCTTACTTGAACCTATTAAGAATGCGGAAACGTAAACTTAAAACCTTACTTTATAAACGAACTTTTTAAACTTACTTTGTAGATTTTTATTTGTAACGTTTTTAGCTTTTTAGAACATGTTACTTGTAATTTTTTTTCCTTTTTAAGGTGGCTCCTAATAGTTATCATGATACATATATGATATTCAATCACAGCCACACTAGTAAAGTTAAGAGAAAACGTTTAGTACAGATTTGTAAACACTTAGCCAATGAACAAATTTAGGTGGCTACGACACCAAAATCTGTTACCATGGCAACGTCCAAAGAGACCAAAAAGACCCCATTTTTAACCTTTTGAGGCTAATAACTTCAAAACTGCTCGGTGAATTTTTTTTTTATTTTTATATATTTTCGTCTTATAAACATAACAAACATTTGTGCCAATTTTGAAAAAAATCTGTACATACGATTCAGGGATATGTCATTTTTACATAAATTTAAGGTAGCTCTGAACTCTATGTACAGAATTTTTTTAAAAATTGTTAAAATGTTTCTCTTGCCAATTAAACAAAAATATATCGAAAACAAAAACTTTCACCGTGCAGTTTATGTTATTAGCCTCAAAATGGTCAAAAAATATCGTATTTTTGACCTCTTTTTGCGTTGCCATGGCAACGAATGATGACGTCATTTGCATACCACTTTGTTGACTGATTAAAGATTTACTGGTTTCAAGTAAAATATTTTTAACCACACCATCGGGCCAGCTGTAATGAAATGCAAAAGATGAGAGGGCTGAACAATATGGAGCCATCTTAAGCGAGCTTTTTTAACTTAACATTGTAGATTTTAGATTATATTTTTAGTGTATTTTGAATTTAATTAGCGCCTTTGAATCACTGAGAAAAGGCGCTATGGAAATGTATTATTATTATTATTATTATTATTATTATTATTCGATTCTCTCCAGTTGCCGGGTGTTCTACTGGATAATGTTTTTTGTGTTTCAGCCACTCCCCGTAGCTTAGAGACACAACACTTAATCAGTAGACTCTTATATGCCTTCTGTCTATATTCCCAGGTAAACGACGGACGCAAAATCATTCAAATAGCCATTTATGTTAAGATTGTTTTGAACTTCTGTCTAAATATATATTCAATGCAGTATTTTATGATAATGCAAACCTTTCGGTATGCTCATACCATCTCCTTTAAATTTAAAAATTCAACGACCACGTAGTTTGTGTGGGCCTCCTGTTGCATTGGTATATATATGCGATGAAATCGAGCACCTGAAAGCGAGACTTGTAAACTATTTGACAAAACTAGCTCGTAGATATCTAGCTCAACATCTTACCTTTTCATCGCCCAAAACTTTAGGCCCTGCAATCGTACGATTCTCGAATACTCTCATTTTATTTTAATTCCTTGTCATTTTACCAAAGTTCCGAACGATCACCGCAGGAACTTTGAATGACAAGAGCATACCGCGTCTAAATTATTTACTCGAAAACACTAAAAACTTACTAAGAAAACTTTTATTCAGTCATTCGAAGTCATGTTTTAAACTTTTATTTATGTTTTATCCATATAGGATGCGAGGGTTCCCTGTGTATCGAGTTGATAAAAAACGGTTTACCTGAATTGTCATGTATCTCTATGTTCACTTCACTGGGTCGGCGTTCTCTGTAAGCCAATAGCTGTACTGGGTTTACTGCCCGGCTTCGCCTTTTAAACTTGTCCATTCGTGGTTCTTAAAACAAACAAAACAACAACAAGAAAACAAATTATTATGCCTCAAAGCACAAAGATCGGTGTTTGTTTTAAATAAGGTCGAGCTGGACAAAAACGGTCCGATACCGTATTTTCTCGCGTAAGCGCCGGGCCCCGAATAAACGCCGGTATTCGAGGTACCGGTGTTTATTTGAATTTTAATATGAATAACCTATTAAACTGACTGTAGCCTGCGCGCAGACGTTTCCGATTTCCTTGCTCCCTGCGGTCCGTTTTCTGCGGGGAAAAGGAAATCGGATACGTCTGCGCGCAGGCTAAACAGACTGTTACCATGAAATAATAAACACTTAATGACCGGTCCCGAGGGAAAAGGTGAATTTTGTTTCCCGAGAATCTCGATGTTTTCCGAGACGAAGAGGAGGAAAACATCGAGATTCGTAGCCGTACAAGAGCAAACAAGGAAATCTGGCTTCAAACGTTTGACACGAACGCTGAAGTAGGCAAATACCCCGGGGCAAATACTTGATAAATGATTTGCTTGGTACCTCTTCAGTTCAATTCATTGGTGCATCAGTTTACCCTTGAAAACTGTGGTTTGAAGTCTTTGAAGCAAAGTGCACAAACGCTTGTCCATTTAAATGCAACCGGGAAAAATCGCAAGGAAACGCTGTCCATAAAAAGCAATTACTTCGGAAATGACGTTGTTTTAAAAAAGTTACTTGAGCCATAAAAACAGAGGACGTCGGTAAACCAAGAGCAAATCTTCCTAGATAAAAAATAGGTATAGACCCTTTTAATAAATACCACGATGCATCATTTTCCGCTGATGACGTCAAACATATTCTTTTGAATTGCAAGAGAATTCAAAAGAATATGTTTGACGTCATTAGCGGAAAATGATGCATCGTGGTATTTATTAAAAGTGTCTATAAAACGTATCTATCCCGTTACTTATTTACATCAGATAACATTTTAGACCAATACGCCATATTATTGTTTTATGACAAGCTTTTATTTAACTTAGCTAAGCATCAGTAGGCTTTGACTGTATAAATAAAATTGTTTTGGTTACTACACTATTTCTATCTGTGGAAATAGCGTATTCTCAGAAAACGTAAAGTCACAAGTTTCGTCGATAAGCCGCACACTCACTTATCTACTTATTCTAAAGACTTCTGATCTAAACAACAACAACAACAAACAAAAATTTATTAGACATATTAAACTTAAATACAGTTGCCCTGCAAATTAGCAAAAACGCTATTCGAGGCAGGGAAAAGTAATGTAGTTGAAAAGAATGAAAGTAAGACAATATAACAATACAGAAGCTGATATGTAGAGTTACAGATTATTTTAACTAAAGCTGCATTGTTGTTTTGTTTTGAAATCGAACAAAGCTTGGTTTGTGCGATAATATACTTAGGCAAAACGTATAAGCTTCTGTTTTGCAACTTAATTCTCTAAACATATTGAACCTACAGGAGCAGATTTAACTTTAAAAAACGCCTACTTATACATGTATTAGTTTCAAAATAGCGCCAGTAGATGCCGAAGTCCACCCGTCACATGGTATTGCGAATATAAATAACAGGAAGACAAATAACAATAATACAGCTGGGAGGCAAAAAATTCCGTTAGCAGTTAGATTATTTTTTGAAAAAAAATGCGAGTCAGTGAGTTTCGTTTGGGAGACAAGATATCATAATAAGGGAAGGGAGACAAAGCATTTTGCTCTATTCGTGGTTGCGCGACACAAACTATTTTTGCATGAATCTCGGCAATAATTCTGACATATCCTTGCCTCTTCACCTGACATACTTTTGAGTCTCAATATTAATTGCTTCGAGGTCTAAGAATCTTTGAATACTCAACTGAGAATTTTGTTCTTGTGGTAGCATTTCAAACAGCCAATGGTTAAGTATTGTTTCCATTGATATTTGAATAAAGACTACTCGCGTGCTTGGACTTCGTTTAGGTGTGTGGTGCAAAGCTATGAAGAACAGTGTAATCGCGATGCGCGTCGATATCTTTCCATTAGTTTAAAGAAGATAATTCCTTTATTAAGAAAAATTTGGTGAAAAGTTTATGTCGTAAGACATGGAGAACAAGCGGCGTAAGCCGCGCGAAGTATTTCTTGCGGCTTACATCGCTAATTAATGGTGGATCCGCCACAAAATCGTGCCATCGCTCGTGGATTATATCATGAAACGCGACTGATTAGTTGACGAATTAAACGGGAATATTAAGAAAAACTCATTTTTGACTACACTAAGAGATGACTTAACACCAAAGTTATTGTTCTTTGCGGCAAATTAATTTTACATTATTACTAAAACATATTATATGTGGTACAGTAAAACAGCGAGAAACATCTAGATCTTTCGCCTCTCTTTAACCGTTCAGCTCACTTCACTCAGTACTTTTAAGCGTTAAACGCATGGTAATAGGGAACATTCTACATCTAACCCTGAGGTTAAGAGTTAGGGAATAAAGAATCAAGCTGCAGTTTCGTTACAGACGTGTAGTGAAAAATTATGAGTAGGGGAACAATGTCATGGAACGTTAATATCATTTCATGATATCATATCCATGATTTGAACTGACAAAAGTTGGCGAAAAGTTTACGGCATAAGACAACAAGACAACAGCCCTTTTCGCGGTTAACCTTTCTCATTTGCATTACAATAAAAATCAGCGTGGTTGCGAGGCAATTTCGAGCAATTTTATAGTTTCTGCCCAAAATTGCCTCGCAATCATGTTGAATTTTATTGTAATGCAAATGAGAAAGGTTAACCGCGCGAAAAGGGCTATTGTCATGGGGCAACTTCGTACCACGGTGTGTACTTTTTTACTACTTTTAAACGTTAAATGTGTAGTAATTAATTGGAACATTAACTTACCAAATTCAGCAAGCGAGATTAAACAAAGTAGCTTTTCCCTGGTTTCAGCAGCACTAGAACAAATAACATTATCTGGTGTTAAATATGGCCGCAAGGAATTAGGAAAAGTGTTCCTGTGAAAATTTATAAAGCGGAACGTTTTTTCTTTCCCGTAGCCTCATTACAACAAACAAGGAAAACTGGCTGTAAACGAATGCTGAAATAAGCAAATAGTTAAGAAATTATTTCCTTGGTACCTCTGATACCTCTTTCAATCAATCGTGCATTTACCCTCGAAAACTGACGCATTTTGAAGCAATGTGCACAAACGCTTGCCCATTTAAATGTAACCGCAAAAAAAATATCATGGAAACGATGTCAACAAAACACAATAACTCCGGAAATGGCATTGTTTGAAAAAGTTACTTGAGCCATAAAAATAGAGGACGTCGGCAATTACCAAGAGCAAATCTTTCCAAAATAAAACAGTTATAAAGCTACAGATTGCCTTCAATTTACATCAATATTATAGGCCAGTACACCCTATAAAAGTTTTTATTTTCCTTAGCTAAGCATCAATATGTATATAAATATAATTGTTTTGGTTACTACACTATTCTCAACAGTAGAAAAGCGTATTCTCAAGATACTTCAAGAGTCACAAGTTTCTTCAGTAAGCCTCACACTCACTCACTTACTTTAACAGCTTAGATCTTAATATGTGCATGCTGTTGCTTTGAAACAAAACATCTTTCTTTTTTTGATTTGTGCAATAATTTAGTTAGGTAAAACGTAAAAGCTGTAATCTGTTCTGCAAATTGAATATATAAACATATAAAAGGAGCAGGAAAAGTTTGAAAAATTGAAACGTCTTAGTATATTTCAAAGTAACGCCAGTAAACTTCGATGAATTCGATCACTCGTAATGGTGCCGTAAAGAAACTGTAGTGTTGCGAATATAAATAACAGGAAGACGAATCAGTGAAGCAACCAACCACACAGCTGAGAGGCAGAAAATTCCGAAATTTTGACATAAAAATTATTCAGTTTTGTATGTTTCTATTCCTTACGTTTGGGAGACAAGATATCATTGTATTCGTGATTACGATATAAACCATTCAAGCTATGCTGGGCATGAATCTCGGCAGTAATTCTAGCATACATGTATCCTTGCATCTTCACCTGACGTACTTTTGAGTCTCAAAATCCAGAACTTTGTACCTGAACATTTCAAATAAAAGCCTAGGAGTTGGCGACTGGCTTATTGTTTTTGAATCTATTCTTTACCTCAACAAATTATGAGCGTCCTTTCGCATACAACGAAGAAATTGCTGACCAATGTCTAAGTATTATTTCCATGGATATTTGAGCAAAGACTAGTCACTCACTTATAGACTTCGTTTAGGTGTGTAGCGCAAAGTTATGAAGGAACAGTGTACTGGTGCGATTTCTTTTCGTTAGTTTTAACACTTAGGATAATTCGTTTACCTAAAAACAATGTGTAGTATGTTATGCTACCTTAAGTGGTTCAGTCACGAAGCGGACTAATAAGTTGACAAATTAAACGGGAAATATTATATTAAGAAAAACTCAGTTTTGACTACTGTACACTAAGGGATGAGTTAACACCAACGTAATTGTCATTTATAGCTAATTAATTTTACTTTTTTACCAAAATTTATTACATGTAGTACACCAAAACGGCAAGCAACATCTAGACTACATCTAGCGATGATCTCTCACCTCTCCTAAGCTTTACTGCTCTTAATTAAACGTTTACTGGATGGTAATATGGAACATATGCTTACCAAACTCAGCAATCCGATTAAACAAAGTATTTTTTCTCGTTACAGCAGGTTCTAGAAAATAAGATTATGTGTTTGTTAATAAGGCCACGAGGAATAAGGAAAATGGTGAATTGAGGAACTAGTTAAGAAATGATTTGCTTGGTACCTCAATCCGTACGTTCTCTTGTCGTTAAAAACTGGCGTGGTTTAAAGAAAGGTGCACTCGCCACTGACGCTTGCACATTTAATTGAATGTAACCGGAAAATGCCAAGAAAACACTTGTAGTGGGAAACAATACCTGCGGAAATGATGTAGTTTGAAATAGGAAAACGAGAGGAAGTCGAACCAAGGCGGCGACAAATGTACCAAAAGGTTGCTTCAAAACGTCAGTTGAATATTATAGGACAAATAAACCAGATAAAGCGTTTACGTTTTTCTTAGTAAAGCATCAATAGTTTTTAGTCTGTAAAAATATGACACTTTAAATTACTAATACCAATGGTATAGCGTATTCGTATAACACTTGAATTCACAATTTAGTCAGTAGGCACTTTAAAAACTCCCTTATTCTTACAAACTCGATTACTTTGCTTTCAAAATTCAATGAATGAAAGGCAGGTCAGGTACACAGAAAAATGTGATATGAAAGTTTTGTTTTCACGAGTTTTATTTTTTTTTTCAGTATTTTTTTTCTCCAAAGCATAAGTACATATTTACATACTGGATAGTATATTAAGTTGTATCACGATTCTCAGATAATTTTGTCTGCTTTTGAGACGTTAGACTTGCACACAAGTCGACTGCGAAGCCCCCGAGAGCGCGACGAAGTCGCGAGAAGCGAGCGACGAAGTCGCAAGAGTGAGAGACTTGCACACAAGTCGATTGCGAAGCCCCCGAGAGCGCGACGAAGTCGCGCAAAGCGAGCGACGAAGTCGCGAGAAGCGAGCGACGAAGTCGCAAGAGTGAGCGACGAAGTCGCGAGTCGACTTGTTTCGTCTGCAAGGAATCAAATTTAATTTGCATATTGTTGGCGCGAAAATATGGGTGGGCTGGTAAAATAAACAGTTCTCAAATGACTGGATAGTCTGAATTCCACAATGAATGGGGATGACCCGACTCTGAACTTTCTGGACCCAATACAACAGCCTTGACTCCTTTCTCGCGAAGAAATGATAGCTGATCTTTCATCAGTGAAACCAATGGAAAAATAACGAGGCAAACTGTTTCTACAATATCTCTTTCGCCATGTTTAAAGAAATCCAGAACAAACGGCGCGATGTGGAATGTGAGACTTTTTCCTGAACCAGTCGGCGCAATCATTAACACATCTCGACCACTAATGTCAACTTCAACTACTTTGCGTTGATTTTCTCGAATTTCTTCAAAACCAAGCATATTTAAACCGAAGTTTATAGCTTCCTCTTCATTCATTTTCCTCGCAGTTCTTTACCTCGTGAGCGCGTGAGCAAGCAAAGGATCAAGTTTCCCGGAAAGTGACGTCATGAAACTTAGCGCTCTCTGATTGGATATCAATGCTGCCACACTCCCGACACACCGCCGACCTAAAAACAGCTCGGTAAAAAATGGCGCGCTGCAGGCGAGAAAAGTCCGTTCTCCGCCCGATCACCCAAAACGAAAATACCAAAAACGGACTTTGAGAAAGTCTATTGAGACGTCAATATAAAGTCGTATTGTCGTCTCAAAAACCAGCCTGTGATTGGTTGAAAATTTACCGCGGCAATTTAATGGGTTCCTTGCGTAGGAAACCAAAATTTAAAATTATCTTTAAAGGAGGGGCAAAAATGTTGATTACTTTGTCAAGTTTGGCAGATAAACAACGCTGTGTTTATTGCAACGATCCTATCTATCGAAAGTTAACGATAAGATGAGTTTAAAAGCTGCTTTTGTTCGTTTGAAACTTGTGTATGTGGCGACATTTTCACAGTAGACCACGCAATGATATGCAAGCGAGGTGGTTTCGTTGTCCAACGTCACAATGAGCTGAGAGATTTAGAAGCTGAACTTCTGGGTATGGTATGTAGTGATGTTGAGATCGAGCCTGTTCTTCAAGATATTTCGGGAGAACAACTGGGAAGGGGTTCTAATCGAGCTCCAAATGCGAGATTAGATATTCACGCACGCGGGTTCTGGGAGAACCAACGATCAGCATTCTTCGACGTGAGGGTTTTTCACCCTAATGCTGACTCGTATAGGGACCTAGAGCTCCAACAGATATACCGCAATCACGAGAATGAAAGGAAGCGTCTATATTCGAGGAGGTTTTAGACATTGAACAAGGAACTTTCACACCCCTTATTTTCACATCAACGGGCGGTATGGGAAAGGAGTGCTTGCAATACCATAGCAGACTAGCACAGCTGATCTCCATCAAGAAAGGAGAAGACTATGCCAAAACAATCTCTTGGATAAGAGCAAGGACATCCTTTGCTCTATTAAGATCCGCACTAATCTGCCTTCGAGGATCGAGAGTTAGAAGAAGAGCCTTTTGTGATTTTAAGAACATAGATATTGACATTGAAATCCAAGAAGGAGCCGTAATGTAATGTTAAGAATACTTTATTGCCGTCACCTTGTAAATACAAACGTCTTACATAAAATTTTTATTTTTTATTTATTTATTTTTTTTAGCAATACTTTTACAATATTTATACGGATTGTAATTATGAATATTTTTAGCATTCTAGTAGATCAATAATTGTAAACGTAAGATTGTTTGAGAATTATTAATTGAAAGGAATAATGTAAATAGTGTTTAAACTGAATAGTTTTTTTAAGTAAAATTAATTGTAAAATAAGATTTTTTTAGTTAGCTTGGTTATTAATAAAAGATTCCATTATTTTTTAAAATTAATATTATTGTTATTATTGTTGTTGTTGTTGTTGTTGTTGTTGTTAATAAAATGAAAATTTACGGGAATTGTCGTTGACAATGTGGGCAGAAACAGAGATGGAGGTATATGTTCATTTAATAGCACTAGCTAACTCGCTGTGGTGTTGCACAATATTGCCTCCGCTAGCATCGAGCAAAGACCTTATCCTAAGCAGTACAAGCACGCCCTTATTTATATTTTTGCCAAGGTCCACCCACCGACTTGCATCCAGAATGATTTCCGTCAAATATCAGTTTTCCCACAGATAGCATAACATAACATAAGTAGTTGAATAAAGGCGGGTCCCGGTGCATCCTCGGGCCCGTTACTTTTTAACGTAAAACGTATCCCCAACTTATGCACAATAGTAGCTCAAAATTTCGATTAGCCTCGTTATGTTAGAACCACCAGAAGTCAATAAAAATATTCCAGAATCTCATTTCTCATTTTCTCCTAAAATCCTCCACATTTTTCGAATCTTATTTACTGTCATAATTTACCAGAAATATATTGCCATTGATTAAAAAAATGCCATTTCATTTTCTGCTAAATCAATTTTCCAACTATCCCTAAAGTTCACATAATTTGAAAACGTTCTTAATAAGGGGCCCTTCGGCTCCACCGGGACCCGCCTTTATTCAACTACTGTGTCAAAAAAACTGGGAGAATATTTGGTTGACAAAATAGATTTCATTTTCGTTTCCAGAATCTGGAGTGGTTTTTGAAAAAGTTTTCCAAAAACCAGTTCTGCTAAAAAACTGGAGAAAAAAACAAAAACCAAAAATGAAATCTATTTTTTGTTTCCAGATTCTGGTAAAATATTTGGTTGACAAAATTATTTTCATTTTCGTTTCCAGAATCTGGAGTGGTTTTTGAAAAAGTTTTTCAAAAACCAGTTCACCAAAAAAAACTGGAGAAAAAAACCAAATCAAAAATTAAAAAACTGGTAAAATATTTGGTTGACAAAATTATTTTCATTTTCGTTTCCAGAATCTGGAGTGGTTTTTGAAAAAGTTTTTCAAAAACAAGTTCCGCTAAAAAAACTGGAGAAAAAACAAAACCAAAAATGAAATCTATTTTTTGTTTCCAGATTGGAAATAAAAAGTTGACAATTAAGGAGGTTACATATTTGATTTTTAAAACTTTTTTAGTTTGAAAAAAGTTTTTGATTTTTTAAAACTTTTTTTATTTTAAAAACTTTTTAAAAATCAAATCTGTAAACTCCCTGATTGACAACTTTTCATTTCCAATTTGGAAACAAAATCATTTTAAAAAAAAATCTGGGAAGAATCATCTCAATCTCCAATGTCCTCTTGCAAATGTATCTATTCCATTTTTCAAAATCACTCGTTTGTCATCATTGGAAGATAACGCAATCTTCTCCATTCTTTCTGTGAAAAGATGATGTTCTCTGCTGCGAATCACATTCTGCTTCCTGAATATTTTTCTTTCTCCTTTCAAACATTTCATAAAGTTGTCAAATCGTAATTGGTTTTTAATCACACATTTTTTCACACCTTTTGCTTTCTTTTCTTCTTTTCCTTCACTCAACAGGAAAGCATAAAGTTTTGGTCTTAATGCAACAAATTTTGTCATGGTTTTTCCAGCACATTCATCTTTCATCAACCCAATCTTTTTCTTGTTTTCTTTCACAATAGGCAATCCATTCATCACTGCAGGATGATCTCTGGAAAAGTCATTTGTGTCAAAACGCTCTTTCACATCATCTGCAATATCTGCATAGAAATCTTCTGTTTCAATTTCATAGACCAAAGAATCTGTATCTGTGTAAAGAACTTGGAGAGTTTTCCATTTTTTCTTTTGCATATCTATAATGAAAGTCATACATCAGGGTTTTGGAGAGATCCAGAATTGACATTCCTACATAAACTGGTTTATTCATGCAAATCTGTGTTTTTCTCATCTTGATTGCAATTAAAAATTCATCGAAAATCTGCACATCAGCAAAGTTTGGTTTGTTGATTAATTTTTCTGCTCTTTCAACATCTTTCACCAATTCAATGGAAACTCTTTTTCGCACATTCTCCATTGTCTTCCCAAACACTGAATTATTCATCAGCTTGAAGAAATCTTTTTCAAATGCATTTTTTGCATTCATTCTCAGTTTTGTGTTTGTTTCAATATATGATTTCATGAAAGCAGCTTCCTGAAATGAAATTCCTCTTCTCACTTTTTTCAACTTCATTCCCAGGGAAAGAAAGAGTTTCAGATTTTCTCCATGTAGAACCATTCTTTCTTTGTCTCTCAGATTTTGAGTCAACTTCCACACACCATCCAGTTTTAAACTTTCTGGAGCAAGCGGGAAATCATTGTGAGCATCATGCAGTTCATCTGGATATTCCAAATCAACTTCCAAAATACATCCCACATCTTCTCCATCAACAAATGCCTTCCATTTCGACGGATCATCCATCCATTTGAATTTCCCAACTGGAAGAGGCTTTGACATTGCCCATCCATAAAGGTTATTTGCATCCAGATAAACCAAAAACTTTGCAGGTAATGTTTCATCAAAATCTTTCATGAATTTATTATTTGCCTTTCCATATCGCTTGAATGCATTTGAATTTCCACCTCTCGTTCCTCTTTCAACCATCAACAACATATCCACATCATTCAACAGTTGCAATGAAACTCCTGACATTTTCAACATTGCATTCCACGCCATTCCAGGGGTTGTGAAAAACTGTGCAGGATCCAGTCCATAGTTTTCTTCACAAAGTTTTCTGAAACTTTCAACAACATCTGCTAACAATAAAACATCTGTTTTCAGATAGAGATCATGGAACTCTCCCATGTTTTTCATGTTCCATTTCCCCCAGACATGTTTTGCATGCTCAAAATCTTCATCCTCAATACCCGAGTCATTCAATCTGGAGAAAAACGCTTCTTTCTCTGGAAGTGTTTCTGTAAACTTTTCAAATGAATCCATGAATTCATAGGGATAAACTCCTTTTCTTGTCATCAAGTCAAACTTTTCTCCCTGGAAAAATCTAGCAGTTTCTGTTAAATCTGATTTGGGAAGATTTCCAATCAAGTTTCCCAGGGAAGAAGCCATGAATTTATATGAATCCAAAAACCGAATTTCATGTTTCACAACGATTTCTTTTCCATCCCGAGTTTTCTCTTTTTTCAACTCAAACTTCAGGGAGAAAGAGATATATTTCTCTTCATTATTGGGGATGCATTGAATATCCAGAATTTCATCCAATGTACCTAAAGCCCGCACGAAAAGATGTGAGTCATAGTTTGCCAAGTTGTGGAAAAACACGGGAGTGAATTTTGGTTTCTGAAACATCCGATTGCAAGAGCGATGAGCAGCTCCTCTGAATTTCCCTGTGAAATGGCAGTGATCTCGCACTTTCATCTTTTCTCCCTCTTTTTCAAATTCACCCCGACATAACCAACAACATGATGTCTGATTGTAAATCTGCCATTCTTCTGGAGTGAGAGGAATCATTGGTTTTGTTTTTAGTTTCAGTTGAGCAGTTTTCACTTCCTCAATGAGTTTTCTCACAAATTCTTTGGGAAGTTCAGCTGATTCTTTTTCATTTCCTGCTCTTTGCAAGACAGGTTCCATTTTCAGAAAAGGAGAAACGAGATGAAAAGCAAATCCACAGGGAAGATGCTCTTGTATTTTTTGCGTTTGTTTCATTTTCCCTGCATCTTTCATGGGTTTCAAAATCGATTCAAAATCAGCATAACCAACAACTGGAACATGAATCATCTTTGAGAAGTTGCGAAAAGAACATGTTCCTTCAGGCATAACAATATTCACTGCTTCAAATTCAACGCAGTTGAGTTTGTGTTTTTTCAAGCTTTCTTCACTGGGGAATGAATTGATGCATCTTTTGCAGAAGAATCTTTTTCGTTTTGTTCTGGAAACTTGTGATCCAGCTAAACGAGAAAAGTTTTTCACGATGCAGAAATGAGTTTTGAATTCTTTTTTCAACAGCAGCAAATCCACATGTTTTTCTTTTTCTGTTTCAGTCGCTCTCAGGGTGAAAAGTTTTTTATCCCATCCAAATACATTCACAGAAATATCGTTTCGTTTTTCAAATTTCCCAATATCTGCTAAAGTTGTTGGAAATGAAATTCCACTCCAATCAAGTTTTTCAGCTTGTTTTCTCAACAAAGGCGTGATTCTTTCAGGATTCTGCACCACCCAGTTCCTTGCTCTTGTCACACACCATTTGAAACACATTTCATCTTTGTTTTTCATGTTCACCACAGCGTTTTTGTTTGCCACGTCTTTTGGGAGAGAAATCCATGAAGATCCACCCAATGGTTTCCACCGAATGAGATGAAGTTCTAATCTAACCACTTTTTCAAACGCCCAGTTTGATCCTCTTTGGTTGAAGTTTTCCAGGTTCATCAACATTTCTCTGCTCATTTCATCAAACAACTCACCTGCATCATTTCCTTCCAGATTTCTTTTCATGCGGGAATGGGAGAATGGTGTTTCTTCAATCATGCCATCGTCACTCAAATCGGGTTTCACCAATAGAGAGACCAAAACACATTTCACTTTTGTTTGTCGATTTTGCTTTATCAACTCAACAACTTCACTCCTCACTTTCCGGAGAAAATCTTGTGGAGTTGGGGAATCATCTCCTTGAATGATCAGTTGTCTGGCAAATCCTCTCAAAGCAGATTTTCCTTCTTCCACGATCAACCTTTGTTCCCACAATGCAGCAATCTGTTTTTTCAATCTTTCAACTGCAGGATTTGTTCTTCTCCTAATTTCTACATCATCCACATCTTCCAACCAAGTCGCCCAGTTTGAAATATTTTCTGTTTGTTTTTGAATGATTGGTGGAATTTTTCTGGGAGGAACTCTTCTTCTTTCCGGAACCAACACTGGAACATCAATTATTTTATTTTCAACATCCAGAGGGTTAACTTTTCTGCGTTGCCCAATTTTCATTTTTGGTTGATTGTTTTTCCCACCTCCAGTCCATAGATTTTCAACTAAAAAGTTTGCTAAATCATCTCTCCTCAATCTAGACCAACCTTTCAATCCAGATGATCTTGCAAATGATTTCAATGCATTCAAAGTTGCCATTTTAAATGGGGTAAAAAGATTTTTTTCCCTATTTAAAATGAAGTTTTCAATTCAAGAGGAAGGAAAAGAAAAGCAAACTTTTTTCACATTCAAAGAAGCCCAAGAACAAACTGGACTTCCCTCAAAAACTATTTTGAGAGTTTTGAAATCACACAACATCAAATATTTCAGAAGAGCGGATAAAAAAACTTTTTGGATTCAGGAGGAAGATGACTCACCATTTATCCAGATTGATGGAGAAGATTTTTTCACCGCAGAGGAAATTCAGGAAAGATTTGGGTTGTCACGCACAGTTTTTTTCAATCAACTCTGCAAGAAAAAAACTCATTTTCTGGATTCAACTGAAAAATCTCATGAAGTCACTTGGGTATCTCCCAGACTGGAAACGTTTCTCGATTTGATGAAAAAGAAAACTTTTGGAGGATAAACTCAATCAAGCTTACACAAGAAACAAAAAAGTTCCCAAAGTGCTTTCAATTATGTCGGTTGGGTTAGATAAAGACATGGAAATTTTGCAAACCATGTTTTGAATTTTTTATTCATTGGATAAAAAATGAACAAAGAAAAACTTTTTACAATCGAGGGGCAAGATTTCTTTTCCGTGGAGGAAATCAAAATTGCACTGGCTGAAATAAAAAATCATGCAACTTGGATTCATCCCAAATTTTACAAAGCATGTGGGTTGACGGAGGAAGAAATCGCATGGATGCATTGGGCTGAAATTGAAACCAACTTTCAGAAAGCCGTTGATATGGTAAATGGTTTTCTTCCAGTCAAAAATGAAAAAGATAGGCAGTTTATGGAGAAATGGATTTGGAAATAAAATGATTTTTTTATCTCCACCAAGAAAATGAATCCCGAAAAAGTTTCCATTCCCGATATCACTCTCCAAGAACCTCAAAAACGAACCTCTGGAAAGATTTCATATTGTCTTCTCCCATGTTCTCTCAATGACAAAAAACTTCAATTGAAACTCCAAACAAAGTTTAAAATCTTTGCTCATGAAGGAGATTCTTTTTCATTGGGTATCAATCTCCCTGAAGAAAACATTCACTTTTTCCGTAAACTGGAAGCTCATCTTCGCTCAGCTGCAATGAAAAAACAACCGGAAGTGAAAAAACTTTCTCCATCTTTTGCCAAGTTTCATGCAGAAGATTTCTCTCTTTTGAAAGTTGATAAATCTGAGCAAGAAAAGATCTTTGCAAAGATTTATCCTTCCAAAATCCCCAAAACAGATTTCTCTTGTCGTTTTTGGGAGTTGGTTGATGGGAAGAAGAAAAAACCCATTCTGAAACAAAAAGAACTCATTGGCATGCCACTTTTTGGGCAAGTTGTCTTTTCCATCAAACATCTTTTCTGCGGAAATGTAAAATCTATCACAGCGATTGTTGATGAAGTTTTGGTGGAGGAAATGATTCAAACTGCCTCAGTTTTTGATGATTATGAAGATAAAAATGAAGATGATGAGGATGAAAAAGATTTTCCTTCTTTAAAATGAATATTAGAGATCGATTTAATGGGGATGAACTTTACCTTTTAACAACATTAAATCTCAACTGGGCATTGGATGATTTTCGAGGTCGTGGAGAAGAAGGTAAACTTGCTGAAAAATATAAAAATGTGAAAGAAATCGAGAAGAAAATTACAGATCTTCTCAACTCACTTCTCAAAAGATCTCCTGCAGAATCTTATTTGGAAGAAATAAAAAAAACATGTAGCGATCTTATCACAATCAAAAAATACAGGGTGGCATGTGAGGATATGGTGGTGTTCCAAACTTATTTAGATTGATTTAATATCTTGGATATTAAATCTGGTTGACAAAATCTGGAATCTGGCAGAAATCTAGTTTACAAAATCTGGAATCTGGAAATAATTTCCAGAAATCTGGTAAATTATTTGCAGAAATCTAGAATTTAGTTGACAAAAAATGAAAAATCTATTCAGGAGAGATATTTAAAACTATCAATTTGGTTGTTTCCAAGAAAGAAATTTCAAAAAATAAAAAAATAAAAAAAAAATTTGAAAAATAAAAAAAATAAAAATAAAAAAAAAGATCATTTTTATCTCCTGTAAACAACCAAATTGATAGTTTTAAATATCTCTCCTAACAACAGAAATTCATTTTTTGAGCAGAAAATCTAATTTGAAAACAAGATGTTTGGAAACTAAAAATCATTTCCAGAATTTGAAAACCAGATTTCTGGAAACTAAAAATCATTTCCAGAAAAATAAATTTAGTTTACAAAATTAATTTTTTTGACAACTTTTTTTCCCCAGTTAAAATGTGGAATTTGATTGACATGAAAACTGGTGAAAAAGTGGCATCAGAGAAATCAATTTCTGCTCTCTCTCCTCATATGGAATTAACCAGACAATATTTATGTCGAGTTTTGAAAGAGGGGAAAAGCAAATTTAACTTGAAGGATGGACGACAACTGGAAGTGGTGAAAGATGATGTTTCTCCTGAACCAAAACCAAAATCAAAATCAAAATCAAAACCAAAACCAAAAGCTGGGATAAGTGTTGTAACTTTTAAATATTCTCCAGGGGAGTTAATGAATATACAATATTCTCCAGGAAAGATGGCTCCTTGGCCTCAAGAAAAATGGGATGTTGTCATTGAGAAGTTAAAAGAGTTCCTGAAAACGGCATCATCTCCATTTCCATTTCCAAAGCATCTTCCTTTCACAGAAACAGAATCGGTTGACATTCCAGAAACTGAAACTGAAACTGAATCGGTTGACATTCCAGAAACTGAATCGGTTGACATTCCAGAAACTGAATCGGTTGACATTCCAGAAACTGAAACTGAAAGTGAAACTGAATCGGTTGACATTCCAGAAAGTGGACGAATTATTCGTCCAAAAGATAGTTCTTCTTTTTCTGCAGCATATATTAGTGATAAAGTGGATGAAATTTTCAAAGACTTCACTCCAGGATCTCCATGGGAAAACGTAAAAATAAGAACAGGAGATAAGGTAGTGTTATGTAATTTACATACAGGTCATTGGTTTGATATAATACATTATTGGGACGCTGAAGGAATTTTTCAAACATTTGGTTATGATATTTATCCTAATCATGATGAATTTGAAAGTAATTTAAAACAAGGACAATGGATTTTTTACCCAGGAAAAACATGTTCACCATCATCTTATGTAGACACTGACATGTGGACACGGACTACATATAGTAAAAAATGAGTTTTTCATTTCCCAGAAATGAAAAATCACACAAATCGTTTTTCATATTTTTTCTCAAACTTCTCCAAATCTAATCCCAAATCAATCACAATCCCATCAACTGCTACCATTGCTGGAAGAAATTCATTTCGATCAAATATTCCACTCCTCAAAGCAAAACGCAGATCAGTCAATGTTTTCTCGTAAGTTGTGAAAGCAAACTTTGTCATTTCAATTTTGTTTCCATATTTCTTCATTTCATTCCCTGTTTTAATGATCAGTCCTGCACCTGAAATCACTCCCAAAATCACAGGATTCATTGTCACTCCTCCAGCAATAGCGCCAATCGCAACAAGAGCGGAAGATGTCAAATTCACAAACAAATTCATCTTTTTGAAATGTTTGTGAGCTCTTTTCAAACACCAAAATCTTTTATGATAGAATCGATAGAATTGCTTGATCTCTTCCAGTTTTTCTTCTGTTATGTCAGGGGAGATGTGGTTGAAACTAAAAATGTCTTCTTTCATTTTTTAGGCTTTTTCAAAAAGAAATGTGATTTGGGCAGCCCCGATATTCGTTGATTGATCATCTATTCTTGCTGAAAATAACTCTCCTGCTTTGTAAACAACATTTGAAAACGTGAATGTTTGAATTCTATTATCACTGCTAAACCTAGTTCCACTTTGTGTTTTTTTATCTGGGAGATGTAAAGTTAGTTGTGGAAAAGAAGCTGTTTTTGATAAAATTTGAACAAACGCCTTAATTAATTTGCATCGGATGGGGATGACTATATCATTAAAATAATTATCGAAAAGTACATTTATGACGTCTCCTGATGATCTTCTATATCTTCCAATCAGCATAAAGTTATTGCCAAGATTTGAATTGAGAATTTGATGGTCATTCAAATCCAAATCAGTTTCCATGACCATCTTCCCACTCTCAAAAACGAAAGGAGCATCATAAACAGAACTTGGCACATCTGATTGAGAACCTTTGACGCCATAAATAATCAGATTTGCTGGACCTTGAACAGCTGATGATGGTGTTCCTTGCCATTTCAGATCCAAATAGATGAACTCCGGTGGAGAAATCTGCCATTTATGCATGTGAATGATTGATCGAGAATAGTTGGAAAACTTCTTTGTTGATTGTTGATTGATATTCAAGCTCGTGGAAACCACGTCAACGCTCACACCCGTCATGGAAGCGGGGAAGAATTCAATGCAAATCGTATATTCTCCTTCTGGAAGCTTCAACATATGGAAACCAAGTCTCCCAGGGTATTCATTAAAAACATCTTTTGTTATTTTCAAATCATACGCTTTTTTATTGATCTGATGGGGTGAACTTGTAAAATCAGATAAACCAGTCACTGTTATATTATGTTCAGCTCTGGATTCACCCACATCCTCCATCAAATACCGGAATTCATCCTTCAAGTGGGAGGTTGAAGATAAATGCGATTCATTGACATATTTTTTAAGGTCAGTTTCTGTTTTGATCAGTTCCTCTGCCAGAGCTACTGTCTTGTTATTTAACTGTGTATCGACATATTGTTTTGATGTTGCTTCATTGGATGTTTTTGGATCGGGAAGACCAACAAGTTTTTCTCCTCCCATATCCAATTCCCCAGTCATTGTTCCTCCGGAAAGAGAAAGAGTATCTGAGGCCACAAACCTAATTGATGAGGAAAGTTGTGTGATATGTTTATCGACATATTTTTTGTTGGCTGCTTGATCGATTGCTGTTGGATCTCTCACGTTATAAACGAAGTGGTTTCCCATATCCAAACTTGTTTCCATTGGGAAAGTTTCTTTTCGGCTGACAAAAACATTCTTTCCATCATTGTAAGAGATCAGATTGTTATAGTTCACTGACAGGTCATCAAAAGTTTGTTGCTTTGAATGCGTGACATGGAAAAGTCCTTTCAAATCAATATCTTTCGTCACTTCATGCGTTGGTGCTGGAGCATTTGGGTGATATTTTTTCAGCGTTACCATGTTCACCGCAGAAAGATCATTTGATTCATCAGTATCCAGATTTGTGATCAACTTTCGATCCATGTCAATTTCGCCGGGAAGAATCAGTTTCTTTCCCCTGAGGTCCAGATCTCCAGTCATATGGGAAGAACCATCAACCTGCAAAGAATCTGCTCTCAGTTGAATTAGTTTGGTTTCCACACTGCTTTTCAACGAGTCAACTTGATGTTTTGTAACTGCATCACCATTTGCTGTTCCTTCAGCGACATTGACCAGTTTTCTGTTTGACATGTCATAATCCCCTGTGGATGTCAGCTTAAAACCAACTCCTGGCAATCCATCTCTTCCATCTCGTCCTCCATGTGAGGTGCTTGTTGTTTCAGAAAGCAATCCATTTGAGTAACTCATTTTAAAGTCTTTCATCAAAGTTTTTAGCCATGAATTTCCTTGGTTTATCCACATAGAGGAAAGAAAACGGATCACGCGTGGCTTTCAGATAATCTTCTTTCTTGATGTTGTTTTCCCTGCAGATCGCAGTAATTTCTTTGTTGCTTGGAAATTCAAAAATGCAAAGATGCGAGCAATTCAGGCGGATATCTTTTGGTGTTTGGAAATAACTTTGTGAAAGATAAATCACAGAACAATTCTTGTGTCTGCCCTGGATGAAATAATCAATCAATGGCTTTTGATTCTTTTCGCAAACAAAATCATCAAAAACAACCAGTTTTTGATTCTCCCCAGATAATTCCGAAACTGGGATGATTTCATCCTGGGATGCTTCCACGATGTCATATCCAGCTTCTTTGCTGATTGGGCGAAATGTTTTCAGCAAATGTTGATATTTAGCTTGATCAAAATTTTTCGCATAGAGATAAATCTTATCGTAGAAAAGCAATCTCAAAATCATATCCAGGAGAACGTTTGTTTTTCCAGATCCTGAAGGACCACAGAGCAACATTCTGAAAGTTCGATCCGGCATAAAAGGTTGCAACTGTCGAAAATTTGTGATTGGATCATGACAATCATAATTTGGAATCTTCATTTTATTTCCCAGAAGACAAATTCAGATGAACATCTTGTTCAACATCATGTTCTTCATTCAAATTCATGTTTGTGGACTTAAAATGAGTTTATTGAAATGGAATGAAATGGCTAAAAGCAAATCTGCTTTGGGGAAAAAAATCAACTTTGTTCACGATACTATCACCCAGAAAAAGTTGGGTGAAGAAACAAGTCAAACTGGATTGGCAAAAATGTTCAAACCCATCACATCGAAACTGGATGAAGTTGTGGCATCGAATTTGAGACAGCCAGCTTTGCCAGTTCGGAGGAGGAAACAACCAACAACCTCAAAAGTCGATTCAAGCATAGATTATTATCCAGAAGTCGATCCATTTGAAGAAATGGATGTTGGCAGTTTGTTGGATGATGAGGTTGTTGCGCCGCAAGCTGAAAAACAAATCCCACAAACTTTTTTAGGAGAATTGAGGGAAGAGTTTGGAAGTGATCCACCTCCATATGAAGATGATGAAATTCCTGATTACTCGCTGGAGCCTGAAAATGAAGAAGAAGAAAAGAAAAAGAAAATCCGCATAAAGAAAGAAGATCAAGAGGTTGCAGATAAATATTTGGCTGAATTGGAGATTGATACTTATAACACGGTGGATTGGATGCTTGCAGACCCAGATATCACAGCAAAACAGAAACAAAATTATCTTGAGCAAAACATTCTTGCTGATGCAAAACATAGAAGAAACCAGCTGAAAGGATATAAAGCTGCTTGGACGAAAAAATTCAAAAACAAAGAAATAGCTGAACAGACAATGAGAAGGGAACATAGCAAAATAGACTTTTCCTTCAAAGTTCTGAATGATTACATAAAACATTACACAAAGAAAACAAAAACATTTCAGGGTTCTGGAATGAAAAGAAGAAAAAAAGGTGGAGCCATCCGCTTGTTCTCCAATCCCAAAGAACTTCTCAAGAAACTTGAGGTAATCATTGGCTCCATTCTTGCTGGAAACACAAATCTGGCAATCAGAAACACTGGAGTGGGCATTCTTGATCTTCTCCTGAAAGAGTCAGTTATCAACAAATCCCAGCATGAGAAGCTGTTCAAAAACTATTTCAAAACATAAAATGGAAAGAGAAATCGTCCTGTCATCTTACGCCGTTAAGAACAAACAAAACAAACCTGCAGATTTCACAACAAAATTTAATCGTCAAATTATTCTTGATCCGAATGAACAATATGTTGTTGGGTTGAAACGAATCATCAATATGAGTTTTACGTGGTATAACATCAATCCACAATATGAAAATCAACTGATCAGGTTTTCCTCTGATGGTGGGAAAACATTTTCCGATATTGCGTTTCCTGCTGGGGTTTGGGAGTATTCTGGGGTGAATGATTTCATTCGGGGAGCAACAGTAGTGAAAGTCGCTGGAAAAGAAGATGTTTTTCCAATCAATCTGGCCTTCAGCAATGAAACTTTCAGAGTAACAATAACATTGGCTGAAAATTATCAACTGGATTTCACCCAATCGAATTTCGGGGAGCTTGTGGGGTTTGATAAAAAGATTCTGAAAGAGAAAGTTAATATTGGCCCTAAAGTTCCTAATTTGAGTCAAGATACTGATGTGTTGAACATTCATTGTGATTTAACAAATAATTCACTTGTGGATGGGGAAGAGACTGACATCATCTATTCCTTTTCCACATCCATTCTGCAGGCATCATATAGTTTTGAGCGTGAACCCATAAAAATAGCATTCTGCCCTGTGAATAAAAACACAATCAGCTCAATTCGAATCTATATCACAGACGGGAAAAGAAGAATTGTCAACTTGAATGGAGCAGACACAGCATTCTCGTTGATATTAAAAAAAAGACTATAAAATGAAAGCATATGAATTTTCTCGTTATTATCACCCCAAACTGGGGAAGTTTGTTTATAAGCATAAAGGAACAGGCATCATTTTTGATTCCATCTTCAAGCCACTGAAAAAGATGGCAGGACCGGCCATGAAAGGAATTCTCAAGAAAGTTGCGAAACCATTTGCGAAAAAAGCATTGGACGCAGGAATTTCTCACGCTGGGGAAAAAGTGGGCAAAATGGCAGTTGAAAAATCAGGTGATTTGATTATGAAAAAACTGGGAAACATGAAGATTGGAAAAAAACCATCAACAAATGTGAAACGAGGAAGAAAACCACAATCACTCCCTGTGAAACAACCACAGAGAGAAAGTGCAACTGACATCCTGAATAGACTGATCAGTGGCCAAGGAATTTAAAATAATCTATCAAAATGGCTTTTCGATCGAATGAATATCTCCAAAGAAATGAATTAGTAAGATTCCAGTTGGATGATGTTATCAGAGCCCCAGCAAATGGGCAACATCAAGCAAAAAATGGTTATAAATTCACCATCAATGACAGATCAGCGTTTTATGACTGGCATAACGCTTATTTTGAAGTGCAATTTCAACTCCAGAAATTAGCAGATGGTGTTGGATATGCTGCTGCTGATAGGATAACAGTGATAAATGGTTCACATTCCCTGACAAAACACATGACAATCAGATCTGCAGGGAAGATTGTTTATGAACCTGACAATCTGCATAAAGTTACTTTTGTTAAAAATCTGTTGGAATACTCAGATGACTTCAGCAGATCAGTCGCAAAGAACAGTTTCTGGTATTTGGATGTGAATGCAACAACTGCGGCGAATAACACAGGATTTGAAGCGAGAAGAATACAAACTCAGGCAGTTCGAGACAATGGAACTGGAGGGGCAAAAGATGTTAACGTGATTATCCCCCTGAATCGTTTCTCCTTTTTCGAAGAACTGGAAGACAGGATGTTGGTCCCAATGCAGCTGCAATTCGAAATTAATCTTCAACAGGATGATGAATTGATTCATATGGCAAATGGTATAGATCCTGGAAGAGTTGTGGTGAATCGATTTTTGCTTTAGGTGCCGAGATTGACACCAAAAGATTCTCTTTATGACAAATTTATCAGTTCATTCCTGAAAGAATCACAATGGAAATATCTGAGGGAGATATATGATCAATCACCTCCTGCACAATCATCAGGATTCTTCCAGATTTCAGCGAGCATTGATAATGTAAGACATATTTTTGTCTGGCTGAAAAGAGCAGCTCCACCCAATGATGACCCTGCAGAAGATAACCCATATCTCTTTGACACTTTCAAGCTGAATGCAGCAGATAATAACTCATCCTTATCAACTTGCAGATTGGAGTATGGAAATGGAGTGTTTTATCCTGAAACTGACTATGACACAGAATCAAAAGTCAGAATCTTCAATGATGTCATGGCTTATGCAATGAGGAAAAATGACTTCAACACTGGTACTCAGTTGAATTTGGCTAACTTTCAATCTCTTTATAGCCTCATTTATTTCGACTTGTCTTACCAAGCTGAAAAACCAACAAGAGATCCCAAGCAGTTGATATTTCGATATACGCTGAATGCCAATGCAGCTGCAGCCTTCCATGTGCATGCAGTGGTTCTTTATGAGGAAACAGCTAAGATTGATAAAGTTGGAAATGAGCTGGTCATTGCCTAAAACATATGTTATCATTAAAAATGACAACATATCACCCATATAAAGTAAATTTGTCTGAAGGGCAAAAACAAAAGCTTGGAAGAGCATTCAGAACAAACATGCCTATCACCCTGAGATTGGGTAGTAATCAAACAAGTGGAAATGATGAACTGATGCTGACAGCCAATCAAATTAAAAGAATCGCAAAAGCAAAATCTCTGGGAAAAGGAGTTGAGATTAAGATAACAAAAACACAAATCAGAAAAGTGATGAAACAAGATGGAAGTCTATTTTCTGCTGTTGTTCCTTTAGTGAAAACATTGGTGCCAACCCTGGGAAAAACACTTGGATGTCAGCATTGGCTGGACTGGCAAGTGAAGGAGCGAGTCAAGTTGTGAAAGCAATCAGTGGAAAAGGAGCGGGTCAAGTTGGTGGATTTCTCATCCCCCAAGATAAAATTCAGAAACTGATTGACAATAAAGCCTTGTTGACAAATAAACAGAAACAAGATATTTTAACTGCCTTGCAATCAGGAGGACAAGTTGTAATGAAACCAACCGCAAAACAATCTGGTGGAGCACTTGGCACCATTCTGGCATCCATTGGAATTCCACTTGCTCTTGACATGGTGAAAAACCTATTTGGAAAAGGTGCCCCTAGAGTTGGCAGACCAAAAGGGAGCGGAGCGACCTCTGGAAAAGGTGCTCCCAGAGTTGGCAGACCAAAAGGGAGCGGAGCGACCTCTGGAAAAGGTGCCCCCAGACTGGGAACTCCTTGGGCAAGACCTCCTCCATTCATCGGACAATGGGGAAAGGGAAAGGAGAAAAAAAGCAAATCAGGACAAGGACTTCTGCTGGGACCAAACAGTCCATTCAACAAAATCCCATTGCTCGGAACATTGTTGTAAAGCGAGCAAAGCGAGCCACGCGAACCTTGCGAAAGCCGAGATTCCAGAACAAACCTCTGTCAAATATGGATCTTTTGAAATGGATTGAGTTTCTGCAGATCCCCAACTTTAAAGGAATCTTTGCGAGAGATGAATTCATGCCAAAACAACACACTCCCTGCATCATTAACCTTGATTCGCTGAAAAATACAGGAACTCATTGGGTTGCTTGCGCTCCGGGACAGAAATTCACGTGGTATTTTGACTCATTTGGAATGGGATTTCCACAAGAATTTAAAAGCAACAAACCTGTGCTTTGGAACAGCAGCCAATATCAAGACTTGAAAAGTGTTCTTTGTGGATATTATTACCTTTATTTCCTGCATCAATGGGCACAAGGAAAAGATTTCTATGATATTCTCCAGCCTCTCAGTTTGACTGACCAAATGCAAAATGAGAAATTCATAAAAGAATATTTCGATTGAAAATGAAATCATATTGCGTGAAGGAAAAAAACAAACTGAATGCGTGAATCCATCTGGATATATGACCGCAAAAAATGGAAGAAAAATGTGGTTTTGCCATTGCGCTTCCTGTGGAATAAAGAAAACAAGATTTGTTAAAAGTTCGGGAAACTAAGTCTGCCCTCACAAGGTGGGGGCTTTGGTGAACTTGCACTGACTGGTTTTGCACATGCAATTCCGTGGTTGGGAAAAAAAACAGTTGAAATGGGTCGTTATGGGGCAAGTGAATTGTTGCGAAACAAAAACACTCAGAAAAAAGCATTGGATTTTGCTTTGGATAGAATGAAACCATTTCTTGCCAAAACCTCTTCCGATATGCTGGATCAACTGAGTACGGCGATTAGACCAAATAGAAAATATAAGACAGATCGAGCAGATTTGGATGGGGGAGGACTGGATGTTCATAACTTGATTGGAAAACTTCCCAGACCAAAAGGAGGATTCACTCTCCCCGGACATAACTTCACTGGTCCTTATAACCCTTTGGAAAAACAAGTCAGATTTGATGATACTGGAAAGATTCTTGAAATTTATCAGCAACCAACTGGAAAAACAGATGCAGTTTCTATGCAACATGATGTGGATTATTCAATCTGTGCAAAACAAGCAGAGTAGAAGGGATATCGCGGACTCCAATGCATCCTCGGACCCCGTTAATTTTAACGTAAAACACTTCTGCTTACTTATACACATTAGTAAATTATATGACTCGATTGATCCTTTATGTTAAAACCACCAGAACTCAATAAAAATATTTCAGAAACTCATTTGTCATTTTCTCCTAAAATTTAACAGCATCTTCAAATGCTAACTTTCTGTCTAAATTTACCAGAGACATATTTTCATTGATTGTAAAAGTGCCATTTCATTTTCCTGTCAAATCATTACATATTCTTACTATTTGATTTAAGTATATATAAGACATAAAACCTTTGAATTAAGGGGGTCCTTCGGATCCATTGGAGTCCGCGATATCCCTTCTACTGTCTCAAAAAATATTGGGGGACCAAATATTTTTTCAACTGGGAGAAAAATCATCTCAATCTCCAGTGTCCTCTCGCAAATGTATCTATGCCATTTTTCAAAATCACTCTCTTGTCATCATTGGCAGACAGTGCAATCTTCTCCATTCGTTCTGTAAAAAGATGATGTTCTCTGCTGCGAATGACATTTTGCGTCCTGAGTATTTTTCCTTCTCCTTTCAGACATTTCATGAAGTTGTTAAACCGCAGCTGGTTTTTAATCACACATTTCTTTACGCCTTTTGCTTTCTTTTCTTCTTTCCCTTCATTCAGCAGGAAAGCATAAAGTTTTGGTCTCAGCGCAACAAATTCTGTTATGGTTTTTCCAGCGCATTCATCTTTCATCAACCCAATCTTTTTCTTGTTTTCTTTCACAATAGGCAATCCATTCATCACTGCAGGATGATCTCTGGAAAAGTCATTTGTGTCAAACCATTCAAGAACATCATCTCCAATATCCGCATAGAAATCTTCTGTTCCAATCTCATAGACCAGTGAATCTGTGTCTGTATAAAGAACTTTCAAATCTTTCCATTTTTCTTTTGCATAGCCATAATGAAAGTTATACATCAGGGTTTTGGAGAGATCCAGGATTGACATGCCCACATAAACTGGTTTGTTCATGCGGACTTGTGTCTTTCTCATCTTTATCCCAATCAAAAATTCATCGAAAATCTGCAGATCAGCAAAGTTTGGCTTGTTGATCAGTTTTTCTGCTCTTTCGACATCTTTAACCAGTTCAATGGAAACGCGCTTCCTTACGTTCTCCATTGTCTTCCCAAATACTGAGTTGTTCATCAGTTTGAAGAAATCTTTTTCAAAGGCATTTTTTGCGTTCATTCTCAGTTTTGTGTTTGTCTCAATATATGATTTCATGAAAGCAGCTTCCTGAAATGAAATTCCTCTCCAAATCTTTTTCAGTTTCATTCCCAGGGAAAGAAAGAATTTCAGATTTTCTCCATGTAGAACCATTCTTTCTTTGTCTCTCAGATTTTGAGTCAACTTCCACACACCATCCAGTTTTAAACTTTCTGGAGCAAGCGGGAAATCATTATGGTTGTCATGCAGTTCATCTGGATATTCCAAATCAACTTCCAGAATACATCCCACATTTTCTCCATCAACAAATGCCTTCCATTTCGACGGATCATCCATCCATTTGAATTTCCCAACTGGAAGAGGCTTTGACATTGCCCATCCATAAAGGTTATTTGCGTCCAGATAAACCAGAAAAGAAGAAGGCTGTTTTTCATTGAAATCTTTCATGAACCGATTGTTTGCCTTTGCGTATCTTTTGAATGCATTTGAGTTTCCACCTCTCATCCCTCGTTCAACCATCAGCAGCATATCTACGTCGTTCAGAAGCTGCAGTGAAACTCCAGTCATTTTCAGCATTGCGTTCCATGCCATTCCAGGGGTTGTGAAAAACTGTGCAGGATCCAGACCATAGTTTTCTTCGCAAAGTTTTCTGAAGTTTTCAACAACATCGGCCAGCAACAACACATCTGTTTTCAGATAGAGATCGTGAAATTCTCCCATGTTTTTCATCTGCCATTTCTGCCAGACATGTTTTGCGTGCTCAAAATCTTCTTCTCCGATCCCCGAGTCATTTAAGCTGGAGAAAAACGCTTCTTTCTCTGGGAGTGGTTCTGCAAACTTTTCAAATGAATCCATGAATTCATAGGGATAAACTCCTTTTCACGTTATCAAATCAAACTTTTCTCCCTGGAAAAACCTAGCAGTTTCTTTCAGATCTGTCTTGGGAAGATTACCAGCCAGATTTCCCAGAGAAGAAGCCATGAATTTGAAAGAATCCAAAAATCTGATTTCATGTTTGACAATGATTTCTTTTCCCTCAGATATCTTTTCTCTTTTCAGCTCAAATTTCAGGGAGAAAGAGATATATTTTTCTTCATTATTGGGGATGCATTGTATCTCCAGAATTTCATCCAGCAAACCCAGAGCCCGCACAAAAAGATGTGAGTCATAATTCGCCAGATTATGGAAGAACACTGGAGTGAATTTTGGTCTCTGAAACATTCTGTTACAAGAGCGATGTGCAGCTCCTCTGAATTTTCCAGTAAAATGACAGTGATCTCGTACTTTCATCTTTTCTCCTTCTCTCTCAAATTCACCTTGACACAGCCAGCACCATGATGTTTGATTGAACACATGCCATTCTTCTGGAGTGAGCGGATCCATGGGCTTTGGCTTCAGTTTCAGTTGAGTAGTTTTTACTTCCTCAATGAGTCGTCGCACAAATTCTTTTGGAAGCTCAGCTGAATCTTTTTCACTCCCAGCTCTTTGCAGGACAGGCTCCATTTTCAGAAAAGGAGAGACGAGATGAAAAGCGAATCCACATGGGAGATGCTCTTGTATTTTCTGCGTTTGTTTCATCTTTCCTGCATCTTTCATGGGTTTCAAAATTGACTCAAAATCAGCGTAACCGACAACTGGAACATGAATCATCTTTGAGAAGTTATGGAATGAACATGTTTGTCCTTCAGGCATAACAACATTTGTTGCTTCAAATTCTACGCAGTTGATCTTGTGTTTTTTCAAACTGTCTTCACTGGGGAATGAATTTATACATCTTTTACAGAAGAATCTTTTTCGTTTTGTTCTAGAAACTTGTGATCCAGCCAAACGAGAAAAGTTTTTCACGATGCAGAAGTGACTTTTGAATTCCTTTTTGAGCAGCAGCAGATCCACATGTTTTTTTTTTCTTCATCTGTTGCTCTCAGGGTAAAAAGTGTTCTGTCCCATCCAAATACATTTACAGAAATGTTGTTCCTTTTCTCAAATTTTCCGATATCTTCCAGAGTTGTTGGAAATGAAATGCCACTCCAATCGAGTTTTTCAGCTTGTTTTTTCAGCAGAGGTGTGATTCTTTCAGGATTCTGCTCCACCCAGTTCATTGCTCTTGTCATGCACCATTTGAAACACATTTCATCCTCGTTTTTCATGTTCACTACAGCGTTCTTGTTTGCCACTTCTTTTGGGAGAGGGATCCATGAAGATCCTCCCAGTGGTCTCCATCGAATGAGATGAAGCTCTAATCTGATCACTCGTTCAAACACCCAGTTTGATCCTCTTTGATTGAAGTTTTCCAGGTTGATCAGCATTTCTCTGCTCATTTGATCAAACAACTCGCCTGCGTCATTTCCTTCTAGATTTCTTTTCATTCGGGAGTGGGAGAAAGGTGTTTCTTCAATCACGCCGTCGTCACTCAAGTCGGGTTTCACCAGCAGAGAGACCAGAATGCACTTTACTTTTGTCTGCCGATTTTGTCTTATCAGCTCAATAACTTCACTCCTCACTTTCCGGAGAAAATCTTGTGGAGTTGGGGAGTCATCTCCTTGAATGATCAGCTGTCTGGCAAATCCTTTCAGAGCAGATCTTCCTTCTTCCACGATCAACCTTTGCCCCCACAATGCAGCAATCTGTCTTTTCAGTCGTTCAACTGCAGGAGTTGATCTTCTCCTGATTTCTGCATCATTCACATCTTCCAGCCAAGTCGCCCAGTCTGAAATATTTTCTGTTTGTTTTTTAATGATTGGTGGAATTTTTCTGGGAGGAACTCTTCTTCTTTCTGGAACCAAAATAGGTACATTAATTTTTCTATTTTTCCAATTCAAGGGGTTTTTTTGAGTTGTTTTTCCACCTCCAGTCCATAGATTTTCCATTAAAAACTTCACCAAATCATCTTTCCTCAATCGTGACCATCCTTTCAGATTGGTTGATCGTGCAAATGATTTCCATGTTGCCAATGACATTTTAAATAGGGTTAAAAGATTTTTTCTCCATTTAAAATGAAGTTTTCAATCCAAGAGGAAGGAAAAGAAAAGCAAACTTTTTTCACATTCAAAGAAGCCAGTGAACAATCTGGACTCCCATCAAAAACGATCTTGAGAGTTCTCAAATCAGGTAACATCAAGTATTTCAGAAGAGCTGACAAAAAAACCTTTTGGATTCGGGAGGAAGATGACTCACCATTTATCCAGATTGATGGAGAAGATTTTTTTTGTGCAGAAGAAATTCTGGAAAGATTTGGCTTGTCCAGAACAGTTTTTTTCAATCAACTCAGCAAGAAAAAAACTCATTTTCTGGATTCAACTGAGAAATCTCACGATGTCACTTGGAAATCTCCCAGACTGGAAGAATTTCTCGATTTGATGAAAGAGAAAGCTATGGTTGAAAAAGTTCTTCATTTTCGCTCAAGAAAAGGAATACCAAAAATGGACTCAGATAAAAAGTCTGCGATAAACAAATTCGTTGACCAAACTTGTCAAGCCACATTTTGAATTTTTTATCCAATGGATAAAAAATGAACAAAGAAAAACTTTTCACAATCGAGGGGCAAGATTTCTTTTCTCTGGAGGAAATCAAAATTGCACTGGCTGAAATAAGAAATCATGCAACTTTGATTGATCCCAAATTTTACAAAGCAACAAGTGGGTTGACGGAGGAAGAAATCGCATGGATGCATTGGGCTGAAATTGAAACCAAGATTCAGAAAGCTGTTGACAAGGTAAATGGTTTTCTTCCAGTCAAAAATGAAAAAGACAGACAGTTTGGAGAAATGGATTTGGAAATAAAATGATTTTTTTATCTCCACAAGAAAATGAATCCCGAAAAAGTTTCCGTTTCCAAGATCATTCTTGAAGAGCCACAAAAACGAACCTCTGGAAAGATCTCATATTGTCTGCTCCCCTGTTCTCTCGATGGTAAAAAACTTCAACTGAAACTCAAAACTAAGTTTAAAATCTTTGCTCATGAAGGAGATTCTTTTTCACTGGGGATCAATCTCCCTGAAGAAAATATCCCCTTTTTCCACAAACTGGAAGCTCATCTTCGCTCAGCTGCAATGAAAAAACAACCAGAAGTGAAGAAACTTTCTCCATCTTTTGCTAAGTTTCATGAGGAAGATTTCACTCTCTTGAAAACAGATAAATCTGAACAGGAAAAGATCTTTGCTAAGATTTATTCTTCCAAAATCCCCAAAACGGATTTCTCTTGTCGTTTTTGGGAGTTGATAAATGGGTAAAAGAAGCCCATTCTGAGGCAGAAAGAACTCATTGGCATGCCACTTTTTGGGCAAGTTGTCTTTACTGTCAAACATCTTTTCTGCGGAAATGTAAAATCTATCACAGCGATTGTGGATGAAGTTCTTGTGGAGGAGATGGTCCAAACTGCCTCAGTTTTTGATGAATATGAGAACCAAAATGAGGATGATGAAAATGAAAAAGATTTCCCTTCTTTAAAATGAAAAAAAGTTGTTCAGTGACGATGAAGAATATTTTTTAAGAACGATGGACCTTCTATATTCAATATATACTCTTAAAAGTCAACCACAAAACACAGTTTTTGAAACTTATAAAGACGCAAAGAAAGTTGAAAAAGAAATCAAAGATTCTTTAATCTCACTTCTCCAAAGTCCTTTGGAGAGTGATTGGAGAGAAATAAAAAAAGCATGTAAGAATCTTATCACAGCCAAAAAATACAAAAAACAAGTGAGTAAATTATTATATTTCAGACCTTATGAGATATGAGGATATAATCTGATTGACAACTTTTTGTTTCCAATCTGGAAACAAAAAAGTTAACAATCTGGAAAATAAAAGTTGACAATTAGGGAGGTTACATATTTATTTTTTCAAAAGTTTTTATTTTAAAAAGCTTTTTGAGAAAACCAAAAAGTTTTTTCTCAAAAAAACTTTTTGAAAAACAAATATGTAACCTCCCTGTTTGTTAACTTTTTATATCCCTCCTAACAACAGAAAATCATTTTTGGAGCAGAAAATCTGGTTGACAAAATCATTTTTGGAGCAGAAAATCTGGTTGACAAAATCATTTTCCTGAAATCTGGTTGACAAAATCATTTTTGGAGTAGAAAATCTGGTTGACAAAAAGTTTCTGAAATCTGGTTGACAAAAAGTTTCTGAAATCTGGTTGACAAAATCATTTTCCTGAAATCTGGTTGACAAAAAGTTTCTGAAATCTGGTTGACAAAAAAGATCTTTTTTGAAACAAAAAAGTTGACAAAATCATTTTCCTGAAATCTGGTTGACAAAAAGATCTTTTTGGAAACAAAAAAGTTGACAAAAAGTTTCTGAAATCTGGTTGACAAAATCATTTTCCTGAAATCTGGTTGACAAAAAGGTCTTTTTGGAAACAAAAAAGTTGACAATCTGGAAAATAAAAGTTGACAAACAGGGAGGTTACATATTCTCAGGCAAGTTAAGGCATGACTAAGGCGTTTCAAACGACCCCCCGCGACGGATTTAGAGATCCTTTATTATTGATCAATACAATTAACTTCAAAGTTCGATGCTAATAGTAGGATTTACATCTGACTTGGTTAATCATATGAGAGTGTAAGTTAGCATCACGTGACAATGCGCTGTAGGCGACGTCACAAAATGCGTTTTCTAAAATGGGGAAAGGTTCTGCAATATAATTTTAAAAATATGTGCTACTAAATTGTCCAGTAGAGTATCAGCATTGTTATTCTGCCTTGTAAGGTGGTATCTGTAATTTGTATTAGAAGTTATTAAGCTATTTCTAAAGTCACGTGACCTATTTACCCTAATTACGTGATTGCTATTAAACTTGGACATGCGCACAAGGCTATTCCATGACCAGCACCTAAGATGCAAAAGATTGGTGCTCAACAAGTTTTAATTTGATTTGATTTAATGTTCCCCATTTTACCCTGAAGATTTTAACCGTTAACGTTCAATAACAGGTCACGTGACTGATATTCGAACGTCACGAATGTTTCATATTATTAAGGCCACTGAAACAATATTGCTTGCAAATTATTAGGAACATTGAACGACGACTTCCTTTTCAAATGAAACTATGCCAAATAAGTAGGTAAACCATGCCTTAACTTGCTTGAGTTTGTTTTTTCAAAAGTTTTTATTTTAAAAAGTTTTTTGAGAAAACCAAAAAGTTTTTTCTCAAAAAAACTTTTTGAAAAACAAATATGTAACCTCCCTGTTTGTCAACTTTTATTTTCCAATCTGGAAACAAAAAAGTTTTCCTGAAATCTGGTTGTCAAAAAGTTTTTCCTGAAATCTGGTTGTCAAAAAAAGTTTTTTTTGTCAACTTTTTTTCCCCTATTAAAATGTGGAATCTGATTGACATGATAACTGGAGAAACAGTGGCATCAGAGAAATCGATTTCTGCTCTCTCTCCTCATATGGAATTAACCAGACAATATTTATGTCGAGTTTTGAAAGAGGGGAAAAACAAATTCACTTTGAAAGATGGGCGACAACTGGAAGTGGTTAAAGATGATCTTTCTCCTGAACCAAAGCCCAAATCAAAGCCCAAGCCCAAAACAAGACGCCAGAAGATGGCGAAAGAAGTTGCGATTTTTGAATATTCTCCAGGGGAGTTAATGAATATACAATATCTTCCAGGAAAGATGGATCCTTGGCCTCAAGAAAAATGGGATGTTGTCATTGAAAAGTTAAAAGAGTTCATGAAAACAGAGCCATCTCCATTTCCATTTCCAAAGCATCTTCCTTTCACAGAAACAGAAACAGAAACAGAAACAGAAACAGAAACAGAAACAGAAACAGAAACAGAAACAGAAACAGAAACAGAAATAGAAAAAGAAAAAGAACCAGTTGACATTCCAGAAACAGAAACAGAAACAGAAACAGAAACAGAAACAGAAAAAGAACCAGTTGACATTCCAGAAACAGAAACAGAACCAGTTGACATTCTAGAAACAGAAACAGAAAAAGAACCAGTTGACATTCCAGAAACAGAAACAAAAACAGAAGCAAAATCAGTTGACATTCCAGAAACAGAAACAAAAACAGAAGCAAAATCAGTTGACATCCCAAAAAGTGAAGAAAGTGGGCAAATTATCCAACCAGAAGGTTCTTCTTTTTCTGCAGCATATTTTAGTGATAAAGTGGATGAAATTTTCAAAGACTACACTCCAGGATCTCTATGGGAAAACGTAAAAATGAGAAAAGGAGATAAGATAGTATTATGTAATTTACATACAGGTAATTGGTTTGATATAACAGATTATTGGGGAGCTGAAGGAATTTTTCAAACATTTGGTTATGATATTTATCCTAATCATGATGAATTTAAAAGTAATCTAAAACAAGGGCAATGGATTTTTTACCCAGGAAAAACATGTTCACAATCATCTTATGTAGAAACTGACATGTGGACACGAACTATATATCAGAAAAAAAAATGAGTTTTTCATTCCCCAGAAATGAAAAATCACATAAATAGTTTTTCATATTTTCTCTCAAACTTCTCCAAATCTAATCCCAAATCAATCACAATCCCATCAACTGCTACCATTGCTGGAAGAAATTCATTTCGATCAAATATTCCACTCCTCAAAGCATAACGCAGATCAGTCAATGTTTTCTCGTAAGTTGTGAACGCGAACTTTGTCATTTCAATTTTGTTTGCATAATTCTTTATTTCATTCCCTGCTTTGACGACTAATCCTGTACCTGAAATCACTCCCAAAATCACAGGATTCATTGTCACTCCTCCAGCAATTGTGCCAATCGCAACAAGAGCGGAAGATGTCAAATTCACAAACAAATTCATCTTTTTGAAATGTTTGTGAGCTCTTTTCAAACACCAAAATCTTTTGTGATAAAATCGATAGAATTGCTTGATCTCTTCCAGTTTTTCTTCCCCAATGTTGGGGTCAATATGATTGAAACTGAAGATGTTTTGTTTGTCTGTTTTCATTTTTTAGGCTTTTTCAAAAAGAAATGTGATTTGGGCAGCCCCAATATTCGTTGATCGATCATCTATTCTTGCTGAAAATAACTCTCCTGCTTTGTAAACAACATTTGAAAACGTGAATGTTTGAATTCTATTATCACTGCTAAAACGAGTTCCACTTTGTGATTTTTTATCTGGGAGATATAAAGTTAGTTGTGGAAAAGAAGCTGTTTTTGATAAAATTTGAGTAAACGCTGTGATTAATTTACATCGGATGGGGATGACTATATCATTAAAATAATTATCGAAAAGTACATTTATACCGTCTCCTGATGATTTTCTATATCTTCCAATCAGCATAAAGTTATTGTCTAAATTTGAATTGAGAATTTGATGGCCATTCAAATCCAAATCAGTTTCCATGACCATCTTCCCACTCTCAAAAACGAAAGGAGCATCATAAACAGAACTTGACACATCTGATTGAGAACCTTTGATGCCATAAATAATCAGATTTGCTGGGCCTTGAGAAGCTGACGACGGCGTTCCTTGCCATTTCAGATCCAAATAGATGAATTCAGGGGGAGTAATCTGCCATTTATGCATGTGAATGATTGATCGAGAATAGTTGGAAAACTTCTTCGTTGATTGTTGATTGATATTCAGGCTGGTCGAAACCACGTCAACGCTCACACCCGTCATGGAAGCGGGGAAGAATTCAATGCAAATAGTGTATTCCCCTTCTGGAAGCTTCAGCATATGGAAACCAAGTCTCCCAGAGTATTCATTAAAAACATCTTTTGTTATTTTCAAATCATACGCTTTTTTATTGATCTGATGGGGTGAACTTGTAAAATCAGACAAACCAGTCACTGTCATATTATGTTCAGCTCTGGATTCATCCACATCCTCCATCAAATACCGGAATTCATCCTTCAAGTGGGAGGTTGAAGATATATGCGATTCATTGACATATTTTTTAAGGTCAGCTTCTGTTTTGATCAGTTCCTCTGCCAGAGCTACTGTCTTGTTATTTAACTGTGTATCAACATATTGTTTTGATGTTGCTTCATTGGATGTTTTTGGATCGGGAAGACCAACAAGTTTTTCTCCTCCCATATCCAATTCCCCGGTCATTGTTCCTCCGGTAAGAGAAAGAGTATCTGAAGCTATAAAAGTGATTGATGAGAAAAGTCGTGCGATATGTTGATCAACATATTTTTTGTTGGTTGCTTGATCAATTGCTGTTGGATCTTTCACGTTATAAACAAAATTATTTCCCATATCAAGACTTGTTTCCATTGGGAATGTTTCTTTTCGGCTGACAAAAACATTCTTTCCATCATTGTAAGAGATCAGATTGTTATAGTTCACTGACAGGTCATCAAAAGTTTGTTGCTTTGAATGCGTGACATGGAAAAGTCCTTTCAAGTCAATATCTTTTGTTACCTCATGCGTTGGTGCTGGAGCATTTGGGTGATATTTTTTCAGCGTTACCATGTTCACCGCGGAAAGATCATTTGATTCATCAGTATCCAGATTTGTGATCAGTTTCCGATCCATGTCAATCTCTCCAGGAAGAATCAGTTTCTTTCCCCTGAGATCCAGATCTCCAGTCATATGGGAGGATCCATCAACCTGCAAAGAATCTGCTCTCAGTTGAATCAGTTTGGTTTCCACACTTCTGTCTAGCGTGTCAACTTGATGTTTTGTAACTGCATCACCATTTCCTGTTCCTTCAGCGACATTGACCAGTTTTCTGTTTGACATGTCATAATCCCCTGTGGATGTCAGCTTAAAACCAACTCCTGGCAATCCATCTCTTCCATCTCGACCCCCTCGAGAAGTGCTTGTTGTTTCAGAAAGCAATCCATTTGAGTAGCTCATTTTAAAGTCTTTCATCAAAGTTTTTAGCCATGAATTTCCTTGGTTTATCCACATAGAGGAAAGAAAACGGATCACGCGTGGCTTTCAGATAATCTTCTTTCTTGATGTTGTTTTCCCTGCAGATCGCAGTAATTTCTTTGTTGCTTGGAAATTCAAAGATGCAAAGATGCGAGCAATTCAGTCGGATATCTTTTGGTGTTTGGAAATAACTTTGTGAAAGATAAATCACAGAACAATTCTTGTGTCTGCCCCGGATGAAATAGTCAATCAATGGCTTTTGGTTTTTCTCGCAAACAAAATCGTCAAAAACAACCAGTTTTTGATTCTCCCCAGATAATTCAGAAACTGGGATGATTTCATCCTGGGATGCTTCCACGATATCATATCCAGCTTCTTTGCTGATTGGATGAAATGTTTTCATCAGGTGTTGATATTTAGCTTGGTCCAGATTTTTTGCATAGAGGAAGATCTTATCGTAGAAAAGCAATCTCAAAATCATATCCAGGAGAACGTTTGTTTTTCCAGATCCTGAAGGACCACAGATCAACATTCTGAAAGTTCGATCCGGCATAAAAGGCTGCAACTGTCGAAAGTTTGTGATTGGGTCATGGCAATCATAATTTGGAATCTTCATTTTATTTCCCAGAAGACAAATTCAGATGAACATCTTGTTCAACATCATGTTCTTCATTCAAATTCATGTTTGTGGACTTAAAATGAGTTTATTGAAATGGAATGAAATGGCCAAAAGCAAATCTGCTTTGGGGAAAAAAATCAACTTTGTTCACGATGTCATCGCCCAGAAAAAGTTGGGTGAAGAAACAAGCCAAACTGGACTGGCAAAAATGTTCAAACCCATAACAGCAAAACTAGATGAGGTTGTTGCGTCGAATTTGAGACAACCATCCTTGCCAATTCGGAGGAGAAAGCCAACAACCTCAAAAGTCGATCCAGGCATAGATTATTATCCAGAAGTCGACCCATTTGAAGAGATGGATGTTGGTAGTTTGTTGGATGATGAGGTTGTTGCGCCGCAAGCTGAAAAACAAACTTTTTTGGGAGAATTGAGGGAAGAGTTTGGAGATGATCCACCTCCATATGAAGATGAAATTCCTGATTACTCTCTGGAGCCTGAGGATGAAGAACAAGAAAAGAAAAAGGAAGCAGACAAAAAAACAAAGGAAAAGAAAAAAGATCGAGAGATTGCTGATGAATATTTAGCTGAATTGGAGATTGTTACTTATAACACAGTGGATTGGATGCTTGCCGACCCAGATATCACAGCAAAACAGAAACAAAATTATCTTGAGCAAAACATTCTTGCTGATGCAAAACATAGAAGAAACCAGCTGAAAGGGTATAAAGCTGCTTGGACGAAAAAATTCAAAAACAAAGAAATAGCTGAACAGACAATGAGAAGGGAACATAGCAAAATAGACTTTTCCTTCAAAGTTCTGAATGATTACATAAAACATTACACAAAGAAAACAAAAACATTTCACGGTTCTGGGTTGAAAAGAAGAAAAAAAGGTGGAGCTATCCGCTTGTTCTCCAATCCCAAAGAACTTCTCAAAAAACTTGAGGTAATCATTGGCTCCATCAATGCTGGAAACACAAATCTGGCAATCAGAAACACTGGAGTGGGCATTCTTGATCTTCTCCTGAAAGAGTCAGTTATCAACAAATCCCAGCATGAAAAGCTGTTCAAAAACTATTTCAAACCATAAAATGGAAAGAGAAATCATCCTATCATCTTACGCCGTTAAGAACAGACAAAACAAACCTGCAGATTTCACAACAAAATTTAATCGTCAAATTATTCTTGATCCGAATGAACAATATGTTGTTGGGCTGAAACGAATTATCAATATGAGTTTTACGTGGTATAACATCAATCCACAATATGAAAATCAACTGATCAGGTTTTCCTCTGATGGTGGGAAAACATTTTCCGATATTGCGTTTCCTGCTGGGGTTTGGGGGTATTCTGGGATAAATGATTTCATTCGGGGAGCAACAGTGGTGAAAGAATCTGGAAAAGAAGATGTTTTTCCAATCAATCTTGCCTTCAGCAATGAAACTTTCAGAGTGACAATCACATTGGCTGAAAATTATCAACTGGATTTCACCCAATCGAATTTCGGGGAGCTTGTGGGGTTTGATAAAAAGATTCTGAAGGAGAAGGTTAATCTTGGTCCCAGAGTTCCAAATCTCAGTCAAGATACTGATATGTTGAACATTCATTGTGATCTGACAAATAATTCACTTGTGGATGGGGAAGAGACTGACATCATCTATTCCTTTTCCACATCTGTTCTGCAGGCATCATATAGTTTTGAGCGTGAACCCATAAAAATAGCATTCTGCCCTGTGAATAAAAACACGATCAGCTCAATTCGAATCTATATCACAGACGGGAAAAGAAGAATTGTCAACTTGAATGGAGCAGACACAGCATTCTCGTTGATATTAAAAAAAAGACTATAAAATGAAAGCACATGAATTTTCTCGTTATTACCATCCTAAACTGGGGAAGTTTGTTTATAAGCATAAAGGAACAGGAATCATTTTTGATTCCATCTTCAAGCCACTGAAAAAGATGGCAGGACCAGCCATGAAAGGAATTCTCAAGAAAGTTGCGAAACCATTTGCGAAAAAAGCTTTGGACGCAGGAATTTCTCACGCTGGAGAAAAAGTGGGTAAAATGGCAGTTGAAAAATCAGGTGATTTGATCATGAAAAAACTGGGAAACATGAAGATTGGAAAAAAACCATCAACAAATGTGAAACGAGGAAGAAAACCACAATCACTCTCGGCTTCGCTCCCTGCTTCGCTCTCGGCTTCGCTCTCGGCTTCGCTTCCTGTGAAACAACCACAGAGAGAAAGTGCAACTGACATCCTGAATAGACTGATCAGTGGCCAAGGAATTTAAAATAATCTATTAAAATGGCTTTTCGATCGAATGAATATCTCCAAAGAAATGAATTAGTAAGATTCCAGTTGGACAGTGTAATCAGAGCTCCAGCTAATGGAGAACATCAAGCAAAAAATGGTTATAAATTCACCATCAATGACAGATCAGCGTTCTATGATTGGCATAACGCTTATTTTGAAGTGCAATTTCAACTCCAGAAAATAGCAGATGGTGCTGGATATGCTGCTGCTGATAGGATAACAGTGATAAATGGTTCACATTCCCTGATAAAACACATGACAATCAGATCTGCAGGGAAGATTGTTTATGAACCTGACAATCTGCATAAAGTTACTTTTGTTAAAAATCTGTTGGAATACTCAGATGACTTCAGCAGATCAGTCGCAAAAAACAGTTTCTGGTATTTGGATGTGAATGCGACAACAGCTGCGAATAACACAGGATTTGAAGCGAGACGGTTGCAAACTCAGGCAGTTCGAGACAATGGAACTGGAGGGGCAAAAGATGTTAATGCAATTATCCCCCTGAATCGTTTCTCCTTTTTCGAGGAACTGGAAGATAGGATGTTGGTCCCAATGCAGCTGCAATTCGAAATTAATCTTCAACAGGATGATGAATTGATTCATATGGCAAATGGCACAGATCCTGGAAGAGTTGTGGTGAATCGATTTTTGCTTTGGGTGCCGAGATTGACACCAAAAGATTCTCTTTATGACAAATTTATCAGTTCATTCCTGAAAGAATCGCAATTGAAATATCTGAGGGAGATATATGATCAATCACCTCCTACACAATCATCAGGATTCTTCCAGATTTCAGCGAGCATTGACAATGTAAAGCATATTTTTGTCTGGCTGAAAAGAGCAACTCCACCCAATGATGACCATGCAGAAGATAACCCATATCTCTTTGACACTTTCAAGCTGAATGCAGCAAATGCAAACTCATCCCTGTCAACTTGCAGATTGGAGTATGGAAATGGAGTGTTTTATCCTGAAACTGATTATGACACAGAATCAAAAGTCAGAATCTTCAATGATGTCATGGCTTATGCAATGAGGAAAAATGACTTCAACACTGGTACTCAGTTGAATTTGGCTAACTTTCAATCACTCTTCGGCCTCATTTATTTCGACTTGTCTTACCAAGCTGAAAAACCAACACGAGACCCCAAGCAGTTGATATTTCGATATACGCTGAATGCCAATGCAGCTGCAGCCTTCCATGTGCATGCAGTCGTTCTTTATGAGGAAACAGCTAAGATTGATAAAGTTGGAAATGAGCTGGTCATTGCCTAAAGCGGAGCGGAGCGAAAACATATGTTATCATTAAAAATGACAACATATCACCCGTATAAAGTAAATTTGTCTAAAGGGCAAAAACAAAAGCTTGGAAGAGCATTCAGAACAAACATGCCTATCACCCTGAGATTGAAAAACAATCAAACAAGTGGAAATGATGAACTGATGCTGACAGCCAATCAAATTAAAAGAATCGCAAAAGCAAAATCTCTTGGAAATGGAGTTGAGATTAAGATAACAAAAACACAAATCAGAAAAGTAATGAAACAAGGTGGAAGTCTATTTTCTACTATTGTTCCTTTTGCCAAAACACTTGCACCAACCCTAGCTAAAACACTGGGATTATCAGCACTTGCTGGTTTGGCGAGTGAAGGAGCGAGTCAAGTTGTGAAATCAATCAGCGGAAAAGGAGCGCAGCAGGGAGCTGGCCAAGTAGGTGGATTTCTCATCCCCCAAAATAAAATTCAGAAACTGATTGACAATAAACATTTGTTGACAAATAAACAGAAACAGGATATTTTAACTGCCCTGCAATCAGGAGGACAGGTTGTTGTGAAACCAACCAAAACACAATCTGGTGGATTGTTGGGAACAATGCTGGCATCCATTGGAATTCCACTTGCGCTTGATATGGTGAAAAACCTGTTTGGAAAAGGTGCCCCCAGAGTTGGACGACCAAAAGGAAAAGGTGCTCCAAGAGGTGGCAGACCAAAAGGAAAAGGTGCTCCAAGAGTTGGCAAACCAAAAGGAAAAGATGCTCCAAGAGTTGGCAAACCAAAAGGAAGCGGAGCGACCTCTGGAAAAGGAGCTCCAAGATTGGGGACTCCTTGGGCAAGACCTCCTCCATTCATTGGAAGTTGGGGAAACCCTGTTGGAATGGGAAAAAAAAGTTCAAAAAAGGGCAAAGGACTTCTGTTAGGGTCGAAAAGTCCATTCAACAGCATTCCAATTCTCGGGGCATTTCTGTGAGACCCAAATTTGTAATTAAACCGCTGTCAAATATTGATCTGTTGAATTGGATTGAATATCTGGGGATTCCCAATTTCAAAGGAATATTTGCAAGAGATGAAGCTATACCCAAAAAACACAGCCCATGCATCATCAATCTTGATTCGCTTAAAAATGCAGGAACTCATTGGGTTTGTTGCGTCCCATCGCATGATAAAAAATTCTTATGGTATTTTGATAGTTTCGGCATGGGATATCCTCTCGAATTTAAAAGTTCCAAACCTGTAATTTGGAACAGCAGTCAGTATCAAAACATAAACAGTGTTCTCTGCGGGTATTATTGCCTCTTCTTCCTGCATCAATGGTCGCAGGGGAAAGATTTCTATGATATTCTCCAACCTTTCAGTTTGACTGACACAATGCAAAATGAGAAATTCATAAAAGATTATTTCAATTAAAAATGGAATCATATTGCGTCAAAGAAAAAAAAGTCACTGGTTGCGTTGAACCATCCGGATATATAACTGCAAAAAATGGGAGAAAAATGTTTTTCTGCCATTGCGCTTCATGCGGAATTAAAAAAACTAGATTCGTGAAACAGGGAAACTAAGTCTGCCCTCACAAGGTGGGGGCTTTTTCGATATAGCCGACAATCATTCACTCGGTGAAATTGCCTTAAAAAGCGGCGTGAAAGGATTGACTAATCTTGGCCGCATTGGGTTATCCAAAGCGGTTAAATCAGATTTTGCCAAACAAAAGATTAAAGGTGCGGTGAATAAATATCTTGATCAAGCATTGGACGCATTTACAAGTGACATTTCAAAGAAATTAGATCCCTTATCCGGTCGCGGGATTGATGTCCATGCTTTGATAGGAAAACTTCCCAGACCAAAAGGAGGATTCACTCTCCCCGGACATAACTTCACAGGTCCATATAACCCATTGGAAAAACAAGTCCGATTCGATGATACTGGAAAGATTCTGGAAATCTGGCAACAACCAACTGGAAAAACAGATGCAGTTTCTATGCAACACGATGTGGATTATACAATCTGTGCAAAACAAGCAGATCCACGCAAATGTAAAAACAAAGCAGATAGGAAGATGGTTGCCGCATTGGATGCTATTCCCTGGAAAGAAAGACAGTGGGGTCATGCTTTAGCAAGAAACACAATCAACGCAAAACAAAAACTTGGTTTGGGTGCCCCAAAAAACGGGAAAAGATTTTGAGTGAAGGCTGGACTCAAAATCTGGCAAATGAACTTCACCAGCCGATAAGGAGAAGATTTCCAAAGAGAAGAGTCATTTCATATGGGATTGACAACATCTGGGCGGCTGATCTGGTTGAGATGGGGAAATTTTCAAAGTGGAACAAAGGAATAAGATACCTCCTGATGGTGATCGATGTCTTCTCAAAGTTCGGTTTCATTCGCCCCCTGAAAGACAAGCGAGGTCAATCAGTCGCCGATGCTTTCCGATCCATATTTGCGAAAGCGCGAAAACCGAAGATGCTTTGGACAGACAAGGGAAGTGAATTTTTCAATGGAACTATGAAGGATCTCCTTGACTTGAATGGGATAAAATTATATACCACAGAGAACGAAGAAAAGTCATCTGTGGTTGAACGTTGGAACAAGACGATGAAGGAGAAACTCTTCCGGATGTTTTCTGCTAACAATAATACAATTTTCTTTGACAAACTGGACAGGTTAGTGGATCAATATAATAACACTTATCATTCAAGCATTAAGATGTCACCCGCAGAGGCGAGCAAACAGAAAAATGAAACAAAGGTTTTTGCTAATCTTTTCGGTGACATGATTTATGCTAAACACAACCCAGCAAAATTCAAAGTCGACGACAAAGTCCGAATTTCAAAATACAAACGAAAGATATTCGACAAAGGTTTCACCCCGAACTGGACAGAGGAGATATTTGTCGTCGACGAGGTTTTGAACACAAATCCTCCGACGTATAGGTTAGTCGATCTGTTGGGAGAAAAAATAACTGGATCATTTTACGAGGCAGAACTCCAAAGGACAACACAAAGCGTGTTTCGCATTGAAAAGGTTATTCGCCGCGACCAGAAGAAAAAGAAGCCTTGGTTAAATGGAAAGGATATCCCGATAAATTCAATTCCTGGGTTCCACTGAGTGATGTGGAAAATCTCTGAGACAGAATATAAATGTTGAACATTCATATTCATTCCAAAACACGCTTCACGTTGCTCACTTCGTTCGCTCAGCTTCGCTCAGCTTCGCTTCACTTTTTTTCTTTCAATCCCTGGTGAATTTCCCAGAGGAGACAACTTTGTTTTTGGAGATCATTTTTGAGAATCTTGTGTTCCTCTTGGAGATTGATGAATGATTCAAAGAGGAGTTCTATTGTGTCTTCCTCTTCTTCATTTTGCTCTGCTTCTTCCATCTCCGAATCAGAGACAATAAATTCCTCGTCAGATGTTGTTGGGGTTTCATTTTCGCTCATTGCTCCGCTCCTTTCTTCCTCCTCTGAGCAAGTGGAACAATTTTCATGGTCACTGGCTTCCATTTTCTTTCCATTTGTTTTTTTTGAAGATTGTTTGGATTATTTTTTCCTGTTCTACCCTTCTTGATGGAAGAATAAGCAGTTTGAAATCATCTTCATTTGGGTTGAAACCATTCTTTTTCAGAAGGGAGAAAAGAACTTGATTGAAATTGAGAAACTTTTTCGCTTGAGATGAAGATCATCATATGTCAGTGAAAAATATTTAAAATCGTCAATGAGGAACTTTTCCAAATATTCATAATCATTTCCATCGTGATTTGTTATGTGATTGAAAATTTCATGTTCGTTGCCATTGACTTTTTTCCATTTGGAAGCTTTAACAAACTCCCTGACTTTTTTTCTTGTGATTTCATGAAGGGGAATTTGGGAAAGAATTTCTTTTTGATAAAATTCAAGATCTTTAAGTGGAATTTGATTTTTCCCCTGATTTTTTCGGATGACATCTTTAAAATGTTCCAGTCTGAGATTTTTGTGAGAATGCCATATTGTTGTATATGTTTCTTGAATAATTTCAGGAGTGTCATCTATTTCCTCATCTTCATCTTCATCTTCGGAATCAAACATTTTCTTTTCCGGAGGAAGTTTTTTCTGGAAAAGATTCATTCTCTGTGTTTGTAACTTCTTCCTCTTTTTCAGCACCAAGTTTCAAACTTGGATGCTTGAACATTTTTTTTCAGTTGCCTGTAAAAGAAACCTTTCTCTCTCTCATATTCTTCACGGTGTTTCAACTCTTCCTGCCATCTAAATTCTTCTTCTTTTTTGAAAGATTTATATAGAGTTGGAAGAATGGCCTTAATATTCTTGTAATTATCCCACTCAAACTCCTCTTGCAATCGACATTGGCGACGATGAAAATAATCTCGTCTCGTTATTTCTACGTAAAAAGCATGAATTCTATCAGCGCCACGGGAACGTATTTCTATCTCCTCCATACTTTGTTTTTCAAAATCTTTCAATGATTTCTCAACATCTTCAAGTTGGGAACGTCGTTCCTTCAAAAGAATGATTTGCAATCTTTTCCCGTTTTTAGTGCGAGGCAGTTCTCCAAGTATTTTTAACTCCATCTCTTCTAGTTCTTTGGAATCTTCCAATGATTTCTCAGCATCTTCAAGTTGGTGAAGTCGTTTCTTTAAAAAAGCGATTTCCTCTGTTATTATCAATTCTCCTTCCATTTTTTAAATGGAAAATAAAAAAAAGAATTCCATTTTGAAAAAATGGAATTTCAGATGATTTTCCCTTTTTCAAAAACCACTCCAGATTCTGGAAACAAAAAATGAAATCTATTTTGTCAACCAAATATTCTCCCAGATTTTTTTGAGACAGTAGAAGGGATATCGCGGACTCCAATGGATCCGAAGGACCCCCTTAATTCAAAGGTTTTATGTCTTATATATACTTAAATCAAATAGTAAGAATATGTAATGATTTGACAGGAAAATGAAATGGCACTTTTACAATCAATGAAAATATGTCTCTGGTAAATTTAGACAGAAAGTTAGCATTTGAAGATGCTGTTAAATTTTAGGAGAAAATGACAAATGAGTTTCTGAAATATTTTTATTGAGTTCTGGTGGTTTTAACATAAAGGATCAATCGAGTCATATAATTTACTAATGTGTATAAGTAAGCAGAAGTGTTTTACGTTAAAATTAACGGGGTCCGAGGATGCATTGGAGTCCGCGATATCCCTTCTACTAAGCAGATCCACGCAAATGTAAAAACAAAGCAGATAGGAAGATGGTTGCCGCATTGGATGCTATTCCCTGGAAAGATAGACAATAGGGACATGCTTTGGCAAGAAACACAATCAACGCAAAACAAAAACTGGGTCTCGGCTTCGCCTCGACCCGCTCCGCTGGACTTGGGGCCCCAAAAAACGGGAAAAGATTTTGAGTGAAGGCTGGACTCAAAATCTGGCAAATGAACTTCACCAGCCGATAAGGAGAAGATTTCCAAAGAGAAGAGTCATTTCATATGGGATTGACAACATCTGGGCGGCTGATCTGGTTGAGATGGGGAAATTTTCAAAGTGGAACAAGGGAATAAGATATCTCCTGATGGTGATCGATGTTTTCTCAAAGTTCGGTTGGATTCACCCCCTGAAAGACAAGCGAGGACAAACAGTTGCAGATGCTTTCCGATCCATATTTGCGAAGGCACGAAAACCGAAGATGCTTTGGACAGACAAAGGAAGTGAATTTTTCAATGGAACTATGAAGGATCTCCTGAATAAGAATGGGATAAAATTATATACCACAGAGAATGAAGAAAAGTCATCTGTGGTTGAACGCTGGAACAAGACGATGAAGGAGAAACTCTTCCGGATGTTTTCTGCTAACAATAATACAATATACTGGGACAAACTGGACAGGTTAGTGGATCAATATAATAACACTTATCATTCAAGCATTAAGATGTCACCCGCAGAGGCGAGCAAACAGAAAAATGAAACAAAGGTTTTTGCTAATCTTTTCGGAGACATGATTTATGCTAAACACAACCCAGCAAAATTCAAAGTCGACGACAAAGTCCGAATTTCAAAATACAAACGAAAGATATTCGACAAAGGTTTCACCCCGAACTGGACAGAGGAGATATTTGTCGTCGACGAGGTTTTGAACACAAATCCTGTAACGTATAGGTTAGTCGATCTGTTGGGAGAAAAAATAACTGGATCATTTTACGAGGCGGAACTCCAAAGGACAAACCAAAGCGTGTTTCGCATTGAAAAGGTTATTCGCCGCGACCAGAAGAAAAAGAAAGCCTTGGTTAAATGGAAAGGATATCCCGATAAATTCAATTCCTGGGTTCCACTGAGTGATGTGGAAAATCTCTGAGACAGAATATAAATGTTTAACATTCATATTTCATTCCAAAACACGCTTCACGCAGGCTGCGCCTTCACTTTTTTTCTTTCAATTCCTGATGGATTTCCCAGAGGAGACAACTTTGTTTTTGGAGATCATTTTTGAGAATCTTGTGTTCCTCTTGGAGGTTGACAAATGATTCAAAGAGGAGTTCTATTGTGTCTTCCTCTTCTTCATTTTGCTCTGCTTCTTCCATCTCCGAATCAGAGACAATAAATTCCTCGTCAGATGTTGTTGGGGTTTCATTTTCGCTCATTGCTCCGCTCCTTTCTTCCTCCTCTGAGCAAGTGGAACAATCTTCATGATCACTGGCTTCCATTTTCTTTCCATTTGTTTTTTTTGAAGATGGTTTGGATTATTTTTTCTTGTTCTGCCCTTCTTGATGGAAGAATAAGCAGTTTGAAATCATCTTCATTTGGATTGAAACCATTCTTTTTCAACAGGGTGAAAAGAACTTGGTTGAAATTAAGAAACTTTTTTCGCTTGAGATGAAGATCATCATATGTCAGTGAGAAATATTTAAAATCATCAATGAGGAACTTTTCCAGATATTCATAATCATTTCCATCGTGATTTGTTATGTGATTGAAAATTTCATGATCGTTGCCATTGACTTTTTTCCATTTAGAAGCTTTAACAAACTCCCTGACTTTTTTTCTGGTGATTTCGTGGAGAGGAATTTGGGAGAGAATTTCTTTTTGATAAAATTCGAGATCTTTGAGTGGAATTTGATTTTTCCCCTGATTTTTTCGGATGACATCTTTAAAATGTTCCAGTCTGAGATTTTTGTGAGAATGCCATATTGTTGTATATGTTTCTTGAATAATTTCAGGAGTGTCATCTATTTCCTCATCTTCATCTTCGGAATCAGACATTTTCTTTTCCGGAGAAACTTTTTCTGGAGAAAATATTTTGTCAACCAGTTTTTTTTAAAATGATTTTGTCAACCAGAATTGGAAATGAAAAGTTGACAATCAGGGAGGTTACATATATGATTTTTAAAAACTTTTTAAAATGAAAAAGTTTTGAAAAAATCAAAAACTTTTTTCAAAATAAAAATCTTTTAAAAATCATATATGTAACCTCCTTGATTGTCAACTTTTTATTTCCATCTGGAAACAAAAAATAGATTTCATTTTTTGATTTGGTTTTTACTCCAGTTTTTTGAAAAACTTTTTCAAAAACCACTCCAGATTCTGGAAACGAAAATGAAAATAATTTTGTCAACCAAATATTTTACCAGAATCTGGAAACAAAAAATAGATTTCATTTTTGGTTTTGTTTTTTTCTCCAGTTTTTTAGCAGAACTGGTTTTTGGAAAACTTTTTCAAAAACCACTCCAGATTCTGGAAACGAAAATGAAATCTATTTTGTCAACCAAATATTCTTCCAGTTTTTTTGACACAGTAGTTGAATAAAGGCGGGTCCCGGTGGAGCCGAAGGGCCCCTTATTAAGAACGTTTTCAAATTATGTGAACTTTAGGGATAGTTGGAAAATTGATTTAGCAGAAAATGAAATGGCATTTTTTTAATCAATGGCAATATATTTCTGGTAAATTATGACAGTAAATAAGATTCGAAAAATGTGGAGGATTTTAGGAGAAAATGAGAAATGAGATTCTGGAATATTTTTATTGACTTCTGGTGGTTCTAACATAACGAGGCTAATCGAAATTTTGAGCTACTATTGTGCATAAGTTGGGGATAAGTTTTACGTTAAAAAGTAACGGGCCCGAGGATGCACCGGGACCCGCCTTTATTCAACTACTAACATAATAGTTTATACAAGATGTTGGAAAATAAAAATAAAAATACATCTTGAAAAGGAAACACGAGGTCGACCCTATTACGTTCCCTAAAATAGAAATAGGAAAATATATATATAAATGTGTGTACATATAATATGTATGTGTATATACATATAATGTGTTTATATATATATAAATGTGTGTACTAAAAAAGGTCATAAACTAAATACATTAACATAGCTAGCAGAGCCGCGCAATCAAATTCAGTATATGTAAGCGTGCTCAAAATCCCGATAGTACACGCTGATAGCGTGAGCAAATCGCTTCGCCAGAATTCGCGTCGGATTTGATGCACAATTCCACCGGCTATGTTATAAAACAATTGGTTCATGCTTTTAGCTGTGCACTATCGAGTTATGGAGCACGTGGGAAGTTTGGAGAGCACTCAAGAAGCTAGAGTTGCCCTCGGATCTTACGCTTCTTTCGGGCTCTCCAAACTTCCCACGTGCTCCATAACTCGATAGTGCACGCTAAAGCATGAACCAATTGTTAAGTGGATCAGCTTTAGGGATGTACTACCCCCAAATAATCTGACAATTAGTGATGAACAGATTGAACGAGTCAACTTGTTTAAGCTGCTGGGTATTTTTTGTCAAGACGACTTTGAGTACACTACCTCCGGGAAACAGATTAGCTTCTACACTCAGTCTTGATGTTTTTAGATGTCTCAGGGTAATTCAACAACAATCACGTTAGCAGCAAGTTAGTTTTCAAATTCATATAAGAAGGATTGATCAAAATCGTTGATTAAAAATACCGCAGAGCTTCTGTAGACTTCTGTAGTATTTTGCTCATTAGCCAGTTGATTACAAAAGCGAAGGTTGACCTTTAAAAACTTCCAACGTGTCTTTTGGATCACATTCCACCATGATTTCGATCGGAAGAGCCAACACAAAACGTGAAATTGAGCTACGTCTTCAAATTCCCCCCTACCCCTTCCCTAAACAGACGCTAATATCAAATTACCGCCTACTTGGGCTTGGAAAATGATTAAAATTAAATACCCGGGGGTTGCCAGGGGGAATGTTGAAGGTTCCATTTGAAATGTATGGGATTTCCACCGGATCAAGAAAGCAGTCTATGTAATCTCATTATTATTTATTACCGTAAGGAATTTTAATGTTAGTGTAAGGGCCGGGTCGCACTACAGTCAAAAACAAAAATCCGCCCGTGCAAAAATCTAGGAAAACAAAAGAAACCGTTCCGGTGGGACACGCTTTTTGTGGAATGTTTTTGTGTTTATGTCATTTTGCACGGGCTAAATTTTGTTTTTGACTGTAGTGCGACCAGGCCCTAAATCTGTAAATATTTTAGAAGTTAGTTATTAGGTTTTAGTTTTCAGTTTTAGTTTTAAGTTCTTAGATAGGCAGTGTCACCAGTTATCTCAATTGGAAAATTGAGCTAGAAAGGTTTTTGACACACACAAATAAAGTTTGTTTGATTGTTGATTGATTGATTGATTGATTGACTGACTGACTGACAGACTGACTGACTGACTGATTGATTGATATGTTACACTTGATTGTCCTCCCGTCTTGATATTTCTCGAACGAAAATTCTTTTTATAACGAAGGCATTATGCTCATGTTCCAAGGCCTCGCTATCAGTTACACAGCTTTCATCTATGACTTTGTTTGAACTCATGCAAATGCAAACTCTGAGGTACATGTTGAAAAGAAGTTTCCGGTAAGCAAGGCGATAATTTTTGTTGCTCGTGCCATAGATAAATGGATTTAAACAGCTGCTGATAAACACCAGAACTCCCAGTGAGTGATGTAATTTTGTATCGAGCCGCGTTTTTCCCGCCATTGCCAGAGCGTAGTTTATCTGATTTGGCGCGAAACAGATTAGCAACATCGCACAGGCTACACCGACCATCCGCGTTATTTTCCCGCGCAGTTTGGCCTTACTTGCTGCAGAAGCAACAGTTGACTTGTTAGCCCTGTAAACCATATGCGCGAACAAAGCGAACATTGTGAGACTTGGGAACCCCACCTTAAGGAACACTTGGACGATGACCACAATCGTGCGGATTGAATTAGTACGCCAGATCAGTTGCCATTGGCAACGCTGTGACAGAGGATAAGAATCATTGTAGCCGACTTCGGCGAACTGGGTGCAACAGAGAAGCAAAGACCACAGCCACACCAACAAAATGTAGATGAGGGTACGCTTCCTGCTGAAAGTCTCACTGTACTTGTGCGGCGCTATGACTGCGAACCATCGTTCTGTCGCCAAAGCTAGGCAAATGTAAACTGAGAAGACCACAAGCTGGAACAGAAACACGCGGCTCCAAATCAGTCGACAAAACACTTCGCCAAGGACATGGTTGGTCGGATAAGGAAAGAACTCGCCCAATACAAAAGCTGGGCTTGTCATCAAGTTAATGGCGGTTAAAACATCAGCTACAGCCAAAGACAGAAGCAGCGTGTTGTAGGATTTTTTTAACTGCTTTTTCTCTCGAGATATAACGAGAATTACCAAGACGTTTCCTATGAAGGCGATGAACGCCAAAACGGAGTATGTTACACGGGTAAAGGTTGTTATTCCGACACCTGCTTGGTTTGTTTGCTCAGAAATTAAAGACAAGTTACTGCTATTCATGATTACAGGCCACTCGAACCCCAACCACTTCTTTTTTCTTCAGTAATGTCGTTTTTCTTCCTGGCCTGTTTGGGCTTTCCTTTCTACAATTTTCTCCTATTCCTGTCTTTTTTGGTCAGTTAGGTGTGTTATGTACCAGCGTGTTTCGGTTAGTGCCGCCTTCCGTTTAAATTGGAACTGTTGACAAGAATAACCAAGCACGTTATTAAGGTAAAGGTAGAGTCTTACTCTGATCAGGTAACCCTAACGGCTGCATCCAAGAAACCTTCATGATTTCTTATTGGATCTTAACCCGGTTTTGTCGACAGCATCAAGCAAATAAGAGTATTCAAGCAGCAAACAAAAATGAAGACCTTATTGTAGGAACTGTTTTGTTTGTCTTTAAATCTAGTTTCCATCCGCATAAATAAAAGTGACATGTGAAAATATACTTACCTCTCAAAAGCACTGGTTCTGGTGCAGAAAAGGTGATACGCAAACACTTTTTTTTTTCTGAAAAACTATGTAATGCACAGAGTGTGAGCTTCGACACTTGGACGTCACTTAAATCATCGGTAAGGTCTGTCGTATTTAAAGGCTCTTTTACAGCTGTACTGCACCTGGTAAATGTGTTATTGCACGATATCACGGTTACCTCAGGCGTGTACTATAGAACATTTCAGTAGATCGTTGCACTGATAAGTTTCTGTGCGGAACGTTTGACCATGTCATAGGAGACGAACTTGACAAAAACATAGCGAATGAAAAATGTTAGTTTTCTCGCTACTTTGCCAAATCAGTTTTTAATCATAGACATCATGTTTTTTATTATTTGAATTCAACGGGAAATTATATAACTTTAAAATGGGTTTTAAAAATCAGCGATACGCTGTATATTTTTAAATAAAGAGACATTAGCGGAAATTCAAAAGTCATGTTATCAGATGAAACGTAACGAATAAGATATGGATGTTCTAGAAATTTACCTACGTGTCGGCTAAAGATTGTTTTGACGAGAAAATAAGAACGTCGTAACACTTTGGAACAAGCTAAGAGTCACGGATTAAGTCCTGTGCAATGTTTAACATGTTCCATCCGCTTTTGAGTATATGTGACTTTTAAATGAAAGCTATTGACCGTACTTTTCTGTGGATCTGGGTTTTTTTAGTATTTTACAAACCAATAAAATTTGGATTCTTTTTTTATTATCTTAGGAAGAAACGGATTAAAAACTTGCAAACTAGGGCGGAGGCAGGATCTTTAAATAGGGGGTCCTACGCCAATGTCTAGCATGAAATTCACAGTTAGTTTGACTTTCTTGACTTTCTTTAGCTGGAGTTTTGTGAAATTTTTATACCCATGGTTGCAGGCGGGCACCCTAGGACATCCCCGCCCCCCTAGCGACGTCCCTGACTGAAGAACGCATTCAAGCTCCTAGAATCAATAAATAAAAAATACACATTTATCAGGTAATTTTCCTGAAATCAAAATGAAATTTTCTTCGAATATAAAGGAAGTCGTTAAAGATTACAAGAAGATTTACAAGGAAAAGAGCCGAGAAAGCTTTGGACCCACAGATGTTTTGCCAACTTGAATTAGCTTTCAAAAGGAAACGAAAATGAAGCGAAAGCTGTCTTGCAAACGAAAACCTACAAGAACAAAGTCAGTGACATCTGAGGCTTTTAGAAGATGAAGTGGATAACCTCGTAACTTTCCATCAATCCGTTTATATTTCATGAAAATTGCTTCTGAGTGAGATTTATACTATACAGATTTGTACAGAACGTTCAGGCAGTGATTACTAGTATAAGTTGTGATCCGACCAATGATTTTCAGTATTGTGACATCCTTTATGTTCAACAACCGTAAAACCCTAGAGGTCCCTAGATCCTCGAGATACTGGGCAGTTGTTTTGAAAATTTACTTTCAATCACATCGTTCTTCATGTTAAAATTGGGTCAGAAACTTCATATTAGACTAACTACCAGACGCATAACCAAACAAAATCACTTTGTTTGGCCAAATCCTTTATATAAGAAGAGCCCATTCTTGTCAATTCTTGTACAGCGTTATTTTATTTGCCGTATTTCCGGTATTTTTCTTTCTCCTTACGTCAGAAAACACGCACAAATGAAATCCCGCAGAAAGCCGAAAATTACCAACAATAAAAAAAAATTTTATGAGATCCACTCTTATGTCTTTTATCGTTTTGCAATCTGCAGCTTTCCTTTACGGTTGTTTCCCGCACGCATCATGCTCAAGGCACAGCAAGGCCAGTAAACAGATCAAAATAAATACCAGGGAGCAGTACAGACTAGAGAAAAAAATATTGCGTAACGTAGTGAATATTTCAATAAATGACATTAAATGGATTTCCCATGGGCATACGTATCATTGCTATGCTTGGCATTCGCAGTTTTTGCCTGTTTATACCACTCCTTGATTCGTGCTATTTACTTAACACCAATCAGCCATCCTACAACTTTGCTCGGGGTAATTTTTTGCATATTATGTACCGCTATAAACAACATTAAATCACTTGAGTCGTTATTTTCAACCTTTAAACTCCAAAGGTTAAGGTGGTTCTGCATTGGTTTGGAGAATACGTTTCCCGCTTTTTCCCCGAATTAGGAGTTTTTTTCACTGGTTTTTCGCATCCGGCTTAATCACCGCTATAACGTTATGTAAACATTCAATTTTTCGTACCATTTACAATCAATACTGTGTTTAATTTGGACAGACTTTCCTTATCTTCCTTATAGCTCCCAATATGTGGCTTTGATAGCTCAATTGGTAGAGCATCGCACCGGTAACGCGAAGGTCACGGGTTCGATTCCTGTTATAGACACTAGTTGCCTGCTTTCTTCATCAAAACACGAGAATTTAGTTTTATCGACTGAGTCGATAAGGTAAATTGGGAGTTGTTAATACGGGCCAACAACGTGCACAACAGATCGACAGACAATCAGCACTACAAACGCCACAGAAGGAAGAGAACGAGAGAATTCCATTCTCCCTCACTTTCCACCCACACAACAACACAGTCAAAAGCATAATTTTAAAAAATTTCAAATTACTCCAAAACGACTCCTAAACTGGCAGAATTTTTTCACAACCCCCACTAATTTCATTCAAACGTAACAAAAACATAGGCAACTTCCTAGTTACGAGCGCACTGAAATCTGACGATGAACCGGGAACTTTTAAATGCACACGCACACGATGTAACACTTGTCCTTTCATTCACAACGCGGACAAAATAACAGGACCCAAACGATCTATTAAAATCACTGATCGTTTTACATGCATCTCCGTAAATGTTATCTACTGCATAACATGTACTTTTTGCAAAAAGATATACATTGGCGAAACAGGGAGGAGACTGGGCGACCGTTTTCGTGAACATCTCCGAGACGTTGAAAAAAATGACAAAGACGCATCCAAACCAGTCGCGCGCCATTTTAATCTTACTAACCATTCTAAACAACACATGACAACCTGCAGCCTTTCCCTGGAACAAAAATGAATCATCTTTCAAATCGGCACTCTCAAACCCCACGGAATCAACGAACGCTTTTCATTCAACTAATTTACATTTGTTTTTCACGTCACCAAATTTCCACCAATAGCGTAGCTCCACCGCTTACCATATAAAACCACACACTACCCACAATTCCTTGATTCGCTCCGACGAAGGGCTAACGCTCGAAACGTCAGCTATTTGAATTTACCTTATCGACTCAGTCGATAAAACTAAATTCTCGTGTTTCATCCCCCCACCGACGCAGCACCACAGTTTCTCTAGAAACTAACCCCATTCTTCATCAAAAGCCTACGGGAATAGATATGCTCCCTGACTATAATGAGTAGACTTGATTGTTGATGAGAGTTTAAGAGAGCTGATGAGTGCGTATGGGAATCCGGTTGTTAACATAAGCGTACGAGAGTTGAATGTAAATATGAGAGTTTTTATCTGCCATTTTATCCGTGACGTGATGTTCATGGTCTTCTTCGGCAACAATCAAGGCTGATGAGTAGACTTGATTGTTGATGAGAGTTTAAGAGAGCTGATGAGTGCGTATGGGAATCGTTGTTAATACGAGCGTACGAGAGTTGAATGTAAATTTGAGAGTTTTTATCTGCCATTTTATCTGAAGTGATTCATGGTCTTCTTCGGCAACGATGGATGAACAACAACGAGCCGTGAGAAGATGATGAGAGGGCAGGACAGCGTGTGAAAGTTGATGACTGAGAGCAGTAGAATTGAGGACAGCCGATACGAAGGTTGGTATCAGAGTTGGCGAAACCGCATGCGGAGAGTCGGTGAGAGAGTTGACGATATCACACCAGAGATGAATCTGGTGCACAAGATTGCTGATGATAACCACGAGAGTTGACTTGAGTGCATATGAGACTATACAAGAGCCCGGGGGGGGGGGGGGGGGGGGGGGGGGGGGGGGGGGGGGGGGGGGGGCTCCCATATAAAAATGACGGGGGTGCTCGTCGTACCTTTTAGGGGTCAAAATTTGTAAATTGGTACTGCTTAGGGTGCTAAAATCTAAAATGACCATCATTAGAATTATCGCGGTATCTTTTAGGATATTGAGCCAAAAAAAATGACAGAATATGACATGTGTTGTTTTAGAATTGGTACCTCTTAGGGGTAAAAATAATTTTGAGCCACGCCCATCAAACAAGATTCTGGTACCTTTAAGGGTGTTTTTCGAAAATTTCCGACGAGCACCCTTGTCATTTTTATATGTGAGTCCCCCCCCCCGGTACGAGAGTTTACGAGAGCGCTTGAGAGTTGACTACAGCGAGCCAGAATTGACGAGAGCGCATGTGTGTTGATAAAAGCAAACGTAATCTTGTACGGTTTCATCATCTCACACGTTCTTGTCCACACTCGTTTGCTTTCATCAACACTCATGCGCTTAATAAGACTATTCCAAACTCGAATATATCTAATGACCAGTTTGGCATTTTGAGAAATCAGATGCTGCTTCTTTGTGAAGGATCGAACTCTACTGAAAGATTATGGTATTTTGATCCCTTATTAGGTGAAATCCATCCGAACATCGTGATGGGGCCAAAATGCCACTCGCGGCCATCTTGTTTCAACCATTCTCTTCCCCAGAGCTCCACGGTCTTTTATTAATTTTAACCGCTGACCAAACGAAACGAGGGTTGGTTTTGGGAACAAGAATGATAACACAACCACTGCGCATGCTCATATTCACTTTTCAGCTCGGGGTGTCGCCCGCGCGGGGACAGCCCGGGCAACCTCGTTCCCAGGGTCTTCTCGGTTTTCAATATGGCGGCGCTTCGGGAGAAGACCCCGGCACACAGCAGATCACGTGATCAAAATCTGCACTATTTGTGAAGATCTATTCAAAATGGCGGACAAGGAAAAGAGTGAGAAGATCTGGGTACGAGATTGCAAACCAAGAGGAAAACAAACAAAATGGCGGCCAAGGAGGGATTTCTGTGGAGCCAAGTGGAACCATTTATCGACCTGTAAAGTTTTTCTTTACCTTGCTGTTTCAAGAAAAATGATACACAGGCAATGAAGGTAAAAATTCGAAACGCCGCAGCTTACGAAACATGTTTTTTTTTTCAAAGAAGCACGATTTTTCAAAGGAAAGGAGTAAATTTACCGTCTCAGCTAAGACTTTTGGTTTCTTATATTATAGTATTTTCGGCTTCTTTTCCCACGATCACGCCCGCAAGCAACAAAATAGCATGAAGTTTTTGTGGTAATATTTTTTTCGATTTAACCGTCGATGCTTTTAACGTTGCTCTTGCGCGGGTATCAACGTTTTGTTGGCATTTTAAAGTAATTATTTACCGTCTTCCCCTCAATAAAACACTTTTACTTGATCTTTTATACAGAGATCAGATGGTTTGCTGATCCAGTCAAAACAAAACTGCAAAATATGTTAAATCAAGTGCTTTTTATTTACTCATTTCCGGGAATATATCTCCCACCAAGTTAACATTTTCTAAAAAAAAAAAGAAAACAAAAGTGAAGACAAGTCAAAGTATTTTACCATATTTGTTAGAGGTGTTTGTCACAATTTATTGTTTCTGAGGAAAACATGTACAATTTATGTTGGAAATGACAGCAGTGTGATTAGTGTATTTTGTTACCAAATAAATAAAATAAAACAGCAAATTGAAGATTAAAGTAATTTACTCCATTTCCAAATGCAGCTACATCCGCCCTAAATGGTGACCAGGGAATGTGATAGTATTCTGAAACCAGCAAATAAACAAGTCATGAGCCAACGCTACTCGTCCCCCAATTTAAAAATTATCATTTAACTGCCAAAATCTTAAATTCCAAATCTGCCGACTTTATACACACTTCCTGTCAATCCCTACCTGGATATTGCACATGAAGTATACATATTCAATTGGTTCATGTCAACTAACTGTGACTGGCATAGAAAATCCCCTCAGGCAAATTGTAACCCTGAGGATTAATTGATGAGGAAACCCAGGTTCTAAAGTTAAAATAATATATAGCTTTGGTCAACTTTAGAAGCTGGGCTGGGCTTCCTAAATTTAGCCATTGTTTACAGGTAGAAAGGTTCAGTCACTTGATTACCTTATTGTTTTAAATCAAAGCTTCCCTGTCTGATGTGGCAGGGATGCTTGCCCGGGGATGCTTGTAAGCCCTTACAACCCCTAAGGCCATGTCAGTGGGAATCTTATGCTCCTGACACATTTAACAAAGCCAGACTGGACTGCAAGAGAAAGGCCTGGCCAGAAAGCACCCTGTTCTCCATGAATGTGTTAAAAACTAAAATGTTAATAAAACATCACAAAGAAGCTTAATGTGTCATACTTAAACAAGGATGGCTCCCAAATAAAAAAAGAAATCAGGAGCTATTCCTTCTCTGTTGGACAAGTGACAGAATTTCCTCATCAGACAAAAAAATCCACTAGACCTGAGCCATGATTTTCAAAATTCATCAACATCTCCTTCCTTCGTAGAGGCCTTTTTCAGTGAAAAACTGAAATGTAGAAAATATAAAATGAAAAGGGAACATTTCTTGTACACTTCACTTTTTCCTCTCCCCAGCCTCAGGTCAAAGACTTCTCATTGTGGCACGAAAGAATGTTTCACAGCTGATTATATCCTAGAATGTTTTTTTTTTAATTGTATCAACCCAATGACTTGCAATGATTACCATTCTGAAATCCTGACAGTTCAAAGCCATATTAATCATATCACTTACTCATTCAAACATTCTACTCCACTGTTTTCAAGCAAACAGACTGGCTCTTAAACCATATGCTGACTAGAAGCAAAAACATGTTAACTAGCATTCTGCTGACATGTTTCTCAAAGGTGCAGAAAACTTTAGAGCCTGAAAAGCTGTTTTGTGCAGAATGTTTGCCAAGAAAAATTGAATTTTTAATGACTTTGAAAGCTACATGTAAGCAAAAAAAAAACACCCTAAGATCATTGGTCCAAACAAGTTGGGATGTACCCTGCATGGGTGCCTCTCATCTCTCTCATAAACTATATGATATTACATGCCTCTTTTGACTCTTACATTTTTGCCACAAGAAAGAGCCACAGGGCAAAAGGCCTGCTGTAAGAGAACTTCTGGCATCCAGAGTGCCCGGGATGATTTGCCAGCTACAAACTACATTGCCATTTCATAGAAGCAAAATCTTAAAAACAGTTTTTGGGCCTGAAATGTGGTTGGGAATTTTGAGGGTAAGATTTCCATATAATCCCACAAATTAACTATGAATAAGTTCTGAAGACAGAAACAAAAGCCAGAACAAAAGATTGCCTAAATTAAAAACAAAAAAAAAAAGCAATAGTACATGTACATACATGCATGTGCAAAATTAATCAGTGTTGGGGGTTATACTATTAAAAAATCTTGCCATTTTGAGGAATGCATACCTGTTTTGTTTTTTATTGACATGTTTTAAAAACTAAATTAAGCTTAACTTCAGTCAAGCTGTCACAAGTGAATAAGTAACCGAATAGCAAACAATTGGCGGTCGGCTCGGCTTTATTTATGACACCATAAATGAACTGAAAAACAGAAAAAAAACTGTATAAAACAATAGGTAAAAATAGGTAGAAAACAAGACATGCTTTTACACCGAGGTTCAGCCAGTATTCTAGACTCTATTAAATTACATTACGCCCAGCATTCCCCATTCCAGTCATTACAAAATTCTATAAATTATCACGTACCGGGGGGGTGAGTGGCGAATGGTCTTTCAAAAAATTAAGCTTATGGGTCTCACAGTCTCGGTTATTTGAGCGGTTCTCCACGTCCCGGTGTCTCGATTTATTTGGAAAAGCCTTTCCATATAGCCTTTCTCTCCGCCTCGCATTTTGAAAGTTTAAAAGTGTAGGGCTCGCAGAAAAAAATATCTCGAATTTACCATTCGCCACCCGTATAAAACGCAAAGCTAAAAGCCTGTAAATCGGCGAATTATCTCTAAATCTTACGCTTATTGGATCATAGCCGCATCGTCAGGAACAGCTGAAGTTTTGTTAACAGTTACTCAGGAAAACTGTTCAACTTTCACGTCTCGGAGACCTTCGTTATAGCATTGTTTTGGTTTCTCGAAGAACCTACCGTGATCCGCCATCTTTTCTTAGAAAAACGTAAACCAATCAGAATAGATGTAAGAATCACAATCAATTAACCAATCAGCGGTCGTTTTAGATCGCTATGTCCCAGGGGTTTCTCCTCTCAAACCGCCATTTTGAAAACCGAGAAGCCCCTGGGAACGAGGTTGCAGCCCGGGTTGAAAATTAGATATATTTTCCATCCCGTTTGGGGCGGGCAGAAAATTCCAGCCCGGTTATATATATAGCTTTATTAATTATATCCAGGCTGGAAATATTACACCGGGTCGAAACTTTCTTCGTGTAATCGCAATGTCTTTTTAAGAATCCTTGTTCAGGTAGGTAGGGAAGCCGGGCTGAAATCTCATCCCCTCCAACTGGGCTGAAATTGGCTGATAATATAAAACAAGAACCGGGAGAAGACAAGGACGGAGGGGCGGACCGCGTTGAAGCGGTTGTCACGCATGTCACGCAACGTTTGACAACATTTAGCAGCGAAACGGGAGCCATTTACACATAGATTTTCAGACTGTGTAGCGAATAAATATTGAAAAATTAAAAGAGCTTGTTTCCTTATTGAGTCTTCGGCGCCAAAAAGCGTATCAAAACTCGACAAAACATTGCGCGGCCGCCGTGTCAGTGGCTGCCTTGCACGTGTTTGTCACGTCGTGAACATGCTCAGTAAAGACAATTGGTCTGGCCATGAAAGTCAGACCATTTCCTACTAAAATGTAACAGCGGTTATTCATTGCAGATTTTGTCAGGTGAAATACACTCAAAAACAGTCTTCCAGTCACTGGAAGGGCTAAAAGACTGCTATTTGGACGTTAAACGGTTTGTAGTTTTACGGTATTTTTGTTTTGACAGCAAAACAAGTTTTTAGCTGTGTTGTGCAACAAGGCTTTGCATGCTATCATGTGTTTTTCTTTGCATTTTTTCTTCAGCCCAACAATGTCTGTCTCTGACAATGATTCAGACGTGAGCGAAGACGGAATTTTGCTGAAGATTGACTCAAAAGGCTCTAAAGACTGCAATGTAAGTAAACGTTTTAACCTTACATCTTAAAAATACTAGCTTGTCTAGCTTTATCAACCGGTGACAAACTTAGGGATTTCGCGGCTAAACAAGACTACTCTACACGTTAGAACCGCAATTGACTTTCATTGCAATGCTTTTTCTTTCCACGATGAACTGTTTTTTTTTTTTAACTTCTGGCCAGCTTTAAGCTTCGTAGAATTATTAAGCTTGGCTTTAGATCTTGAATTTATGGGATGCAAATAAAACACCCGGCTACCTTTTACGTCAACACAAGTCGCCTCGAGGGTGGTATCATTTTACCATCTTCTCTTTCAAATAAATGAACACTGACATTATTTTGGTGCATTTGTAGATTGAGATAAACACTACAACTTATATTGGGATTAAATGCGAAAATTACGTAACGCTTCTTGAGATATTTACATTTTGAAACTAAATAAAGCGAAGGGGCAAGGAGGTTATTTCTTTCGAGGGTCTAGACATAATAACTGTCTGGGGGTGTGTTAGGGGTGTGTGGATTGTGAAATACTGTACGTACGTTTGAATATTACAAATCTTTTCTGCGAGACAAATGAAGGCTCAACGCTCTCCCCATCTTTCAGTAAGTTTGTTATACTATGTTAAAGAGATCTAATGTCAATTTCCTCTTTAATAATGTATGCCCACTTTTATTTCACTCTCTCTTCACGATCCGTGATAAATTTTACTTTACATGTAAGCTTGTATTACGAAATTAGATCTAAAATAAAAAAAAATTAAGCAAAAATTTTACTGCGTTTATTCCACAGTTTAAAATATTTTTCTTATGTAAAATCTGTTTATACACCTTACTAATATACTGTATTGTAATTATAGTTTCTTGATCAGCTTGCTCCTTTTATTTTTACATTAAATCTTTGTTTGTCAGCCATAGTGTAGGGAACACAATTAAAAGTCACTATTCATGCATGAAAAAATGTCAGGGGTAAATTGAATCTTGTACATATTTGTGGTAAACCTCAATGACAACATACTCAGTAACTTCAGTCAAATTCTGAATATATTAAAATTTTTTATATTGGAACAACCAGGATATTTTTGTCACAGCAGAAAAATGGTAAGACAAATTCAGGGCTGTATTCTAGCAGTGCCCAGGTGCCCCAGGTGACTAACGTTTTTCTCTGGGCGACAAGAATTACAGTTCTTGACCATACATGTTTGATCACAAGATAGAAATCAATATTATGGATGTTATAATCAATGTTGTTTACTTTATACCATAACAAACTGATATAATTTGAGCATAATGGAGCAACAAATATATTCCTGTAGAGACTTTACAAGACTAGTGATTTCACAAACTCTGATTTTTACATGCTAATGATATCCATGAAATGTTGATGTGAAGGAACAATGAAATACAATAACAAAACTAAGCTAGTGATAAAAAGCAACCCACTGTGTGCCAAAGATTGAAAGTGGTAAATGTAGGTTATAACTTACTACTTGAATTTACAATAGGTGCAACTGTAAAATAGTTTTTTTTTCTACAGAAGAGTCAACTCGCGTTACAACCATTGCATTGTGTTCAGTTTTACTGTATCTAAAAGTTTTCATAATCAATTTTTTCAGGCATGTTTTATTTTTTACCTTAAGTTAGTTCAGTACCTCCTTAATACAGACACTGCCCAGACCATAAAATATTTCTGTATTCAGGACCATAAAATGTGTCTGTATTCAGGACCATTAAAAATGAGTCTGTATTCAGGACCATGAAATGTGTCTATATTAACTTGTTGTCTGTATTAAACAGGGTAAATTTAGAGAAAACATTTGGGTTTAAATTCCTTTGGGAGAGAGAAAACTGTCCGTTACAACAAGGTGTCCATATTAAGCATGTGCCTGTATACCCTGCAAACAGTGGATTCTCCTACGGCGAGCTATGCAGAACGAGGGAGAAACCACTGCAAACATCCGTTTACTTTTCCATCGAGCATGTGCAGCCACGTGATGCCCCACGTGATGCATTTGATGTTGTTTTCGCGGGAAAATTATAGCCATGTCATTGTTTTGTGGCAGAAATGCCTTCATCACGTAGCGGGCTCGCCTAAACGCAGCAGTTACGTGGATGAGTGCATGTGTTGTAGTTAATTTTTTATTTCAGGTAATTTTTGTTTTCCTTTGTTTCAAATTCATTAGCATATATTACCATACCCAAAAACAATGGAAAAATAAAAATTACCTGAAATAAAAAATTAACTACAACATATGCACGAGAGGCTAAACAAGTTTGTAAACTTGTTTTACTGGTTCTAAGTTAATTTATTCATCCATGACGCTGGACGTCAGCTCGATCAAAGGACCTAATGGATACTCACAGTGGCTTCTCTCTTGTTCGGCGTACGAGAATCCACTGCTCGCAGGGTAGGGTCTGTAAAGCAGGCCTCGACTGTTATTACAAATCCTGGATTTTCCATACAGTTCATATAATTTGTTTATTGCAGGTTGCCACACCCGCTGAATTTGTTAAAAGGTTTGGTGGTAGAAGGGTTATAGAAAAAGTGTTGATAGCTAATAATGGTATTGCTGCTGTAAAATGCATGAGATCTGTGCGACGTTGGGCATATGAATTATTTGGCAATGAGAAGGCTATACGGTTTGTTGCCATGGTCACTCCTGAGGACCTTAGGGTAAGTGTTTGAACACTGTCAATGGGACAATATACAGTCATGTGTACTGTATGTTCATTTTTAGCAAATGAAAGAAATATGAGAATCAGGTGTGTCTGTTTCTAAATTATTACTGCATGAAATTTGAAGATGACCCATGCATTTGTTCTCAAAAGCATAGTTGATTGAAAAAGAGGATGATAAAATAATTTCCAAAAATGTTTTCTCTGGAATTGCCAGGAGTACTTCCAGGTAGTCATAATAATGAGGCCATAAATTAATAATAATAATAATAGTAATAATAATAATAATAATAATTAGTACAGTCATGCTATGCTAATTAGTACAGTCATGCATCAAATTGCTATCATAATAGAAAAAGTATTGGAAATTTTTAGCCTTCTGGCCCCACTTGTTTAAAAGGCCAAATCTCTATCCAGTGAATAATGCAATTTATTATTGGTTTTTGTTAATGTTTATCCACTGGATATACATCTTATTCGACGGTTTAACAGATAATATGCGCTGATATTTTACAGGTTGCGTAGTTTAAATTTTTTTAGCCCTGCAGGGGCGAGAAAAATGCGAGCAATGAGTAAAATGTCCGCACATATTACATGTATCTGTTAAACCATCAAATAAGGGATTTATCATTCAACTAAAATTCGTGTATTTATAATACATGTACATGTAGATTGTGTCTTGAAACCGAGATGCAAAGGTATAATACGGCAATCTACTGTGTAATACACTAGGATATTTTGGGTGTATTACATGTATCTGTTAAACCATCGAATAAGGGATTTATCATTCCAGTAAAATTTGTGCATTTATAATAGATTGTGTCTTGAAACCGAGATGCTAAGGTAGAATACGGCAATCTACTGTGTAATACGCTAGGATATTTTGGGTGTTCTCTTTCCTTTATAAGGTAAAATTACTTCACATTCACCAGTAATTTAGACTGTTTCACAGAATGGGATCTTTCTAATTTTGAATTTTATTGCTCAGGGGAGTGAAATTGCTTGGCTTATAACAAATTGTATGACTGAAAAAAATTGTTTTCCAGGCCAATGCAGAGTATATCAAGATGGCTGATCAGTATGTTCCCGTACCTGGTGGAACAAACAACCATAATTATGCCAATGTTGAACTCATTCTGGATATTGCCAAAAGAATTCCTGTTCAGGTTTGTTGTGGGAGAATTTCTGTGAAAAAAAAAACTACCGGTATATGATATTAACTGGTGTTGGTTGATGTTGCCCCTGTTCTCATCACCATTATTAAGGTTTTAATTTCCTCCATAAGAAATAACATGTTTCACTATCTTATTATTGACATAAATTTGACACATTAATTTGTTTAAGTTTACTTTGGCCTTCAATTCGTGATGATAAAAGTTGTGTTTTTTAATAATTTTATATAGTACCGCTCAAAAGTAAGTTGCCTCCCTTTTGCATGCTGTGCAATTATTGTAGAGTGCAAAGCCTTAAAAACTGTGTGGCTTAGAATTTGTGGTTGATTCTCAATAGGCCATTGTAAAGATTAACAATAGTATCCAAACAAATTTGATGTTGTTGGAGCAAAGTTACAAGAACTGAACTTTTGAAAATTTTGTGGCACGCTATGTGAATGACATGTGCACGATGTGATTTGCATAGCATGCCAAATGATATGTGACTGGTAATTACTTTTGAACTATAATTGTCTTACAACCTTGACTGGAGCAATGAAGAACAAATAGCTCTAAAGTCTAGTAAAAGACTACGACAAATTAATAGAACCTTGGCACACACATGTAATTTGTAATTTATACTTCCACCTGCAACCATAAACTGAACCCAGGCTGAGACCTGACAGCAAATTAAAGTTGGAATTTAAGTGCAGAAAGAATGTGAAGTGAGGGTTAGATTTTATTTTTTAAAAACATTATTACTCATGCGCAAAGCGCAATGAGTTAAAAAATGCCCTTCGTTTTTCTTTTTTTTCTTTTTCTTTTTATTATAATTATTATTTTTTGTGTCACGATTTTGCATGCAAATTTATGCACGCATATTTTAAATTGTGCACTTCCGGTTTACAGCTTTGCCATTTACACTTCCTGTTTAGTGACTTCCGGCTACTCTCACTTCCGGTAAAACAGCGTTACCCGAAGTGTCACGACATAGTCTCCTACAACACCACTTACATTACTGATGTTCACGTTAGGTATATATAAAACTAAGAAGAATCACTGGCTTCATTGTGGTACAGCCTTCATTACAAAACATTCAAAAAAACTTTATTACGCATGCACATGAGTATAGGCTGCTTGAAGCCTCTTGTTAAAATTCAAGTTGGTGTGATGACCATAACAATGGGGACAATAATCATTTTAATGATGTCATAATTGACTTTATTGTATAAATTACCCACAATGAGGTACAGTATCATGTAAAAGCCTTCTCGTTAACTTCCCTTTGTTTTCTAGGCTGTTTGGGCAGGCTGGGGCCATGCCTCTGAGAATCCAAAACTGCCTGACCTCCTTTCAAAGCATGGAATCACTTTTATTGGTAAGTTGTGTCTTTACATGTACAGTACATGTAGTTCTACTTGTTTGCTGTAGTTATGGAAAAACTGGAATGAACTTCACTGATTGTATAAGTACCTGTATCATTCAACATTATTAATTTTAATAATCTTTATAATGTACTGCCAGTAACAGACTGAAACAAATCAAAAACAAGAGTGGTGTCTTGCAAGAAATAGACTGAGACTCTTAACTTTTACAGTAGCTGTACTTCAGCAAAGGTGATAGTACATGTACATATAGATTTAGAGCAGTCGGTCATCACAGACATTTTCCAATCAAAATCCTAACGAACTAACGAGAACACAAAGAAAAAGCCAGTCAGAAATTGATATCAACATAAATTCGCATCGAAAAATGTAATTTGTTTTTAATTACCTTTAAGTCCCTCGGCTGCTTGGAAATACTTACATGTAGTTTAAAACTCATGCAGTTTCTTCGGTTCTGACTTCCGACAAAGAAATATCGCCCTGCATTGATAAAAACGTATGAAGTTCCTCAAAGCAAGATTTTATCCCTTATCACTTAAAGCTCTTCTTTTTTCACTAAAGCAGCTTCATTCTTTAAAGCTTTCTCTTTCCATTTTGAATATTTTAAATGTGTGTTATTATTCCAATAAGACCTGATGAGATAAAACTTTTATAAACCAAGCACTTGTGCGACACCCTGCAGGACGTCGTACGCGTTTGCGATCTAACTCTGCACGACATCATATGCGACGTGATCTAACCCTAGCAGGCATTCTGTTTCCTGATAAACTGAAATTTGAAAATATTGGCTTTTGAGAAGGGAGGAAAATTAGAGAATGCAAAGGAACACTGTCAGAGCTAGGCAAGAACCAACAACAAACTCAGTGCAAGGCAACTCAATCCTATGTTCTGTTTTTCTTTCTTACAGGTCCTCCTGCCTCAGCTATGTGGGCTCTTGGTGACAAAATTGCATCAACTATTGTTGCTCAGACTGTTGGAGTACCCACCCTACCCTGGAGTGGATCAGGTGAGCTACAGACTTACATGTAAAGTGTGTACAAATTGTGGCTTAAATTTTTCTCTTCTTTGAAAATTTTCAAACCAGTTTGATTTTGTGTTTTTCTTTTGTCTCAGGTTAAGGTTATTGTGTACCTTCGGGGGTGTCTCCAGTATAACAGCTTTAGCGTCTTAAGATTACGCTTAATATACCTAAACCCAGATATCAAATTAAAGCTTATAGAGAGCTGGCTATCTAAATATGGAAACCATTTGGTAATAAAATGAATTGTCGAATTTTTTACAACTTCTAAATTCGAACGTCTGAATCAGCTTTAAAACCCAACTCAAAGCGATTATTGTATTTTGCTAATTTGATTTGTTCTCGGGATTCCGGACACGAAGCACTAAAAAAAACGTGTCGGCAATTTCCCATATTCAATTGCAGTGAAAAGTTACAGAATATTTTCGAAAAAGGGAGAAAAAAATTGGAGTGATTGCATGGAAATGGCTCTTCACAAAAACAGGGATTCTGACAGGGTGCGCGGGTGTGGGACTGCACAATTCGGTCAAACCCGCACAATTCCGCACAATTCTTAAAAATCCGCACAATACTGAAATATTTGCTTGAAAATTTAATTAAATCAGGTATTTCTATTGATTACCAAGATTTCGAGAAACGTTTTAGGCTATTTTCAACCCATTTTCCATCCAAACAATCGAGAAATCCCTCGCTTTCCTCGAACAGCTCGAGCGGATCGATATAAAAACAACAAGGCGTTCTCTTCGCCGTCCTGGGAACTAGTCTCAGTTTTACTTCTTTCCGACTTCCTACAGAATTTTTCGCATAGCTTTTTAGTTGTCGTTTTCCAGACATTATGTCGTTTTTCTTAGCAGCCTGTTGATATTTTTCGAGCGCTTTCGCTTCCTCTTTCAGTTTAATATGTCGGGGACCGAAGAAGAAACACCGAAGAAATGTACTCGGTCGCGCCGAAATGAATGTCACTCTGTCTGAATTATTTTCGGAAAGAACTGAACAATAGTTTGCGAATCGACAAACAAACTATTAAAGCACTGGAACTTCGGATTGATAGGAGAAAATTATTAAGTTCTGATCAGAATACTGGATTTGATTTTTTCAATCAAGTGAAAGACGTTTTCATTCGGGGAAAATGCAAAACAAATATGCTATCAAATTACATTTAGCATGCAATTTGCATACATATCGAGGTTGTGTTTTTGCGGCAAACTTTCGAAGAAATTGTGCGAATATTTAATGGCAATTATTCACACTGCATAAAATGTACTAGGATTTTTCCGAAAGGAACTCGCTCAGATCGGAAACATTTTATTTAGAGGTGGCATTTCGGTTTTACCCGATTGAGTTCATTGTGTCACGCAATGTGATTTTGTTGAGACAAATAAACTTTGGTGAATAAACACAGCCGCAAATTGGCGATTGCTGGGTACATTTTAATCCCCATTTGTATTTTTTTATTTATGCAGAATTTCCTCCCTGTCATATTTTTTCTGGCCTGGCTAGAACACTGGTGATTGAATATTTGGTTGGTCACAGGATTGCGCAATCCCGCACAATTTCCGGCACAATCGTAGTTATTTCCCGCACAATTTGCCCCAAAACTCCCGCACAATTTTGGATTTTTTCCCGCACCCTGTCAGAATCCCTGCAAAAAAGTTTTCGGAAATAAGAAATTTGCCGACACATTTTTGTTGATTATATGTTACATGTAGTTAGCCTAGCTTCTTAATTAAATTAACTTTGAGAAAACAGTGCCGCCAAATCAATCAAAAGAGAAACTTTTACTTCCGTTCAAAACGTTATTAACCGTCATTTCTCCATCAATTTTTACTATTTTTCGATAATTTTTTTTTGGATGAAAATTCATTCTGTAAACTTTATTTTGACGCCCAAAAAAAATTTCATTAAAATGGTCGATCTGAAGGTACACGGTAACCTTAATAATAATGAATCTAAAACTAATGAAAATCAAACTCAAACTAAGAAATTGAACCACAACACACAGATACAAACATGTATCACACACCAATCTGCATACCTGCTCCTAGATCTACCTCCCCTAGATTGCAAGGTGATAATTGAGGCTGTAGGTGGTAAGAATTTAAGGAACCATTTTTTGGTACTGTATAGTGCCATATTACTGTATGTCATTCTCTAAACAAAACAAAAATTCATCTATGTATGTAATAAATAAAAATAAAAATTGGTTGGTTTAATGCTTTCAGGTCTCACTCTTGATGAGTCATCTGGTGACATTGTTGATGGAAAAGTTGTAGGCGTGTCTGATGATCTTTACATCAAAGGATGTGTGCAGGAAGTCAGTGAAGGAATCAAGGTGATGAATTCATCTGGCTCCCCCGACAAATGGCATGAAACTTTGTGGATATTAATTTCGAGGGAATTTTACAAGATCAATAATACAGATACATGTACATGTACTTTCAAAAATTGATTCCACTATTTCACAATGAATATTACTTGTTTTATTTTACTCTGTAGAATCGTTTTATCCAATTTAGTTGAATGTATATTTGGTACTGACATTTGGCAATATACGGTAACACAGAAATTAGGTACACTATAAGCAAAATTTTGTTATTTTACCAGTAAGTTTCATTTGATCTCATTCAAAACTTTCGTGTTTCAGGCTGCCAGGGATATTGGCTACCCTGTCATGATCAAAGCCTCTGAAGGAGGTGGTGGAAAGGGAATCCGTAAAGCATCCACTGATGATGAGTTTACAAACTTCTTCAGACAGGTATACCTCCATTACAGTGCAACGCGCCTTACCATGAGCATCCAACAAACCTTTTTACAAGTAAGCCATTCAGAGAGTGAAAATTCAGATGACCGGCATGCCTCCTTGCAAAGTTGAGTTTGTTTGAATGTAATCTTGACACTTTTTGTTTATCAAAGGAGTGTAAAGTTTGTTACGAAATACAAAGATTTCATTCATTTGAACTTTATTGCTGCACACATATCTGCAGTTATGACAATAATTATACAAATTAGCCAATGATGTTGTGGAAACTTGTAAAAAAGCTTGTTGTTGCACCATGTAAATCTGACAAATCTACAAAATTAGTGATTAATAGAAAATAGTAAGTGAAGTGCCAGTGGGTTGAGAGTCACCTACTGGACAGGAAATTCTAGAAGCTACATGCTAATAGCTATTGACAGGGTGTGCTGTACATGTACATGCCGCTCATAAAGTGGAAAAGGGCATGCATCCATAATGGCAAGATTTTAACCAGACTCAGGGTTCTCAATGTATCGTTTAAAAAACGAGCAGTAGTGTATTATCAGGTTTAAAAACTCGAAGCGAAGCCGAGAGTTTTTACACCTGATAATACACGTGCTGCGAGTTTTTTGAACGGCTTCGGAATTAAAACAATAAAATTTATTGCGCTTTTGTGCAAAGAGGAAATAAACATACGAGAAAAACAAGTAGACTAGACTGATTAGCATACAACACATGTGCAACGTCTTCACGAAGTGACCATTGCTTCCTGACTCCTGTCGAAAGTTTTGGGATTTTATAGTTCTGAGGGAAAACATCTACTGAAAAATGCTATACTAAGATAAAACGGCTGACATTTTTTTTTTCAGAGGTAGAGAACGAGTAGAAATAAGCAGCTTGCACCTGCGAACCAGTTGCTTACCTGGCAATTTACACGAGGGCGCTGGTGTCATTCAAATAACGGCTCACTTGTTAAACTGTTGGTTGTTTATTTTGTTGAGAAGATTCCAAATAGAATGGCAAAAGACCAGATTTCGTAACACAGTACTGCACAAAAATATTAAAGTCACCATTTGTTGCACTAAGAATCCTGAACAATTAAAGCGTCCGGAGCATTACCAACCTATGTCGAATTTCAGACCTTTTTTTGTCTTTTCGCGCTTATTTTGCCTCATTTTTGGCATGTGACCTACAAATTAACTTCAAAACATCGTTCAGAAATTTGTATGCTGGTTTTCCCGTCATTTTAGAGAAAAAAACGTATATAAAAAGCGAAATTAACTAAACTAAACTACCTGAAGAAAGATGAGTTCTGGCCCTCTAGTGATTTGACCGTACATCCGAGCGTAGTTCCTTCCAAAACTGTACGAAACGTGCTCCAAAACGATGCCATTAAAAGCAGATTGGCCGTGAGACTATGCGACCGCAATGCTCTTGACCAGTGCCAACAACCTGAACAAAAATACCGCTATTTACGCGCACCTGGCTCGCTTATCGATCGCGAGTTCGCTTCGGTTAACACATCGTCTGTAGCGTGTGTATGTTTGAGGCCCGTCCAGTGATGGAAGGACATCATTAAGTCCTGAAATCTGTAAGTCTTTAGCACCTCTCAAAGAAATGAGTCGTGTTTCTTGTCCCACCTTGTGTCTAAATCGCCATTTCGCGCTCGAGGTGAAAATAGACGTTGGTTGGCAAGACGGAGCCGGCAGGAAAGTCTAGAATCACTTCGGATCAGAAAAGGGGCAGTGTTGTGAGTTGTGGCCCATTTGCCATCCCGTGCTGTAGTCGAAATGCACGATATCCGAAGTGCTTCGAGACTTATAATATTTTCCGTATTTTGTTTCGGTGGGCATTCCGTGCTCGATGTCGCCATTGGTATCCCGACATGCTTTGCGACACCTTTGCTGACCATCGGCGATAAAAATGAAGCAATTTTGAGGGAATGAACTTTGGGATAAATTTTTCTTAAGCGGGATTTAGCGGCACAGGCCCAAACTTGGCCATCTGAAGTGAAAAAACCTCGGCATAAAATCGAGAAATTCGGGTAAACTTTGGGATTCATTTTCTTGAGCGGGATTCAATGGAAAGACAGGGGGTTTAGTTAATTTTTGTTTTTTGCATACGTTTTTTCTCTAAAACGGCAGAAACTACAGCATAAAATTCTGAACAATGTTTTGCAATTGATTTGTAGATTACATGCCAAAAATTAGGCAAAATGAGCGCGAAAAAAAAAATAAGGTCTCAAATTCTACATAGGTTGGACATGCTCCGACGTCTTCAATTACTACCCATATCAGTGATCTTTATATAAAGATTATGTGTGGTCTTAATATAAATATCACGGTCATTTTAAAATCATTCGTATTAAAAATTCAGCAATAATTGCATTGTTTGCCCATTCAACCCCGAACTCCCCTGTGACTGAAATCAAAGCCGCCACCAGGCTTTTCATACTGACTGTAGATTACCAGGTATAAAGGCTCATACACGTGATCGATTTGCGTCGTGTGATTGGTTGATATGCTCATGAATTATTAATGAGTTTTTGAAAACTTTTTAATCAACTGTTCCATTTTGGTTAACAACTGTAACAATGTGGCACATGGCCAAAAGGTCTTACTAAACTTTGTATTGAAACACTTGATTTGCAGCCGTAACACTTACTAGTGAAACCCCTCACAGGTGTTACGGGTTATGGGTTCAACTGAGAACACTGAGACTGGCATTTATTAAGTTGTCCTATGGATGGGGTGGGGGAGGGGGTGGTCTCAAATGACAAAGTTTTAAAGAAAAGCATGAAGCTAAATTGGGTTTGGAAAACTTTCATGTTTCTACATTCTCGTGTCATCTTCAGTTACAACAGTGTATGATTTGAAAATTTCAATTTCCTACAGGTCCAAACTGAAGTACCAGGCTCGCCAGTGTTTGTTATGAAACTAGCAAAAAAGTAAGTGTGTTTCTTCTGACTTGTTGCACTTAGTTTTAATTGAAGGCTTTCCTGCAAAAAAGGCATATCGCTTTTTGGGCTGATTTTTATTTTTTGCAGGTTCGAGCTAACTTACATGTATTTTGACATGACAAACACCGTTCCGTAATTTTTTTTTTGGCTGATTTGTGCGATTTCTCGAAAACAAGGCGCAAATCAGCAAAAAATATTATGGAATGATGCTTGTCATGTCAAAACAAGTCAGTCTGCCAATAATTAGCTTGATCCTGCCAAAAATTAAAATCGGCCGAAAAAGCGATATACGCCCTTTTTGCAGGAAAGCCTTCAATTAAACAATCATAAAATAAGCTCACAGAGTTGATAATTATGGTATATAATTTTGCCACCATACATACAGTGTATAATTTAAAGATTTAAAAAGATGTCAGCTTTTTCAATTTTTTTATGTGGCCAAATTATTTACCTTATCACCTTTTTCTTCTTATTCAGCCCTTGGGGGAACTCTTGCTCAATAGAGTATAAAGTAAAGGATAAACTGATCAGTTGATAAAAGCAAATTTTCATGTTTCACTTCCCCACCAATGCAGCACCACTGTCTCTTTAGAAACAATACCACTTTATAAAATCAGTTCAGCTTGCTTTTTGTCATTTGTGTAAAACTGTCTTGCAGAGTTTTATACAAAATTATAATTGTAATTTGCTTTGTCCAACATGGATGGTATTCACAGCTGTTTCCCAAAGTAAAAAGTCTAATCTACAGTATCCCATTTTTAATATTTTGCTCTTCCTAGTGCAAGGCATTTAGAAGTACAGCTCTTGGCTGATGAGTATGGTAATGCAATGTCCATTTTTGGGAGAGATTGTTCAGTACAGCGCAGACATCAAAAAATCATTGAGGAAGCACCAGCTGCCATTGCTAAGCCTGATGTCTTCAGAAAGATGGAAGAGGTATTTTTGGGAAATACAGTGCTACATGCCCATGTACATGTAAATTGTATCAAATGCTGGTTTTTGAGAGGGAGGAAAACTACAGAAGGAAGCTGCCTGGGGTAATTCTTAGATAAATTAAGCCCACTCCCCTCCCCAAAGGAAAAAAAAAGAATGAAAGGAAAATAGAAAAGAAAAGGAGAGAAACTTTAGGAGCACAAGGTACTGGGTGATAAGCAATGAAACCTTGTTGTCATTTTATGGGAGGCTCAACTTTCCAGGGTCTACCGTATTGTTCAATGGTTCCTGTTAATCATTTCATTTAGTCTCTTACAAGTGATATGTGTTGTATGTTGTTCAGGATGCAGTGAAGCTTGGTCGTCTTGTTGGATATGTCAGTGCAGGGACAGTGGAGTATTTATATCATGCTGAGGATCACACTTTTCACTTTCTTGAACTCAACCCAAGGTTACAGGTACAGACTTCAAAGGTTTATAGCTTGTTGCCTGTTGTATGTAGAGAACTTGATGCTGTATGCACGGAGCATTAGCCCTGAATGATTACTTGTACATGCATGTGTCGCAATTCATTAAAATAGAGCCATGACTTATTATTATACAGTTTGTGTCCATAATTTTCTGAATTAATTTTGGCCTTTTCAATAACATATTTCAAGAAATTGCCATATTGCATGCATTGAATTTATGTTTACATGTATATGGATATGTAGAGTCGATTTTCTGTTCTCAGTTTTTATTATATTGGATTTTTTTTTGCCTTACCCTATGTTGCAAAGTTATAGGAGATAGGAATACAGTAGTGTCATATTTAAGTCATGTACAATGTAGTTCCTTTTGTCATCATGCAAGCAATCTGGTTGTGTGCTAACTTTGTTACTGTAAAAAGAAATTGTTATGGAATTTGGTTACCTTATTATTATAGTGGGATTATTGTACAATGTGATGGCCTGTTTCATGTACATTGTTTACTTTTTCAGAGCAACTATTTGACACATGTCTTGTGATGAGTATTTTGATACAGTCATGTTATTGGTAACTTTTAGTTTTTAATTGTTTTTCTAGGTTGAACATCCTTGCACCGAGATGGTGTCTGACATAAACCTTCCTGCCGCCCAACTTCAGGTAAAATAATGTTGACATTTAGGAACTCCATAATTTCAAATTGTGTTGACATGATAAAAATATAACATAATTGAGAAGAGTCAGATAAATTGCCAGAGATATTCTCCAGACATATCTAGGGTCTAATATTATTAGTGCTGACATCATACAGGAACTTGAGCTAATATTGCAGCAAAGATCTCTTGTTGCAAACACAAGATGACTGCTCGGCCAGCATTTTAAAGCATCCACTTTCTGTATATTGAATTGTTTTATATTAAAATTTAATAACTAAATAAAGTTATCTGTGTATATGTTGTTATGTTGTTATGTTGTGTATATATTAAATATATGTTGTTTTATCTCAGGTAATTTTTATTTTTCCATTGTTTTTGGGTATGGTAATATTTGCTAATGAATTTGAAACAAAGGAAAAACAAAAATTACCTGAAATAAAAAAATAACTACAACATATACATGTATGTTGTGGTGCAAATGCATTATCATGATCTCAGACAAAGGAAAATAAAAATAAAACAGGTTTGAACTAACACATACTGTAAATCCTCTATTAAGACCCCCCCCCCCCCTCAAATAAGCCCCCCCCCCCCCCCCCCGGGCCCCTCTCTCTCTTTTAAGCCCTCCCCCCCCCTTTTCCTTCAGAACCCAGACTTAAAAAATATAATGGCTAAATAAAGGATTTACGGTACATCAATTTTATGTATTTTCTTGCAGATTGCCATGGGTATTCCACTCTATAATATTAAAGATATCAGAACAATGTATGGTGTGGATCCATACGGGAAGGAGCCTATAGATTTTGACAAGTATGTCATCCAAGTTCAGTAACATGCATGTATATTATTCCTAAAGAAGGTCGGTGGCTGACAAAATATTTGATTATCACTATTTTTGTACATCTTCCCTGCAATTTTTGTTTCATGCACTATTAATAATGTGGTTGTTTGTCTGCCAAGAAGGGGGAGGGAAGGTAGGGGGCAGATAGAGTGTACTCTACAAATACCATGTCGTGCCATAAGAGTATACGTATCTACATGTACCTGTGTGCCATAAATTATTGTTTGGACACTCATTTTTTCAACAATTCCTGGAGATGAAAGAACATTCTTTTTGTGTGTCACTGTACAAATATGTAAACATAACCAATTTAATTTGACTTGTGAATCCCTTTCTCGCAGCCCAGTGAACTGCCCTAAGCCAAAGGGACATGTTATTGCAACCCGAATTACTTCAGAGAATCCAGATGAGGTAAGGATTTTTAGACAATGTACCAGTACTTTTGGAATTGATAAGGAGTGTAAAAATGTTTGGTTAGAAATCATTTGAAAAATTAAAGCAAACCCTCAGAAACATGTTTTAAACTCTCAGAAATTAAATTTAAGTACATACAGTATTTATTGAATTTGAAATTTCATTCTTGTTGATATTTAAATGCATAGAATGAGTTGTCAATAAAACTTAGATGTCAATGTTTTCCAGTGACTTAAAAATGCATGAGCTATCGTGCACGGTTGTAGCCACAATAATTTTGCATTTTAGCTGTCTGATCACTTACAGCTGTACCTAAGAATATAATTTTATGAAACCCGAAAAAAAAAAAAAAGGGCCCTTCAAGCCATCTCGTTAATGCGTTAGAAGGTGAGGTTAATAAAAAAATAGGCAGTCTATCGGACTGCATGTAGCTTACTGCGCCTGTTATTACTTAGATTATCGTAGGTTCCCCCCCCCCCCCCCCACCCCTTGCCCCCTGGTTTTCCAAGCCGAGAGACCCCCCTCTCCTGCCCGGATTTGCAATAAAGTTTTGGAAGCCCTAAATTTACAGGTAATGAGAAAAAAAAATATATGTAATCGCATTCAGAAGATTTTGTTTTTATAATTTTCAAAACCGTGGTGACGAGTGCTATAAATTGGTGAAACATTTTAAAAATAAATATTGCTTGACGCATCATGAACCCCCCCCCCCCCCCCCCCTGTGATTTCAAGACTAAATCGAAGTGAAATTTTTCTAGTTCCTAATAACTGCTTTGATTTTGCCATGTATTAGTTTTTCCTGGCTTCATAGTTTATTCAAAGTGTTGTCACAAATACACAATATTTCCTTGAATGAAAATGTCTTTCCCTTGAATAAAAGAGTTAAACGCTTATCAGAATTCAGTGATTTTCTGCTTCCGGAAGGTTTAGCGATTTGTTTATCCTAATTGCAGCGCTAGCGTCTGCAAATTATATTATAAACATCACAAAATAATATTTGAATTCAGCAACCTACTTTATTATATCTAGTGTTTTCTAAAATTTCTGACTTTTCATGTGTATATAGAATGCAATTCTTATCCAATTTAGTTTAGTCTCAAGAGGAAAACGCGTCAAATTATCGCATCAAGGAAACTGTCGGCCACACAAATTTGTTCAGCATCTGGCGAATTTCTCGCTCGACCGATTGTGGTCAAGTTTTCTAAATATTTGTCAAAAGCTACTAATAAGACAAAGAAACAGTCTATGAAATGTTTCTTACAAAGTAAATGGACATTAAAAAATGTGACTTGCTTTACCGTAGTTTTCCAGGAATGCTTGAAAATTCTTAGTAAAGTCTGCCGCTTCGAGTATAAATTCTGAAAGAAGACATGTCCTCACTTGTGACAAATTTCATCGCTTTCAGCTCTCAAACCACCACTACAAAGGCAAAAAATCTTCTAAACGACTTTTTCTTTCCATTTCGAAGTCTTAAAAGGCGTGCTTTCATTCCGGTTATGCAAAATGAACGTCTACGAAATGAAAGCGTGGAGTTCACGGCCGGCCATATTTGTTAGAAATCTGATAGTCTTCTGAGGGAACATTCGATTCGGGCCATTCGAAGCTATCCTCGACAAACGTTGAACAACCGACGAGGTTGCGAAGCTATCCTCGACAAACGTTGAACAACCGACGAGGTTCCAAAACAAACAAGAAGTTAAGATCAGGGAATATCAGGTCTAAATCGGCAGAGTTCGTTGTGGGCTCGGATGCTACTGTTACACTTCGCAGTACACTTGTGGCAAGTCTAAAATTTAGGAAGGCAGTGAATATGCAATAACCTAAGGTAATATAGAATTGGAAAAAGCGTGTTTTTTGGAAGTGAATTGTTGATACATATTCTGGGGGGGGGGGGGGGGGGGGGGGGAGTACTCCCGACAATTAAGGGTAGGTGTGTGCCGCCTGAAGCATCAAAAGCAACTAAACAATTGATAATTTTGTTTTACGAAATAATAGATTTCGATATATATTTTCTTGCTTTAAGTCTGCTATATTCTTTGCTAATTGAGCTACGTTGAGCACTCTAAGGCAACTCTCTTGCGTCAGGATTTCAATGCGATAAAGCTACGTTGAGCACTCTAAGGTATCTGTCTTGTCCGCTTCACGATTTGAATGTGATGGGAATAACACACCGACTGATTGATATTCCTCTTCTTTTTATAAGCGGAGAACGTTTTCTCTGTCTTGCTTGCCACTAAAATAATACGTTGTCTTTTAATTTGTTTGTTTTGTCAATTAGCTCCCATATAGTGCCAATATTTTTCCTTTAAAAAAAATCAACTTGCTGAAATCGCTTATAATGCTTGCTTGATAAACTTTTGTTAACTAAATCAGCAAAATTATTACGTCTTTTGCATTCTATTGCATAATCAAACCGCAATGGCAATGATTCAGTGTTCCAAAATAGAACAAAAGCCAAATCCATACTCTTGCACAATCAAACGGGAACATTTTTAGTAAGCTGAATACGCAAAATCTCACCTCTCTTGCATACTATTGCATAATCATGACACCTCAACATTTAATAACCATTCAAAATTGAAATTTCTCTTTAATAATCAAACCGTAATAGGAATGATTCAGTATTCCAGAGACTACTGAAAAGGGACATTAACGTTAATTTTGCAGAAAAGCAAATCCATTGTATAATACAATCAAATTAGGCCCCTTCACGAGCAACGCATGAAAATAGAACGCGTGTTTTATTTCCGATTTGACAGCCTTGTCAGATAAATGACCACAAGTTGCTTCTTATTGTCTAAAATTAATTGCCAACTCGCTTAAGCTACCTGCTTTGGTGGCTTAAATTTAACTAGAGTTTAACTCAATTAAGCTGACTCGCTTAACTATAAGCAAATTGGAAAACCAACTCTTTTGCTCTTCATGGTTAGTCATCAACGTATCGCAGAACATTCCTCACAATTTTTCTTTTCACAAACATTTCCGGTTGTCACTCGCTAAGCGACTTGAAAAATCGCTCTTCAGGGTTAGTCATCCCGGGTACACAACGTATCGCAGAACATTCCTGACAATTTTTCTTTTCACGACATTTCCACTTGTCACTCGCTAAGCGACTTCAAAAATCGCTCCTCGCGGTTAATCTTCCCAAGTAGACAAGGTATCGCAGAACATTCCTGCCAATTTCTAGAATTTTCTATCAATTTTCTATTTAAGTGCTTAAAACCACAAAAACAATAAATCCAAGATAAGAAACAATCTGTCAGGCGATGAGGTCATAGCTTTAAAACATTTGTAAAACAACTCTGCTATAAACCCGCGTATAAACCTCAGAAAGCGGACAAACATACAAGGTGAAATTTCTTAGCTTCGTCGAGCGCGGAAAATGTCAGCTATAAACCTCAAAAAGCAAACAAAGATACAGGGTGAAATTTCTTAGCTTCGTCGAGCGCGGAAAATGTCAAAGCGCAACTCACCCAAATCACTGTAAATAAGAACTGTACGCGAAAAATGTCAAAGCGCAACTCACGCAAATCACGGAATGCAACCTGGCACGATAGCGTGCGGACGTGTTTTTTGAAGCTCTGGTTCAAGTGAATTTCAAACGATGTAATTTTATGTGAGTCTAATAGGCCCTCCTTAGCCAAGATAATATGGCCAATGATGAGATTCAAGACTTGTCGAAGGAAGAGAGAAAAGAAAAAGCGAGCAAGAGCAAAAAAGGGAGCAAGAAAAGACAACGAGAAAGTAGTTCTCAGACGGACGAAGATCTGGTTGATAGCGGCCATTGCTGCGATGCTTCGCTTGATCTGTCCGAGATAAAGGCTAAACTTGACAAGCTCCTGACTGTCTTCGGTGAAATTGAGGCGATTAAAGAACGCGTTACACAATTAGAGGAGGAAAATAAGAAGATGAAAGATGCGGCGGAGAAAACAGCTACGGATATAAAAGAACTTAAATCTACCACAGCTTCCACGTGTTCCGTTATGGCGGATACCAACGACGAGTTAACTTCTCTCAAGGAGGAGGTCTTAAATCTAAAGCGCTGTAACATCAGGATGGAAGCTTATTCTAGAAGAGAAAATATTAAGATTTTTGGGATCGCAGAATCTGAAGGTGAGTCATACGAGAATTCTGAAGAACTAGTTCGAGATATGATGCAGAACAAGATGAAGATCCCAGAAGAAGATGTCGAAGGCATTCGTTTTGAGCGGGTTCATCGAGTACAATCTCGAAAGGATAGGTCACAGTCTTCCAAACCAAGACCAATACTAGCTAAATTTAGCTTTTACCAGGATAAAGAATATATGTGGTCATTTGTAAAGAATCTGAAAGGCACTAAGATTGGAATTGCGAATGATTATCCTAAGGAAATAGATAAGATCCATGAAACTCTTTACCCGATCCTCAAAAAGGCAAAGCAAGCAAAGCAAAAGGCTTTTTTTAAAGTTGATAAGTTGATTATAAATGGACAGGTATATAGGGGCGACGAGATAAAAAATCTTCCACATTACGGCTTAATAATGAACAGTAATGCGGCAACTGGAGGGCCTCAGTCTCAAAACACGCCACAATGATTCACTGTATTTATGTTTGTTTATTTGTATCGATTGTCGTAGCTTTCATGTCTTGGTATTATAATAATTTTTTTTCGTTAATAATAAGGGATAGATTTTGTGTAGGTACCCACTATCCTTGGCCATCCATATTTCGCGCTTTCAAGATTACCATATCGTCTTTGGAATCTAGAGCCGAGTTATACACCCTTATTTTATTTAGATTGAGTTCTTCTGCAACCTTATTTACATTCAGTTTCATAGCAAGAAATAGATGAAGGTTGACACATGTAAATTAGTATCTCTTAATGTGAGGGGTATTAGCAATTTTCGGAAAAGAAGAATGATTTACACCTGGTGTCGTAAAAGAAAAGCAGATTTTGTTTTCTTGCAAGAGACTCATTCAATCAAAGATTCGGAAATACAATGGAAAAACGAATGGGGAGGCGAGATGATAATGTCACACGGAAGTCCAAATTCCTGCGGTGTAGCAATACTTTTCAAGAAAGGCGTTGATTGCACAATTCACTCTGAAATTTTAGATCCCTTAGGACGGTATATTATTCTTAAAGTTGAAATCAAGGACAAAATGTATCTTTTGATCAACGTATATGCTCCCAACAAAGATAAATGCATTGCTAACTTCTTTCATAACTTACTCGTGTTGATGAAAAAAGAAAATCTGGATGAGGAAGAGAATATTATTATGGGAGGAGATTTTAATTGTCCACTTAACACGGCGCTCGATAAGAAAGGAGGAATACTAATACCGAGAAAATCTGTTGTAGCAAGCATTTGCATTCAGGACGAACTTGATCTCGTTGATATTTGGAGGATAAAATACCCAGATAAGAAAAGCTTTACGTGGAGCCAAAACTCCCCGGCGATCTTTTGCCGTTTAGATTACTGGATGATCTCAAACAATTTACACGACTTTGTAACGTCGACAGATATAATTCCAGCTATTAAAACCGATCATGCAGCAATTTGTATAGAGTCGACCAACGATGAAAATTCAATTAGGGGTCCCGGCCACTGGAAAATGAATGCCACGCTCTTGGATGATGATGAGTTTGTTAAGAATGTTACAACGCGGATTCCAATCTGGTTAACTGAGGGCCGAAATGAGTTGTCTGACAATCGGAGTGTCTGGGATTGGCTTAAATACAATATCAGAGCTTGTGCGATACAGCATTCTAAAAAGATAGCCAGAGAAAAGAATGAAAAAGAAAACAATCTCCAAAATAAATATGCAAAAGCAAAACAGATATTTGAGATGAACCCCAGCGATGAAAACGCGCATGATGTCAAATCGGCTAAAGAAGAAATGGAATTAATTTATGAAGAAAAAATAAAAGGAATTATCATCCGTGCTCGAGCTCGGTGGCATGAACATGGCGAAAGAAGCACGAAATACTTTCTCAATTTAGAAAAAAGGAATAATGTTAAAAAACACATACGGAAGTTGAGAATTAGCGGTTCGATCACTACAGACCCTTTCAATATATTATCTGAACAGAAACGCTTTTATCAAAACCTGTATTCAAGTGGCAATAAAAACGCTGATCATTTACAAACAATTGAATCTTTCCTGAGAGATTTGAATATCCCTAGACTTACAGAGGAACAAAAGCTATCATGCGAAGGAAAAATTACTCCAGAAGAATGTGCCTCGCTTCTGGGAAGTTTTAAAGAGAACAAATCTCCGGGGAATGATGGTCTCCCAATTGAATTCTATAGAAAGTTTTGGCCGGTAATCTGTGAGCCGTTTGTTAAATGTGCAAATGAATGTTTTGAAAAGGGCGAAATGTCAGTCTCGCAAAAGCAAGCAGTTATCACGCTTATTGAAAAAAAAGGAAAAGATCGCTCTCTTTTAGAGAATTGGCGACCAATTTCTCTTGTCAACGTGGATGCAAAAATCGTGTCTAAAGTTATTGCTTCAAGATTAAAAAATGTCCTGCCAAATATTATTCACCATGATCAAACCGGATTTATTAAGGACCGTTACTTCGGCGAAACAGTAAGATCCATCTTTGATATAATGGATTTCACAGTTAAAGAGAATATCCCTGGTTTGATGATTTTTATTGATTTTCAAAAGGCTTTCGATAGCCTGGAGTGGGATTATCTTCTAAATTGCTTGGAATTTTTTAATTTCGGTCCGGATTTCACTCGTTGGGTTAAGACTTTCTATAAAAATATCAAAAGCTGTGTCATCAATAATGGGTTCACATCAGATTACTTCACGCTAGAACGTGGAGTTAGACAAGGAGATCCACTCTCCCCATACCTATTTGTTATAGCGGTCGAAACCTTAGCAATTGCAGTCCGGAAAAATGTAGCAATAAAAGGACTCACGATTGGGAAAGAGGAAACCAAGATTCTCCAATATGCAGATGACACGACGGCGGTTTTATCTGATATTAATTCAGCACATGCCCTTTTCACTCTTCTCGATGTTTTCAGGTCATTATCCGGTTTAATGGTTAATCCAACAAAAACTGAAGGTATGTGGATTGGTTCCTCCAGAGGAAACAAAACGAAACCATTTGGTATTAAGTGGCCAAGTGAACCAATCAAATCCCTTGGGGTTTTTTACTCATATGACCAAAAATTGTTACGCGAGAAAAACTTTATAGAAAAACTTGACAGCATAAAAAAGTTGATGAATCTTTGGTCATCTAGAGGCCTCTCTTTATATGGGAAAGTAACAATAATCAAGTCTTTGATTATCCCAAAATTTGTTTATGTTTGCTCATTACTGCCAACTCCCAACGGAATCATCAAAGATCTAAACCAGTTGTTATTTAAATTTTTATGGAAGGGCGTTGATAAAGTGACAAGACTGTCTGTAATAAATGAATACGAGAAGGGTGGTTTAAGAATGATTGACTTTGAAAGTATGATTAAGTCTTTAAGATTAGCCTGGTTAAAAAGAATTTTTGGCACAAACAACGGAGCATGGAAAACGTATCTACTACACTTATTACAGCGGTTTGGAGGCCTTTTTCTTTTTCATTGTAATTACGATGTCAAAGATTGCTCCACCTCCTCTCAGTTTTATTCTGAGTTACTACAATGGTGGTCAGAATATCGAGAAGAATTCGCAACCGGAGACGATTGGAAGTATATATTATGGAATAACAAGGAAATTCGAATAAACAAGATGCCTGTCTTTTACAAACGATTTTTCGAGTCTGATATTATCTATGTAAACGATCTATTATTTGAATTAAGTATTATTGATTCCTTCCATATTATCTCACAGAAGATCAAAACAAACTTCTTAACGTGGGCCGGACTCCGGCACTCAATACCATCTCATTTGAAAAATGACAACCAGAGATCCTTAGCAGTCCACCCCATTTTGATGATAGATAACAAGGTTTTTGATATCCTGGAAAAGAAATCGAAAGACTATTACGCTTTGTTTATAAGGTCTAAAGCACAATACCCTAATCACTCACAATACCTGAAACGCGAATTCGACTTAACAGAAGTCCAACTGGAGCAGGTCTTCTCTTTACCCCATACTGTGTCTCTAGAAACCTACGTCAAAGCCTTTCAATATAAGGTCCTTAACAATATAGTGTACACTAATACCAAACTGTTTAAAATAGGTTTTGCGACAGATGATAAAATAATGCTCCTTCTGTAAACTTGAACCAGAAACACTGAACCATCTTTTCTTCTATTGCATGCATTCAACGGGATTTTGGAAAGAATTTGAGTCGTATTTCCATTCACTGACAAACGAATTCATTTGTATCACTTTGCAAGATGTGCTGTTAGGTGTTATAACCTCCGTTTGTTACCCCCTGCTTAACTACTTGCTATTGATTGCTAAAATTTACATATGGGATTGCAGAAGGACTCATACTTTACCTAATATAAATGGCTTTAAGCTAAAGGTGAAAACAAAATATGAAACAGAAAAATATATCCGTATTAAAAATAGCAAATTGGATAAATTCAATAAGAAATGGGCGCTTATTTTACACACTTTATAAGTGAAATGTCTTCGTTCGTTCGTTAGTGTTAGTTTAGATGTTGTTTCACGGTAGTGTAATTTATTATATTGTAAATATTGTATTGTAAGTAGTGGATAACTAGTCGTAGTGTTTGTAAGTAGTTGATTGTTGATTGAATAAATGTAATGTCAAGGGAAAAAAAAAAAAAAAAAAAAAACGCAAATCACTGTAAATAAGAACTGTAATACCCTTGTGGTGAGGTCATAGCTCTAAGAACCCCCGGTAATACCTTTGTGGTAACGTAACGTAAGACATAACAACTAATTTCATTCAAACGTGACAAAAACATAGGCAACTTTCTAGTTACGAGCGCACTGAAATCTGACGATGTACCGGGAACTTTCAAATGCACACGCACACGATGTAACACTTGTCCTTTCATTCACAACGCGGACAAAATAACAGGACCCAAACGATCTATTAAAATCACTGATCGTTTTACATGCACCTCCGTAAATGTTATCTACTGCATTACATGTACTTTTTGCAAAAAGATATACATTGGCGAAACAGGGAGGAGACTGGGCGACCGTTTTCGTGAACATCTCCGAGACGTTGAAAAAAATGACAAAGACGCATCCAAACCAGTCGCGCGCCATTTTAATCTTACTAACCATTCTAAACAACACATGACAATCTGCGGCCTTTCCCTACACCAGGGTAACACAGAAAGCCGTAAAAACCTAGAACAAAAAATCATCTTTCAAATCGGCACTCTCAAACCCCACGGAATCAACGAACGCTTTTCATTCAACTAATCTACATTTGTTTTTCACGTCACCAAATTTCCACCAATAGCGTAGCTCCACCGCTTACTATATAAAACCACACACTACCCACAATTCCTTGATTCGCTCCGACGAAGGGCTAGCGCTCGAAACGTCAGCTATTTGAATCTTTTTACGGTGGTCAATTTACCTTATCGACTCAGTCGATAAAACTAAATTCTCGTAAGACATAACAAGTTCATGACAATTCAATACCCTAGGGAAATTAACAATAGGACCGGGGGTGCCCCTCAAAAATTTTAGTGGCGGTATGTGACGCACTTCTTGAAATCCTAACCTGTTTAACCCACCGTATCCTCGGTGCCCTAATATAGCTTCTATAAAAAAGAAATAAGTAACCCCCCCGGACAAATGTTAACAAAACTAAACAAAGAACCTTTGTTAACAACTTTTGCCCCTTTTTTTCGTTGTGAATCGTACATCTCGTTTATGCGCATTAGCGCATTAACGAGATAAAAATGACTTTTCAATGTCGTTAGGGCATCAATGACATTGAATCATCATACTTATCACTGATTTAAACTTTGAAATATACATGGAACTTTTTTTCAGGGCTTTAAACCCAGTAGCGGTACTGTCAAAGAGTTGACATTTCGCAGTATGAAAAATGTCTGGGGTTACTTCAGTGTGGGGGCTGAAGGTGGCCTTCATGAGTTTGCAGACTCTCAGTTTGGCCACTGCTTTGCTTGGGGAGAGGACAGGGATGCAGCAAGGAGGTGAGAAAATTTGATAAAAAAAGTACCAAAAATCAAAATTCAAGAAAAATCCCAAATATCATTATTTATTATTTTTGTAAATTAATACAGTGAAACCTGTATTAAGCGGATACCCTCGGGACTCGCACTAGTGTCCCCTTAATAGAGGGGTCCGCTGAATACAGGTCCGTTTTACAGTAAATACATGTATGGGAAGAAAATTTAGGGACCCAAGCAGCTGGTGTCCGCTAAATAGAGGGTGTCCGCTTAATATGGGGTCCGCTTGATACAGGTTTTACTGTATTGAATAATAATGGTACTATACAAAAGTACTGCTGAAGAGGTTTTATTTGAATGGTCACACCATATGATTTTGTGGACCCACACCCACTGCTGTCTATTTTACAAATATTGCCACTACCTCTCAATTTTATTGAAACCCCTGTAAAAGTAGCAGGCTCTTAAATGAAAGTCATAGACTGCTTTCCAAAAAGTACTCAATCCTCAAACAAGCTTCAGTTGATGGCAATGATTTTTAGTAGAAGAAAATTGCATACATGTACTTGCATCATATAATAAAAGGGATCAGCTCATTTATATTAGTAATCCTTTTTTTGGTTTCCAAATGTATAGTTATCACCCAAAGGCAATAATGCTGGGTACATTTAGAAGTACAGCATCCTCATCAATGGCAACACAACCTGTTTGTACATAGCGCAACACTTACTCATCCATCTTGGTTTCATCTGCAGTACACAGAGAAATACATTTAGCCAATACTGATAGTAAATACATGTAATCACATGCCAAAATGTTTGATTTGTATGGTTAAGCTGGTTAATGAATATAACATTACCCCAGTAAATGTAAGATTTCACTTTATATGTCCCATATGCTCCACAGATGAGCTAAAGGGTAAGAGAGACTATACCATTAAATCTGTTTGCACTAAAACAAAAAATTTCTTAACCCAGGAACATGGTCCTTGCCCTGAAGGAAATCTCTATACGTGGAGATTTCCGTACGACAGTAGAATACCTGGTTAAGTTGTTAGAACATGAATACTTTTCAAATAACACAATTGACACTGGATGGTTGGACTTTCTTATCTCTAAACAAGTTCAGGTATGTGACCTATTGGTTTTTTGCATGTACACTGTACTGGTTAAGATCAGAGACTGCTAGCCATGATGTCTCAGTAACATTTTAAGGCCATCTTTTTTTGTGTGTTCTTCAAAAATCGTTATGAACATTTAACTTTTTTTTAAAAATCGAACTGTGTCAGTATAAAAACATAAAGTTACCGCAATATTGCTTTACGCGTTACCATTTCTTATTCTATTTTTTTTTCTTTTTTAAGTTTTATTGTTACATATACTACTTACAATACGATACTTACACTACTTACAATATGATGCTTACACTACTTACAATATGATACTTACACTACTTACAATACGATACTTACACTACTTACAATACGATATTTACACTACTTACAATACGATACTTGCGCTACTTACAATACGATACTTTTTTTAATGCAACGTCTTTTTTATTAATATTTCCACATATATGCGTAGTGTTACATACATTTAATGCAATACTTATAATTAACATAACATAATTTAATGAACACTCAGTTATACAGTACCGGACAGAAGTAACCTAACAGGGAACGCGTTCTTGGAACTTGAAGGAACGCTAAGGGAATGCAAAATGGAACGCTAAGGGAACGCTAAATGGAACGCTAAGGGAACGCTAAATGGAACGCTTAGGGAACGCAAAATGGAACGCCAAGGGAACGCAAAATGGAACGCTACACAACTTCCAAATTTTTAGGGGAACGCGTTCTCGAAATAAAATACAAACTCTCTAAAAAAACGACGGAGAACTCGCTTACTTGGTCACCGCGAAAGGTAATAAATTCGCAAAATTCATTGATTCATGACTATTTGCGTATGACTCTTAAACGCGACGAAATTTCAATTCAAAATGTCCTGTTGTTTTCAATTCCCCAAAATTATTACTAGCCGAGAATATAAGACCAAGAAAATGTTTTGCTGTTTAGAATGTGTTCTTGAAATAAATGACAGCTCAGCTTGTCTGCACTGAGAGATATATTTTTGCTTTAATTCGTGTTAATTACATTCAAAAACCAAATAGATCAGGGAGACTTAAAAAACACAAAACCTAATTAGATTTTTATCAGGTACAATTTTTTCATTCAAGTGAAAGAAGGTTTCATTCACGAAAATGCATTTTTCGTTCATGAATGTGAAGTTTTTATTTACATTCAACAGGATTCAAGCGCTTGAAAAACACCAGATCAAATTACATTTCACACAAATTTGCATAAAAACATTTCATGCATTTCATGCCTCGGCCTAAATTACAAATTTAAAAAATAATTTAACACATCTTTAAGATATTATAAAGACTGAAATCACTTTCATTCTGGTTAGATGTTATTTTTACATTCAATTGAAAGTTGTTTTCATCGATTAAATTACATGTTGCACGCAACAAACTTTTACGGGAAAACTGTTGCGGAAAAGTTTTAAAGAATTCCTTTGCAGGACAATATTAAAAGGAGGAACATCGGAACAAAGAAAAAGCAAGCTAGGACTTTTTTATTGAGGATTCTTCAGCCATTTATATTTTATCACATTTTTGAGCCTGACAAAAAAAAAAACAATAATGTTCAGATGATCAATGATCCGCTCCAAAATGCGAGCAAGTTCGATCGCAGAATCAGCTCATTCGGTCTCTGTCAATTAAATGTCGGATGACAAGTTTTTTGCTTCGTCCTGTTCGTGGTTTGAAAAAGCATGGCAAGAAAAAACTTACTGTTGGGCTGTCCACATTTATATTCATTTATAATTGTCTTCTACGTACATTTTTCCGCACTGGTGTAAATTAACGTTATGGCGTTATATTTTTGTCTCGCATATTTCAGACAGCACCAAAGCCGTTCCAGACTTTAGACTGCACACTGTTAGTGTAGATAAAGAACGCGTTCTGAAAGAAAACAAGGGAACGCGTTCCATTTTACTGAACTGGAACGCTTAGGGAACGCTAAGGGAACGCAAAATGGAACGCCAAGGGGAACGCGTTCTGCTAAGCGTTCCCTGTTAGGTTACTTCTGTCCGGTACTTGTAAGTGAAATAGTAAATATATATATATATAACTTAGCACAAGCATGTAAAAAAGTTCCACGATTGGAAATTTCTCGGTAAATTATACTCTAACACAAGAGAAAACACTTTTTTCTTAAAACACCTATATTTCGGCAGCGTACAGCTGCCTTCATCAGGGTGAATGGCTGACAAGGCGTTACACGCGATAAAAACCGTTACAACCGTTATATGTGCGCGCTAATCAAAAAGATTTTTAAACTGCGCGCTCTACAACAGCTAAATACAAATGCTGGTAAAACTGCTATTTTTGCGCGCGAAGTCCCCGATTTTGGCTATAAAAAAAAATCGCTCTCATTCAGACCGTGGGGTCTGAGTGTCTTCAGTTTGTAAGCCCATTGACCCTCCTTATCCGTCAGATTTTCCGTTCTGTCCACTCTGTCTATTAACTGAACTGACATATCCTCCAGACCCCCATGACCCGCACTAAAAAAATGCCTGTACAAGATCTCATCGTCTAGCCTCTCTTCGGGCGTCATTCTACCATGCAAATTCAGTCGACTACGGTGGTTGTTAAATCTGAGTCGAAATTTGGTCGAAGTCGAACCCACATATTGCTTGCCACATGTTTTACAAGTAAGCAGATAAACCACATTCGTGCTATTACAGTTCAAACTGTAATTTATGGTGTATGAGCAACACGGGCAAGTCATACACCATAAATTACAGTTTGAACTGTAATAGCACGAATGTGGTTTATCTGCTTACTTGTAAAACATGTGGCAAGCAATATGTGGGTTCGACTTCGACCAAATTTCGACTGAGATTTAACAACCACCGTAGTCGACTGAATTTGCATGGTAGAATGACGCCCGAAGAGAGGCTAGACGATGAGATCTTGTACAGGCATTTTTTTAGTGCGGGTCATGGGGGTCTGGAGGATATGTCAGTTCAGTTAATAGACAGAGTGGACAGAACGGAAAATCTGACGGATAAGGAGGGTCAATGGACTTACAAACTGAAGACACTCAGACCCCACGGTCTGAATGAGAGCGATTTTTTTTATAGCCAAAATCGGGGACTTCGCGCGCAAAAATAGCAGTTTTACCAGCATTTGTATTTAGCTGTTGTAGCGCGCGCAGTTTAAAAATCTTTTTGATTAGCGCGCACATATAACGGTTGTAACGGTTTTTATCGCGTGTAACGCCTTGTCAGCCATTCACCCTGATGAAGGCAGCTGTACGCTGCCGAAATATAGGTGTTGTAAGAAAAAAGTGTTTTCTCTTGTGTTAGAGTATATATATATATATATATATATATATCTAACTGGATTTGTTAAAACATAGCTCTAGAAATTGCTCTGAGATCGCTTTGTCGGGGCTTGTTTACTGTGTTGATTGTTTCTGTTATCATTATTTTTGTTTACTACATATCCTCTTAAAAGCTGCAGTAGACCGTATAGTCATGAGTTTATAAACTGGCTTTAACCCAGCAACCCCACCCCCCCCCCCCCTCCTTCCCCATCTAAGTGCAAAGATTGTCGTTACTTCCCATGATTCTCTACTATGACAGAATCAAACGTTTCGAAGCGAGCGCGCGCTAGAGATCAGTGGCTTTCTCTGTCAGTTATTTTCAGTAGATTTCCTTTTGGCCGCCTTGAACAAAGTTTTCCCGAGGACATCATTAAGTCCCATGAGGGAAAAAAAGCTGGCGATTGGCACAGTCTGTCCTCGTCCTTATATCTTACTGTATTTCGTCTCTTTTGAGGCTAAACGGGTTACGCTTTTGATCTCGGGCCGAGGCGAAACGGTTATGATATTGTGCGCTTTGTTCTTGGCGTCAACAAGTCTTTGGCCTCAAAAAGTAGCCTTTATGGGTCATATGTATTAAACGGCAGGCGAATTGTTGGTGAATTTTGACCCGGCCAAAGACTTAGTAACAATTTGCTTTGAAGGCAAGAGGCTTTGTGGTGCCCTGTCAAACGCGAGCCTACATCCGGGAACTCGAATAAAATTACTGTGAAGGCAAATGTTTGTGGATGTTTATTTGCCAAGAGCGTGAGTTTTTTCGAGTTATTTGATGATATTTTGCTTGTGAGAAACGTGGAAAGGCTATGGGTAGTTTCCCGGAAGTTTTTCACTGCCGCAAAAGAATTTTATTGTGTGATTTCCGGCTTCGTCAAGTATGTGTTGACAAGTGATTGCTTATCAGCTACAGGTATGTCGATCGAGCTGCTTAGTATATTCTGTGCAAGGCATAAAACAGCTTCTTCTGTGTTTAGTTAAAACAATAGTGCCTTAGATAACCCATTCTGGGTTCAAGGAAGGCGAATTCTAGATATATCTTCGGCGAACGTTTTACTATGAACCGTATCGTTTGAAATACTAAAAGGTCATTATTCGTGTGCTTTCCAAATGATGTTAATTTCATTACAAATTTTTGTCACTTTTGCCGAGAGCAACTTGTCGTGAGTTGCCAGCAATTAAGATGTCATTTTAAGCCGTATCAAGATACTTTTCAATGTTTTTCATTCGCCTTAAGTGTCAAATTGTTGAAACGCACTTGAAATTTCTAGAGACACGTTTTAACAAATCCAGTTAGATATATATATATATATATATATATATATATATATATATATATATATATAATCCAAGAAGGAAAATCACTCAACTTTGATGACCATAAGTTTAATACAAACTTGTTTCGTAGGTGTTGCCACCCACTCCTCAGTTAAACTTACAATGATTGATCCCTTGTTTGACTACTTTATTTATATGTATGATTTCGCAAGACGCACACTCTACCTAACCGTTAAAAAACCGTTAAAAATACCGTTAAAAATATGCGCGCGCACTACTTGCTTCGGTAGAACTTATTCTAGGGTGTGTTTTAAAATATATTTACGTCTGTGTCTACACGTTGAAATAAGCTCGTTTCTCCTATTAAGCGAAGCCATTTGCGGTTTAGTTATTATCAAATGTTTTTCTGCAATACACAGATTGCATCGTTTCGTTTGATTCGAATATGCCTTGGCTTTTGCTAGAATTTTCCAGGTGATGTTATATTCCTGTTTTCGGTCCTTTAACTGCCATAAATATTTACTTAATTCTGTATCGTTCTTTCTATTTTCATTGTTAAATGACGCCTTATGGTTACGCCATCTAGTTTTAAATTCGTTAGCTGTTAAACCTATATAGGTCTCTGCACTTTCTTGCGTCTTGACGGTAGCTTGATAAACTATTTCTTTAGTTAGACATTCTCCGTTCAATGGGCACTCTTCTTTCTTTCTACAACTACACTTCCTTTCAACATTATCTATACTACCTTGCTGTTCTGCCTTTTTCAGAGTGATCTTGTTGTGTCCATCTATGATTTGTTTAACATTAGTCATACAACTATAGCTTAGCTTAAGTGTGTTCCTGTTAAATATTTTCTTTAATACATGGCCGCTTGGAAAGCATTTATCTATTAACTTAAAGAACTCTTTACCTACATTAGTTTGAACGTTCTTACTATATGGCGGGTTAAACCATATCACATTCCTTCTTCGTGTTCGCTGTTGTGTTGCTGCTCTTGGTGCTGGTGGGTTGAATCGGAGTTTATAATCATAACCGCTCTTCCGCAATGCTTCCTGATATTCTGGTGCCGCCTCATTGAATGTTTCTTCGTCGCACGATATTTCAGACCGTCTCCTGTTAATTGATTCTGGGATGTTCCTAATGATGTTAGGCGGATGATTTGATTTGCTGTGTACATAAAGCGGGTGAAATATCGTGCGACGAAGAAACATTCAATGAGGCGGCACCAGAATATCAGGAAGCATTGCGGAAGAGCGGTTATGATTATAAACTCCGATTCAACCCACCAGCACCAAGAGCAGCAACACAACAGCGAACACGAAGAAGGAATGTGATATGGTTTAACCCGCCATATAGTAAGAACGTTCAAACTAATGTAGGTAAAGAGTTCTTTAAGTTAATAGATAAATGCTTTCCAAGCGGCCATGTATTAAAGAAAATATTTAACAGGAACACACTTAAGCTAAGCTATAGTTGTATGACTAATGTTAAACAAATCATAGATGGACACAACAAGATCACTCTGAAAAAGGCAGAACAGCAAGGTAGTATAGATAATGTTGAAAGGAAGTGTAGTTGTAGAAAGAAAGAAGAGTGCCCATTGAACGGAGAATGTCTAACTAAAGAAATAGTTTATCAAGCTACCGTCAAGACGCAAGAAAGTGCAGAGACCTATATAGGTTTAACAGCTAACGAATTTAAAACTAGATGGCGTAACCATAAGGCGTCATTTAACAATGAAAATAGAAAGAACGATACAGAATTAAGTAAATATTTATGGCAGTTAAAGGACCGAAAACAGGAATATAACATCACCTGGAAAATTCTAGCAAAAGCCAAGGCATATTCGAATCAAACGAAACGATGCAATCTGTGTATTGCAGAAAAACATTTGATAATAACTAAACCGCAAATGGCTTCGCTTAATAGGAGAAACGAGCTTATTTCAACGTGTAGACACAGACGTAAATATATTTTAAAACACACCCTAGAATAAGTTCTACCGAAGCAAGTAGTGCGCGCGCATATTTTTAACGGTATTTTTAACGGTTTTTTAACGGTTAGGTAGAGTGTGCGTCTTGCGAAATCATACATATAAATAAAGTAGTCAAACAAGGGATCAATCATTGTAAGTTTAACTGAGGAGTGGGTGGCAACACCTACGAAACAAGTTTGTATTAAACTTATGGTCATCAAAGTTGAGTGATTTTCCTTCTTGGATTATTCTGCTCCTACACTGTAGAGCACTTTATTGGATTCGCCGGTGAATCTTCAACTTGGATATATATATATATATATATATATATATATATATATATATATATATATATATATATATATATATATATATATATATATAGAAAGAGCACATACAGAGAACTAAAAGCTATTCACTTCAAGTACGTTATACATTGCTTTGCCACAGTACTACAATGGTAATTATGTCGTCTCATTTTGTGAGGGGTTTTTCTTAAAGCGAGACCACTTCTTTTGAAAGGAGTTTATGGTGTTGTTGTCAAACGCAATTTGTTTTTCAAGTTCCATAGAGTTCTTAAGTAATTGTATATATACCTGCAGCTCAGGTAAGGTATTCCCAAGTTTGCATGTGTATAATTATATAATGTCTAGCTATAAGAAGTAAGTGGTGGAAGAGCAAATCTTTTATGTCGTCAATTAAGAAGACAAAAAGATGGGGAGAATGAAGAGTCCTCCATTCCAGTAAAGTTTTGAGTTATCCACTTAGACATATTTTTCCAAAAGGTTTGGGTATGTTTACAATAAACAGAACAGATGAACAAGGGTTTCTGGTGTTTCTTTGCAGAATGAGCAGGAATCCACTTGTTTTATACCTATCTTGCAAAGAAAATCATTCATAGCTATTCTTCTATGAAGCAGTTTAAATTGGAACACTCTAAGTTTTGTTTCTATTGTACATAAAAATGGTAAGTAATAGGTGTTTTTCCAATTAACCGCTTCAGTAAAATTACCAAATATTTCCTCTTCCGCCAACCATTTTCCCTGACTCTTTGAAGGTATGGAAGCCCTTTTATTTACAAGATGTTGATAGAATTTTTTGCACACTTTTGAGGTAGACAGAAAGTTCTTAGCGGAATCTTTTTGGGCAGGGCTATTGTGAACTGGGGAGTATTTTTTCCTGTAGTGCTTTATAGCTGATACTACTTTGTAATACTCCAAATAGTTGGTTTTAATGTTGTATTTGTCTATAAATGCATTATAACTTAAAAAATTCTGATCATTATCTAGCAAATCTCTAATCTCCTTTACCCCCGCATAAAACCATGATTTGTAAAAAAAAAGGTTGGTTCTCTATTTTAATGAGCGAATTATGCCAAATACACGTGGAAGCAAACTGAAGGTTCTAAACACTGAAGTTGAAATTGGTCCAATATTCTACAATCTCATTTAAAAAAGGGTCCTTTAGATTAAGCTGTGAAGTATCCTGTTGTTTTAGATTACTTTGAAACAAAAGCCTGCCTCCGTGCTTCAATAAGTAGTGATCAAAAAAAAGTTTCCATTTCCCTTTATTATCTTCATTTAAATACCCTTGTATCCATTTCATTTTAAGAGATTCATTGAAACTTTGAACATCAATCATCTTTAGTCCTCCTTTCTCGTAATTGTTTATCATTTCTGTCCTTTTAACTTTGTCGCCTTTTCCATCCTATAAGAAATCATACAATAAGGAATTGACTTCTTTAAGTGCACCCGAGGGCATTGGAAGAGAAGACAAAACATAAACCAACTGTGACACGGCCATGGTTTTTATGATTGTAATTTTACCCAAGAGGGTTAGTCTTCTTGCTGACCAATTATTCAAAATGCTGCGAATTTTTTCGATTTTCTCGCTTAAGTTAACATCAAGAGACTTATCTTCCAACGTGGAAAACCAAACTCCCAAGGCGTAGACCTTTGTTTCAGCCCATGCTATAGGTTTTATTGAAGGGAAAGTGATGTCCGAACTTTTAGATGATCCGATCCAGAGGGCTTCAGTTTTGTCATAATTAACTTTAAGACCAGATAATTATGGAAGCAAAGGCATCTAGTAAGTATAGGGATCTTGAAAAGGAAGATTCTGAACCATCTAAAATCATAGTCGTGTCATCAGCGTATTGAGATAGTTTGCACTCAGTGCCAAGGACCTTGATTCCACGGATCTCTTTGTCATTCCTTATCGCGTTAAATAGTATTTCGGCACATAAGGGAGAGCGGGCATCCCTGTCTCACTCCGCGACCTAAGCTAAAGAAATCTGAGGACCAACCGTTGTTCTGGATACAACTGCTGATATCCGATAGAATATTTTTATCCAAGATACCAGAGAAGCTCCGAAGTTATAATATTTAAGGGTTTTCTCTATAAAGGACCATTCTATACTATCGAAAGCTTTTTCGAAGTCAATGAACAGTAAAAGACCCGGTATTTGCTCATTATCTGTGTAATTTATTATGCTCTCTATAAGTCTGATGTTTTCCCCAATAAAGCGATTTTTTAGAAAACCCGTTTGGTCATTGTTGATAATCTTTGGCATGACTTTTCGTAATCGACTAGCAATGGATTTAGTTGCTATTTTGTAATCACAGTTAAAAAGAGTAATAGGCCTCAAGTTTTTGAAAAGATTAGTAGGTTTGTTCTTCTTTGGTATGAGGGTAATCAATCCTCTCCTTTGTGTAATTGATAGAAGGCCCTTTGCATGTGCACAGTTTAAGGCATTTAGTAGGTAATGATGGATATCATTCCAGAATACTTTATAGAATTCTGCCGGGAGGCCGTCACTTCCCGGACTTTTATTTGATTCCATTGATTTTAAACTTTCAAAACATTCAATTTCAGTCAAAGGGCCTTCACACTGTTTCTGCTCTATCTCATCTAGTGTCAAAGTATTTCCTTCTGGGAAGAAAATTGTTTCGTATGCAGCATTAAATTGTGTATCAGTTGAAGAATATAAGTTCTGGTAGAACGTTTTTGCTTCTTGTAAGATCTCACTATCCATGTTAATTACGCTATTATCCGCCAGGGTAAGGTGTTTGATAGTTTTTTTTATTAAAATGCCGTTTTTCTAAGCTAAAAAAGTATTTTGTATTCTTTTCTCCTTCATTGTACCATCGAGACTTAGATCTAATTATTGCTCCTCGGGTTTTATGCTTTGATATTTCTTCTCTTTGTAGGATCTTAATATTTAGTTCATTGTAGATGTGGGCTTTTTCGTTTTCAGATAGGGAGTTTTCTTCAAGTCTTTTTTGGAGAGATAATATGTCAGATTCTAGGATTGTCTCTTGTGATCTTTCTCCTTGCATAATTTAGTGAGCTTGCTCTTATTTGCATTTTCATGGTGTCCCACAAGAGAATGGCATCAACCTCTTTATTGTTTACATATTCATTTTCTACTTCAGCAATTGTGTTCTTAATCAAGTTGACATAATCATTGTCCAACAAAAAGGAAGTGTTCAGCTTCCAAAAACCTGGGCCCCTGGGATTTACCATTTCTTATTCACTGGTTGGCTCACGGAGCCTTTGATTACATGTAGTTAAGGGCTGTTATGCAATTTGTTAATCAACCTGTTTCAATGCATTTGTAGACAGAGCGTCCTGATGCAATCCTTGGAGTTATTTGTGGAGCAGTTCATGTGGCGGAGGCAGGAATTAGCAAGCGATATGTCAACTTCAAATCTGCTTTGGAGAGGTATGTGTCGAGTTTAACCTCCTGCCTACTCCTTGCATGCAGAGGTGTGATGGGTCTTGTTGGTGATCCATATTTAGTCACAAGCACATACATGTAGATACAGATGGTGATGATTTTGGGACAAAAAAATGTGGGCTGTCAAGTTCCCATTATTCCTGTTGTTGTTTTTTTTTTTGGGGGGGGGGAGCCTTATTTATGCAGAAAACTTTTAAGCCCTCGTCTAAGAATTTCAAAATAAAAGAAAAGGCATGTCTACAAGGTAATTTTTTTTGCTAGTTCTCCAGGAAAGAATGCCCCTGGGCCTCCCTGGTGAAATGCAAGTCTGACCCTTAGAATATAGTTCAAACACTCATTAATAATTCATAAGCATATTAGCCTATCACACAACACAAATCCATCATGTGCATGGACCTTTATACCTGGTAATCTATGGTCATTCTGAAAAGCCTGGTGACGGATTTGATTTCAGTCCCAGGGGAGTGTGGGACTGATTGTATTTTACCTCATTAGTATTCTTTATATAAAAAGTTGCTCTCATTAGTATTCTTAATATAAAGAATACTTATGACAGCAACTTTTTATATGAAGAATACTAATGAGGTAAAATACTGTTCCCTCAGACCAGTTTTAAAATGCAAAAACCTAAAATAAAAAGTAAGTAATGAAAAACAACAATTCAACTTGTTTAACCAAAAATTGAGCGACTCTGCCGTCATATCAGCCAGGTTAGTTTCCAAGTCTTGAATTTGTGAACAGTCAATGGCAAAACTGCTTTCCTCTTCAGAAGCTTTCTTATTTCTTCTCGTTGCCTGCCACTCTGAAAAAATATTCACTGGCCACTTATTGATGGAACATGTTGACTTTGGTACGGTATTATCAAAGATTTCTTTCTCTTCATTTATTTTTTGGGTTGGCGAAACCGTGGCTTCGAACTCTGATCGAACTCGTGTTCTCGTACGAGCCCATCATTGACATGGCATGCTAATTTTTCCTTTTTGCAAGAGAAATTACAATAACAATTATTATTGTTCACAGGTTTATTCAGAAAAACAATTTTCTTTATTGTTTGCGCGATTGTAACTTTTGTTTGTGCTCCTTGGGGACACACTTGGCAGTTTGTTTTCGAAGCCATTGAAAACACTCACAGCACATGTTTTATTAAGTCTAAAAATTATGCTTTGTGCTCAAATTCTTAAACTTGATAAAAAACTGCTGTCGTGTTTTAAACATTACTTAAATATGACAACCTGCAGAAGGCGGTAAAAAACTTGACTTTCCGTCCCCTTTTTACTGAATTAAAGTACATGTATGACTATACATATATTTTAAATCACATTTTTCTTTAACTAATACAAACATGTAAGTGTTTTGATTTGGAAATAGTTTAGAATATTCAGGGCTCCCATGTCTATGTGTCATAGATCATCTTTAGTTATTTTAGTCCTTGTTTTTGAAGATTTTTCATACTATTCCCCATTTTTCTATTTTCTTGACCCTCCATACTGCTTGGCAACCTGAAAGAGAGTTATACATGTACAGCTGTAGGAGAACATTTAAAAATAAATTTTCAGCTTCTTGTGGACCTGTTATGAAATTACATGTTTGACAGGTTCCAAATGCTTTTTTTCACATTTTTAAAGGGGACAGATCCTTCCAACAGATTGCCTAGCAAACCATGAAGATGTTGAACTTATTAGTGATGGTATCAAGTATATTTTAACAGTAAGTAGTAATAATCATTGAAGTTTGGTGGCCTCATACTGTAGCAGGAAATGGGGTTTAATTTAAATGTGAAATGGCCACATTTTGGTCACACCCACTTTGACTAAACATACAAAACTCTGATAAAGTACCAGACTAAATGCAACTTTATAAAGGCATCTTCATTTACATGTAGGTGGTGCTTACCACAAGTCATTCAAATAGAGGGACATTTGAGACAGTGTTTTCACATGTACACCTGGGGTCCGTTTCTCAAAAGTAACTTTTCGGGCCCGGAAAGCTATTTTCTGTCTACAATGTTCACATTAAAGATGCATATTTGTTGGTTTTAAAGCCGCTAAGTACTACAATCCTAAGGTGACAAAACAATTCCAGCTAGTTTAGGGGTTAATACACCCTGTAGATTCTCATTTTAAAATTGATCTCCGGGCCTGGAAAGTTATCAGGACTTTGAGAAATGGGCCCCTGGAACCGGTTGTTCAAAAGGTGGATAGCACTATCCACTGGACAAATCACTATCCAGTGGATAAGTATTAACAAATTCCTAGGTCCTCTGTGATAAGTACATGTTTCCTGATATTGTGATAGTACTTTGTTGCATGCCTGTTGCATAGTATGTAAGACATTTTCTTAATGTAAGAAGAATACTTTTCCTACTATGTGACATCTGGTGCATTTCTACCTTTGGTAACTGACAAAAAAAACTTGATACCCAATTTAATACCCTTAAAACGTTTAATGACAACCCACTGCTCTTTAAGGCTATTTACAAGGTGAACACAGTTTCGTATGGATTTGTCTCATCATCTCCTGCTGTTTTGACTATGCCCAAGCACAATTTGATTTGTTGTTGTTCTTTTCAGGTATTTAAGTCAGGACCAAACACTTTTTTCCTGGATATGAATGATTCCTGGACAGAAGTGGAAGCTCACAGGTATTTTAGATCACTGGGATTTTTAAGGGATGTTTAAACAGTCTTAACCTTTGCTTCAACATTCACTCAATATTTTAAAATTGTTGAAGTAAATGTTGAGACCGTTTGAATTGATTGACTCACTGACTGACTGACTTAACTGACAAACTGAACTAATTGACTGAAACAAGAGGAGGGATGGATGGATGGATGGAGGGAGGGAGGGAGGGAGGGAGGGAGGGAGGGAGGGAAGGAGGGAGGGAGGGAGGGAGGGAGTGAGTGAGTGAGGGTGGAAGGGAAGGGACATCCTACAGAATGAAAGGAAGGGTGAAAGAAAGGAAGTGAAATTAGTAGTGAAATTATCTAGGGAGTAAAGTCATGTCCCCCAGCAAAGGCAGCAATTGAGTACAAAATAATTGTTTAATTTTTGTAAATTAATTTTTTTTTTTTAGAATGAGTGACGGTGGATTGCTTTTGTCTTGGAATGACAGCAGTCACACAACCTACATGAAGGAAGAAGTTGACAGGTTAGTCCCAAAGAAAACTGCAAACTTATTAGTGTGCCAATGAGCATTTGCACTGTCTAAACCAAGAGCGTTTCCTTTGAGGATAAGTTGGCCAAATGAATAAGAGATTGTTTTCTCCTAAACTACATGTAGCATGGTGACCTACTGTACATGTATCTTTTTTCATTGCTTAATTTTACTGTTAAAAGCATCCTCTTTAATTTCAAAGAGCAATACTCATGACCATAAAATTATGGTCTTGAGATCAGTCACACACAAGAAAGGCTTTGAGTCAATGCCATTTGAGGCTGTGTGCCTCAGCCATGAATCATATATCACATTGTTTCTTATGGTGAATGCATTAAATCTATTACAGTTTTTCAAGTATTCAATTTTAACTATGTTTGAAGCTAGCACATAAGGTAACATGAACCAATCAAATAATCACATGCATGATAGGAAGTACTGCATGGATAGATCAGGTGACTTTAGTCCACATCTCTCTCGCGTACATGGTGGCCTATGCTTGACAGGGAACAATTGTGGAAAGTTGCAAAAAATTGTTCGTCAACTTTTATTTACCACTGAGCTATCAACAAAAGTGGACATGGATATGTTTTAATTATACATATTATTACATTTTTGCAGCTATAGATTGACAATCAGTGGAAAGACTTGCATATTTCAGAAGGAGAATGATCCTACAGTATTAAGGTAACACCTCTTCAGCTCTTCCTTTATTTGCTATATACTATTACAAATTGCAGAGCTTGAACAATGGTTACCATTTGCTGACATTTGCATTTGCTGGTATACACCATCAGGTATAATTGCCACTTCAAAATTGATTGAGGTTTCTACATGCATTTACTAAGCTGTGGACTTTTTCCTGGTTGTTTAAATTGGATAATTCCTGATGCGGATAAAACATGTTCACTGAAAGATTTTATCTCCTGGATAATGATTATCCACTTGCACTCAGAACAAACAATCTTGATCTGTTATATCTGAATTGGATTTTTGGTTTTGTTTAAAATTTGATTAGGGTTCTAAATCATAATAATGTATAATTATACTTAATTATCTCAAGAAAATCAGACTCGATTTCAAAGAAGATTTTTTTGAGAAAAATTGAATAAAACAGACTAGAAACAATCACAACACATTCCTGTCCTAAACAGTAATTTTTAAATTTCCAGATCACCTTCTGCTGGCAAGCTCATTCACTTTGTTGTTGATGATGGCGGTCATGTCTTTCAAGGGGAATCCTATGCTGAGATTGAAGTGAGCATTACAGTGTACTTTAATTTTCAGTTTAACTGCGCGCTGTGCGATGTCGTTATTTATCTTTATTTGTGTTGCCTTCATGCTTCAAATGTCAAACAAGAATATTCCTTTTTGTAGGTTATGAAAATGGTCATGCCTCTGACAGTCAATGAAAGTGGATGGTTAGTCAAAACCTTTTGTTCTTAATTTGAAAACATAATATTTTAACAAGACTATGTTGCCTTCGTGGATTCAAGGCCTTAAATGTTTATCCTCAATAAGCACTTCCACTGCTGCAGTGACTATTTGTAGGTGATCTCATTAGATCACTAGAACTTGTGAATGTGTTATGACAGCTTTGTATTTATCGCTAGAGCTGTTTTCAGTTGAAACAAAACCAAAGTAAACACTCATGCCAATCACAGCACATGCAGATAATCCAGTGAACCAATCTGAAAACTTGTAGGAAATACATGTAGCCACCACCAAGCAAGCAAAAATGGGTGCGAGTAAGTCATGATTGTTTTTGGTTTTACCTCTGATTGGTTGAGAAAGTGGCCAATCACAAAACAAAATGCAAAACAATGCAATAGATTTACATTTGTAAATTTGGCAAAGCAAAACCAAAGCAATTGCAAAATTACTTTTAACACAATTGAAAACTGCTCTAATATTACTTTTAAAATGTTGTCATTGACAGTGTGCACTATGTGAAGAACCCAGGAGCAGTTTTGGAGCCTGGTTCAGTGGTTGCCAAGTTGGAACTTGATGATCCCAGCAAAGTCACACAGGTATTCAAGCAGAGAACTTGTTATCTGTTAAACAACAAATTTGCAATTAATTAATCGCCTTTGAACAAAAATATCTTTGAGAAGCTTTATATCTAAAATTTTGTGCACAAAAAAGCTGCTATGCATAATTTTTTCAACTCTCTTGTTGATGTTGGAACTCCTGGTTGAAAAAAAAAAACGCTCTTTCATCTTTAATGTGAAAAGTTACAAGAGCACCACTAACAGAGATTAAAGCTTGTGACATTTACATGTAATCAACAGATTAAGTTCTAAGCTATAACATTTTGACATAAGTCCTCAAGTCTGATCAACGTTTCTTCACATTTGTTTGAGCTTCTGATAATCCACACAAAATCATTTGCATCAGCCCTCTTTTTCATCAGAATGTTGTGGTAACTTAATTGGGTGTCTAAAATGTTCACTTTGTGATTTTCTTGTATTTGAAAAGGTTGTTATTTATAATTTTTTCTGATGCTTTGTGGAGATGTAAGCTAAGATGCTGTTGCAATCACATTTTCACTATGAGAACTCTTGTGCTCAAGATCACTAGCAAAAATATGTGATGTGTTGACAAAATCAATTAATTGTATCCCTATATACATGTACATGAGCCTTATGTTTTGTCCTTTATTTTCAGGCTCAGCTCTATACTGGCCAGTTTCCTGAAACTTGTGGACCTAAACATAAAGGAACCAAACTGCATCAAGTAAGGACAATGTCTGTTCTGCTTTTCCTTTCATGCAATTGCATTTTTAATGATTTTTAATGTAACAACTGTTTACCAAAAAGTGAAGCTTGGTAACACATCAGTATTTTGAGCAGGCCTCTGTTGTCAAGAACCAACACCTGGTTTTTATTTTTTTTTGCAAGCTAAACTATCTAATTGATAAAGAAGTTGTACATGTATATTTAGGGCTGTGTCAAAGTTCCTCTCCTGAGAAGTAACCTGTATTTGTCTTGACAACCCTTTAACTCCCAAGAGTGCCAAAATTCAAGAAAAATCCTCAAATTCATTTTGTGAAATATTGACAAACAAATGGTATCATGCGAAAGTTCTGCCCAAGAGGTTTTATTTGAATGGTCACACCATGGATTTCGTCAACAGACTCAAAAGTTAGAACTACGCTATCTGCATGTCTCCATAATTGACTCTAAGGCCTGGGGCAAACGTCGAATCTTAGTCGAACTTAATTCGTCGAACCTATGAATTTTGAAATAGGCGCATGAATGGTGTGACGTCTGCCGCAATTAAGTTCGACTCAAATTAATTGGTTCAACTCCAGCATAAGTTCGACTTGCCAAGTCGGATAATGCAACAGGGGTTCGGCGTTTCAGCAAACGCCATTCTAAACTCGCGCTGAACTCAATTCATAAATCATGCAAATTAAAAAATAATTGATTCAAATGTGATGGACTGTGCAAACGTCACAAAAATACCGACTCCCCCATCTGCCAAATGCTATTTCCCCCCCTGACGAGCATGCGCTGTACAAAGACAATTAATTTCACGACTTGGAATGGCGAGCTATCGAAAGTCATTGCTGACATCGCACAGCGTGATGGAAATGTGTTTTGATATAAATGCTTGAAATGCAAATTCCCTATTTGCAATAAATGTTCAGTGTTTGAAGAAAACGAGGACGTTGAGGATGGACAGCCGGTAAAAGCGTTGCTCAGAGCTGTATGTAATGCGAGTCTTCTCTTTCTATTTTTCGCAATTAAATACCAAAGAAAGGCCCGACGAGCACTGTATTTCGCCATTTCGTAAGCAAGTGCTAGCAGTAACTAGCCGCGTCGAGTGAATAGAGCGTTTCCACTCACGCGACCTTCAGTCCCGTGGGACTCAAATGACAAAGGCCTTGGCAGCCTTGTTGGTGTTCCTAACAAAAGAAGTTAATTAAAATTCTTTTGTACGGGAACACCAATATAGCGGCTATGACGTCAAGTGAAAACGCTCTATAGCACGGGGACGTGTGCTTATTCCCGTGTTTTAATGAAGTGCAACTTGTGAAATAGGATTGATGCAGGTTCGACGTTTGCTACCACGCTGAAATTAAGTCGACTCTTTGTCCAACCTATTTTTAATAAATTCGACGCGACTTAGATTCGACGTTTGCCCCAGGTCTAAGAGTGAAAGGGTCAAAGGGTCAAAAGTTTGCATTTAAAACCAATTGGGTCTAAATTTCATATTTCCTTGAACATTAATTAGCCCTAGGGCACCAATTTCACCTTTCATTTTTTTCCATTTCAACATCAATAAACTAATTTATTGTCCTTGGCAATAAATACAGAGAAGAAATCCGTTATTAAATTAACTGCTGAAATTGGTGAACAGGTTTTTCAAGCTGCCCGTGAGAATCTTCAAAATATCATGGATGGATTCAGTTTTGGGGAACCACACTTTTCAAGGAGACTGGAGGAAAATGTCAGCACGCTAATAAAGGCATTAAAAGACCCTGCACTGCCATTACTGGAATTGCAGGTTAGGTGTATGCATAAATACATTTCGCATATAATGATCACAAGAAAAGAAAAATGAATGACATTGATCAGGGCTTGAAAAAAGTCCCATCCTGTCATCTGAGACAAGTAGATTTTCCTGTGGGGCAATTAACTTTTCCTGCTTTAACTTGCCTGATGTACTAGGCCCAGGCAACCTGTCCACTCACTAAATGATTTATAAATTAAAAAGTAAACTTTGTGGCAAGCGCATAACTGCTAGGGCAAGCAAAATTTGAAAGTTGCTTGTCCATAGGGCAAGCTGGGATTCAAGCCTTGGATGTGTTTCTTATGCTTTGCTTATGGCTGTGCATTTTGGAGTGAGGTGCGGGATTGCGGAAAATTGGTTCTATTGTCTTCAATTCTTTTGTGGAACAAGGCATTGAGACAATAAGCTCTATTCTTATTCAATGAGTTGCAATTTAGTATCTTCCAATTTTCTGCAATCCTGCACCTTGGAGGCATTTTGGTTGCTAGTGAAGGACTTACATTAGCATATTGTTGTGGGAGAAAAACAGGATAATTAAGTAGTGCTATGATCACTGGTTTAAAATGTGAACCTTGAACAATCTGCTTGCCTTGCTTTGTTATAGTCAATTTTCAAAATTATTCAAGTTTGTGCTTTACTGTGGTTATATTCTCTGTGCATTGTTATTGTGAGAAATACCTTTTATCATTCAACTTGGACTTCTTGGCATTTAGCAAAAAGGATTGTGAGGTTTCATCCTTTTATGAATGAAATGGTTCAACTTCATCTATACAAATTTAATACAAAAATTGGAATACTATTTATTTGATCATATCGCTTTTTTTGTAGGAAATGATTGCATCCATTTCAGGGCGTATTCCTGCAACAGTTGAGGAAACTATCAAGAGACATCTGTCCAGCTATGCCAGTAACATCACTTCTGTGTTGAGTCAGTTTCCCAGTCAACAGGTACAGTAAACAGATAATAATTTATTGTTTGTAGGAAAGTGTTTTTTTTTCTTGAAATTATGGTATTAAATCCATGCAGACTATTAGAAATTAAAGATCTTTGACTTTATGCTAGCTATTGTACTTTGGATGACGGGTCCATTTTGGCCAATACATTGGTTTGCTGGTTTGGGCATGTTCTATTGGCCTAATATTGCAGAATAAGGATATCAGTTTGGCCTAATATTCCAGAATAAGGATATCGGTAAACAGAATAGAAATACAAATAAAGGTTGTTGTTGTTGTTGTAAACAGGTATAGTTTTTCTAATACAGTGATAGGATATCCATACAGCTCCCATGGCATATTTTATTGGTTTCAACCCCCCAACCCTGTGGGAATTCCAAGTTACATTGTAGCTTCATACTTTAGTTTAAAACTTTGGCTTTAGATAAAAATTTACCCCCTTCTCCTTAGAATTTCCAATAACCTTCCATAGGGCAGGTATGGATATTTTCTGTGTATTCTTAATCTGGAATACCCCAAATCTAGTGCACCCATTATTTTCATAATCTTTTCTATAAGTCACTGTATATTTAAAATAAAGTGACATTTAATGATGAAGTGAAATGAATTCATGACAGATTGCTAATGTTGTTGATGCCCATGCTGCAACACTGACCCAGAGAACTGAACGAGATACATTCTTTTTGAACACACAAAGTATTGTGCAACTAGTTCAGAGGTAAGGTTTTTTAGTGACTTCCCATAAGCTGTCACTTAGTCATGGTCCCAGCCATAAATGGAAACCACTCTTAAGCAGATGCTTTTTCTGGTCCCGATGGGGTCCGTTTATGGGAAGTTTGACTGTATCTACTAATTAGAAATGCTTGATGGAATAACCTTCTTGTGGTGACAAAATACCACTGCTTCACACCAGCAGATCACGAAAGCCTGTACATTTTCTCTAAAATTGACCCACTCAATACGGACTTCCATTAACATGGACAACAATCACGTTTTACCGCACAAACTAATGCAATCCCAGCATATAATACAATATAATACAATCCCATATACTTAATGCGAACAGAAAATTTTTCTACTTCTAACGTTTAAATTTTTTTCAAATGCACTAAGTAGACAGATTCGCATATTTTATTAGTTTTATTGAAGGAAAATTACATCTGTTTTGTTCAAGAGTTAATTTCTATTGTCTTAGAGGTTAGATGTGGTACAGCACTATGTTTTACTTTAAAAACAATAAAACACATTAATTACATCATTCACAAGAAGCCACCTTATACAGACACCTCATAATACGATCAGTTTCCATTGTCGCTACGGTGTCCATACTAACGGTTTGACTATACGGTGGTAGAGTTAATATGAATTTAAGTATCCTTTGGACCAAGTGAATTGTTTATTTTAAGAAAGTGTTCCTATCATGGAATTTTCGGTGAAAAGAGTTTTGGAAATTGTTACAGTTTGAAAATACATGTACATTTAACCGCGTGTGTTTGAGGCTTTCTTGCTTGTGTTATTTCTGTCACAATAGGTACCGTAATGGGATTCGTGGACACATGAAGGCAGTTGTGTTGAGTCTGTTACGGCGGTACTTACAGCATGAAGTACTCTTTAATGAAGGTACCTACCTATAAACAATTCCAAACACAACCTTACTTAGTCTAAGATTCAAAGATCTACGGAAGCTTTTCTAAACACAGTGAATTTCTTGGAACTTCGGCTTATTGTCTTTTCCTTGTTCAAAATCGGAAATTTAATTGTCTGGACCCATTGTTTGTATCGAGAAATAATATTTCTACAGTTATTTATTTTCAATGATTACAAACGATCTTATGCGGTTGTAATTTTTTTCATTTTACAGGGAATTTTGAGAAGTGCGTGACACTGTTGCGTGACAAACACAAAAGCAAGGATCTTGCACCAGTTGTGCAAAGCATATTTTCTCACGCATCCGTGGCCAAGAAAAACCAACTGACAATAATGCTGATAGTGAGTACATAAAAATGTTATCTTTTTACAAAGCTGGTTTGTTCTGATGGTGGATACTTAAAAAGCACATGTAAATCTCTTTTATTTTTAAATAAAACATTTTTTATAGTAAGGTAGTGAGCGGAGTTACGGTGGTGTGGTGATCCTCACATCAGACTTCAATTTTAAGGTCTGTGGTTTGAGCCCTGGCCTGTACCTCCAGGTTACTTCCTTTGATAAGAAACTTTGCTCGACATTGTCTATCTCCACCCAGGTGTGTAAATGGGCCGGAACCAACATTACGCTGGGTGGTACATAACCCTGCTAATATAAAAATGGACTAGTATATCATCCAGGGGGAGGCAGTAATATCACTGATTGCTTCGTGCTATTAAAAGAGGCATAAGCTGTGGTAGTTGTAGGCCACTTGGCTTGTGGAGACTTGTTTACTACGCGATAGTTAAATACACAGTATATTGTCAAAAATGATTACATTGGTTTGGGTTTGATCAGGAAATTTATTATTTCTGTCAAAGAAGAAAAGTGTGTTACTTTCTTTTAGTTTTATTTGCTGTTGCCGTCCATTTTTGTTTTCATTTCTATTAGATTTTACCTTCTTGCACATGATTTGACCTCAGTTTCCTAATTCCAAACATATCTTAAAATGTCTTGGTAAACCAAGGAAGTTTGTTTAAGTTTTTTAATTCAAACCTTCTGATTTTGAATTTGAGTTTTAGGCCCCGTTTACACGGGTCCGGACAAATTTTTGCACGGACGAATTTTGTTCCTAGACCACGTGTTTACATGGATCCGTGCAAATTCTGTTACAGATTGCAGTGGTGTTTACACGGAACTTGCACACTTAGGCCCCGTTTACATGGGTTCGGACAAATTTTTGCACGGACAAAAACTTGCACGGTTCCACCTTGCGTTTACACGGGACCGGTGGAACTGGACGAATTTTTGAACGGCTAAGTGTGCAAGTTCCGTGTAAACACCACTGCAATCTGTAACAGAATTTGCACGGATCCATGTAAACAGGTGGTCTAGGAACAAAATTCGTCCGTGCAAAAATTTGTCCGGTCCCGTGTAAACACAAGGTGGAACCGTGCAAGTTTTTGTCCGTGCAAAAATTTGTCCGGACCCGTGTAAACGGGGCCTCAGCAGTAAAATAAATAAAATCAATTCCCTATTTCACTTCAAAACTTCAATCATATTTACTTCCAGGACCAGTTGTGTGGACGGCAGTCTGGTTTGTCAGACGAGTTAACTCATATTTTACAAGAGCTCACCACACTCAACAGACATGACAATGCCAAGGTGGCACTTAGAGCAAGACAGGTTAGTTAACCATAATACTGCAATGGGCTAAGCATCCCATCCAGGAACTGGTGGGGGGGAGGAATAGCAATACCCCTGATCGCGTCATGTAACTGAACTAGGTTAATTCTTTTGAACTTCATAATGCTCTAATTCTATTAGTTACCTACCTATGTTAGTCCAGTCAATCTATGAGTTTTTGTTGGTCATCATCAAGAAAATTGCAACAGATGTTTTGTGTCAATCTTGTCAAAATTGGGCATTTAAAATTGTTTGCGGTGTCTTTGAGAGTTTGAACAAAGTCAAAGTGTTGAGTTGCCTCTTCATATTTTCTAGGCTCTGTTAGCTTCTCAGCAACCATCCTATGAGCTTCGTCACAACCAGATTGAATCTCTGTTTCTCTCAGCCATTGACATGTATGGTAATCAGCTGGGCTCTGACAGTTTTCAGGTAAGGGTAAAGGCTTGCCTGTTGATTTACTTGCACATCAAATGGGTAACAAAGGTACAAGAAATCTCTCACATCCAGTCTAAGAGGAGATTGTAAAATGGTGGTAGTTTTGTTTGGTTTTGCGGATGTAGCGTTCACCAAATGATAAAAAACAAAAGATTCAAAAGCCACTAAACAATACCCACACCACAACACAATAGCTAACCAACAATGGTTTCCGCAACGCCAAGAAATATCCAAAGTGGTGTTTAATATGGCTGCATAATTTATATTTACAAATCAGTGCTATATTAAACAATAAGATTGTGAGCTCGAGATTTTTTTTTACGCAATAGAAATCAAGAGCGAATAATATAATTGTTTTAGTATAAATCTACTAGACGTTCAAAACTCTTCACAGACACTTCGAACTCAAAGAAGCGGCCGCCATTAGGCTACTCACTCTACTCACTTTCTACAACAGAATAATGAGTAGTGTATCCAATGAGAGAACAGCATTCGTGATAAAATACTAGTAGATTTACACTAATGAACAATATTGAACAATATTCATTATTTTGTTTTCCATTGCAGAAATTGATTCTCTCAGAGAATGCGATATTTGACATTCTTCCAAGCTTTTTTTACCACTCCAGTGAAGCAGTGAGAAGAGCAGCTTTGGAGGTGTGAAATTAATGCTGTGATCCAAGCTCTTCCAGGGCCGCTTTTACAATGGCGGGCTGGGCGTAGAAACCCCTGAGCTAGGCTGTCAAAATGCTCCAAAAATCCTGGAACAGTTTGTCACGTAAAACGTGATGAAATGTCTTCTTTTCGTTTAAACAATGATTTCATATTGCCAGAAAACAAACACGGCTACCAATCGCTGAAAAGCAAACCGTCATTTCATCATGTGTGACGTGACAAAATGTTGCGATTTCACTGCAATTTGGGCATGGTTCGTCGCCGCGAAGATGCAACTTTGCTGCGACTTTTGGAAAATCGTAGCAAATACCACGGCACAGAAATCACCTCAACTTTACACTTGCATTGGAGAGCGCAAAGAAAATCGCATCACGAATCGCGCGTGTCAACAGGCCTTTAAGTTCGGCTATGAAAAAAAAAAACCGTCGACACAAAAACAGACGAGCGGTTTCCACTGACACCTTTAAATTTTTGCCATGTTTGCTCCCAATACCCATGGTTATGACAAATGCCATCTACAGTTAGATACCTCGCCAACACTGTACATGTACATGTACTTTAAATTAACATTTGGTTAATTTTCTTTGGCAGGTTTACATTCGGCGGAGTTACCAAGCCTATGAGCTGACTACACTTTATCATGAGAAGGTACTATTTATTCGTGGGGTCATTAATAAGAACAGTTTTTATAAAGATGCCGAAGGTGATTCCTAGGTAAATAAAGCCCCCCCCCCCCCCGGAAGTAACAAGATCAATTTTTTTTTCAATCAATAGTCATACATAAAAGTAATATCTTGTGTCATAACTTGATTATGATATAAAGGCACTTTACAACCAGGGAAGCTATCGCTTATACCACCAATTTCTGTCTTTTTTTTTTCTTTCCAGCTTTATTTAACGGTTTTTGTTTCTTGAAAGTTACGACCGTTCGGAACTTTACGGTAGTTGTAAACAAAGATTGATAAATGCGTTCAACATGAAGTAGCACAGAAGTAGTGCACCCTCGTGCTTCATTAAATCTGACTAACATCATATGCAAATAACAACGCAGTTTATTCCTAAAATAACACATATTAACCTCCAGTGGCTTGGAAACCTAGCAGCGCTTAAAAACAAGCACAGAAAGACTGTGAAGCAGTTGTTTGATAGCTGAAAACAATAACAATGGCCAGCTCTCTCAAAGCTTGATGACAGCCCTGTTAACCCTCTAACTCACAAGAATGCCAAAAATCAAAATTCAAGGAAAATCCCAAATTTCATCTGGTAAAAATTGAAAAACAAATGGATTTCATCGACAGACTCAAAAGTTTAAGCTATGCTACATGTCGCCATGGGAGTGAAAGGGTAAACTGTGTTTGTTACTTTTTTTACCTAGATTGAGGAGAATGTTTTGGTTGTCCAGTTCCAGTTTATTCTTCCGAACGCACATCCAAACAGGTTTGTCTTCTACAAGGGGTGAAATGAAGTTCATGTTGTGACCTTTGGAAAATGGCTTGTATACTACATTTCAGAAACATAACACAGTAGTTTTACCAAATGCTGGTTTAGGCTAGCGATGGTTCTGTGTTCCTGGAGTGTTAAGACGTTGTCCTTTTCAACACTATCAACAGCTTGCCACCTCCCCATAATGGCCATCTTTCCACAGTGACAAGTTTTCTTGTCGAAACGTCCTATAAAATAACCACCAATGACGGCCACCTTTCCAAAGCGGTTATGTACAAACAGCATGTTCGTCTGACCACATGTTCATACTTGACCAGGGGCTGGATCCAAGGTATCATCCTAAGTCGAGATGTATCCTAAGGATTATTTTACAACAATAGCCTTTTGTTGTTGTGCGGTTCTAAGAAACATCCATACTCCCCCAAAGAGTCCAGCCAAACTAATGTATCTAAATTGGATAAAGAATTAATTATATCCTGCACAGTTATCAAATAGTTTACTTGTTTTCTTTGTATTATCCTTAGGGTACGGCAGAGAGTTCCGTCCAGTAAAACTGTACTTGCTATGCCAAGGGTATGTAAAGATATTAATTTTACTAAAAGAACGCTAAACTGAGAAGTATATTGTTGAACAGTGGGATGGTTTTGATGAAATTTATAGGCGAATCTTTGTTTACAATTGTTGCTTTATTTTCTAACCGAGGTACAAAAAATTCAACTGCGAGGTGCATGCGTGCGTATTCTCGTACCCAGATCTAATGCAATGTACAAATGAGACACGGAAAATGAATAATAATAAAAAGAATCAAAGGCTCCTAAAAGCCAACCCGTGAATACGAAATGCTAACGCGTAACGCAATATTGCGGTAAGCATATGTTTTCACACTGACACGGTTCAATATTTTTTTTAAATTAAACGTAAGGATTTTTGACAAACGTAAAAAGAAAAATACGGTACATCACTTTCATAATGTTCGGTCTGAAGAAGACAGAAAAAAAGAAGGAAAAAAAAGGACGGCACGAGCGAGACTCGAGCCTGGGGCCTTTCGGCTGTCATTTCGCGCTTTACACCATTCGGCCACCGTTATCACTGGCTTGGAACAGGATAAATTTAATTACTTCAAGGCAGATACGCATCAAAACGCGTGTCTCAGTTGAAAAATCCTTTTAGATCGCTTTTAACGTTGCATTAAAGACTCCAAATGCGAAATATCTTTAAGCTTATTGTTGTTTAAATTCGTTTACAACAATTTAGTTGTTATCGCTGGATTCACGTTATTACGAACATTACGTCACTAAGTTTACAGCTGATGGAAGGAGTGAGCGAGTGCTCATTTGCATATCTGTCTCCGTTACCGATAACCCGTTCATTACGCATGCGCATATTCACGGGTTAAAAACGTATCCGGCATGAGTAATAAGTTAATGCTCACGTGTTGCCGATTGAGACAATTTGTGTATTACGGGACCCACCGACATCGGCTACTTGTTTTTAAGACTACACTAATATAGAGTCCACGAGTTTCATTTCAAAACCCATCCCAAGGCTTACCTGCACTCGGCATTGGTTGTGTGACAATAGCTCTTGCTTCCAGTTTTGATTACTTAAAGTAATGAAATCTCTCATTTAGTATTCTTACTCAAACATAATTTTTGTATTGCAATTTCATTATTATCAGGTTCGCAGTCTCAGTGAAGACATGTTTGATCTCATAAACCAGCAGCCCTTAAAGCCGTGTCAGAGAACTGGTGTGATGGCAGCTTTTCAGAACATGTTAGAATTTGAAAGGTATGGTTTTACTAAGCAAGTCAGAAAAAAGTTGTTTAACTGGTACGTCATTTTGGAGCGTAACACACGCAATAACTCTATTGATATTGATTTATACTTGGAGTCCAAGAGCGAAGCTCATAACTAGTGTCCTAACATATCTCCCCTTTCAGTAAAATAACTAAATGAATGTGAATGTATGAGAAAATCATGACATAACTCATGGGATAGTCAGATTTCTTCAAATGCTTGAGTTTGAATCCCACTTCTGATACCATGTTTGCCAGCACGCCATTTTGGGTCACAACACAACAACTTTATTAACGTTATTTTATGCGTACACGGAGGCCTGGGGCAGGCGCATTATTAGTATCATAACAAGCGTAAACGCAAGAACAATTTAAATTTCTATAATGTTAACCCTTTCACTCCTCCAGTCAATTCTGGAGACATTTAGTGTAGTTCTAACTTTTGAGTCTGTAGACGAAATCCTATGGTGTGACCATTCAAATGAAACCTCTTCGCCGGTAGTTTTGCATGGCACCAACTGTTTTTCAACATTTTACAAAATTAATTTTGCGATTTTATATGAATTTTTATTTTAGGCACTCTTGGGAGTCAAAGAGTTGTCATTACAAGTTGTAATATATATAGACAGGCTGAGCTTAACAGCGTAGCTCTGAACAGAAAGCCAATAATAAACTTAACTAAGGTGAAAGTTCGGAAGCACAAGAATTAAGATTGACGACCGGGCTATTTTTCAATTTTAGCAATTCTCAAAAACAGAATTACGCGACCGTCTGCACAGTACATTTAGACTGTACAAAAGTTCACAAAAACGACTTTTTCTCTGTCTAGAAAAACTAGTACGACTACTTTTCGAATAAAATACACCTGTTGCTTATCATAAATTGCCCGAGAAACTGATTTGGAAATCAAAATTGCAGTCACGTACAAGAGACATGAACTGCAATAATTGGGTTTGTTCACCTGTCCGTTTGGTGGTCGTGACAAAATCAGTCAGAAAGATTCTCTGGAGCCATACAAAAGGCTGAAAACTACGCAGTCACTTATAAACTTTTATGTAATGGTAACTTTGCCGCAGTAAAGGTTGAAGTATTTTACTCTCAAGTTACAACATGTGCCAGTTTCAACGTCTTGTAAAGCTTCTTTGTTCTTTGAAATAATTTTCAGAAATTTTGATGAAATCATGAACCGTTTTGAGCCAACAACCCCCGAGCAGCTTTCTCCATCGCCAATGGCACGAAAGATTGGTCTTGATCCTGTGTGGGAAATGGAGAAACGAGCAGAAGTAAGAAGAACACAAATCTGTCAAGATACATGTACTCTTGTGTCTGGTAGATGGATGTTTTATGTTCATGTTTCACTATGAAAAGTGGTCACATCAACATGATTGAAACTACGCAGTAAGATAGTCGGACACCATATTGAGACTTATATAACGTAATGTCGACACTAAGAATTTTATTTTCAATAAATTTTTAAGTGTAAAAAAGAAAATCTAAAATCACCACTCAGGATTGAACCTGTGATCTCAGCTAGTCTTAGGCTTACATAGCCTACCGTACCACTGTGCCACCTAGCTTCTCAGGTTGCTTAGTCCTAAATTTAACTATATAAACTGCTACCCCTAACCTCAACTGAAAGCTAACCAGTTACTCCGTTATATAAGTCTCAATAAGGTGTCCGACCCTCCCTCTTCGCCCCTGGTAAATTGTCTCCCTTTCGAAACACGTTAACGCAAATGATGTCTCCTTGCTGAACCCTCCAAGGCTTTGTCTTGGCCTCCAACAACAGTGAAATTCAAACACAGAATGACTGCCACAGCAAGTACACGATGCATTTAATTGTAAAAGTGTAATAACATGTTTTATGCGTGCTCCATAAAACCGCGTAAATTACACAACCCAGACATGAAACGTGTTTGAAACGTGCACCTAATGTCAACAATGAAATTACAACATGTCTAGAGGAAACGTGTTCTGTGTTCGGCAGCTTTACTCAGTGTGAATGCCCTCTTAATGGGCACATCATTATAGCCTACACCGCTGGTCTACAGCGTGTCCGTTTTAAAAGTCGTTTGATGTAGAGCTAAGACCCCTTTCAAGGATTAAACGCAATCCAAAATCGTCTTAAGTAATGTACTAAGTACGTTCAAACTGATTTAATATTCTCTTCTTGTTTTCTTTAGCCCGGTGCTAAAGAGGAAGACGAGCCTGTTCACATCATTAACATTGCCTTACAAATTGAGAAGAACTGCAAAGCTGTGGAAACATGTCGCAAAATGGTGTACGAGTTTACTCAATCCAAGGTAACGATTTACTGTCTGTATGTGACTATGATTACTCGTAACAATCCACATTTGTTTTGTCATTAATTGCAAAGCATGAATTCTTACCATCTACTGGACCAAAATTCCCTAAGCTAATAGTCATTATTAACTCGTGAATACGCGAAGCGTGATCAACGAGTTATAGCGGTGGGCCAGAAATATGTAAATTTTCACTCCCTCCATCCATCCTTTGGCTGTAAACGTTTATATGTTATTCAACTGACCAGTGCGGCCTTCATTTTTCCCGTTCCAAATGTAAAGAAATATAGACTAGAGAATACTCGACCGCCGAATAAAATATTCCATTTCGTTCAGGGTGTAATATTTATTGTTTTTTCGTCTGTCCAGAAAGAGATTCTAAAGGACAAGGGGATCAGGAGAATTACCTACTTGATGAGCGATTGTAAGGTATCGGAACTTCTGGATTCCTGATGATGCAAACATACTTGTTTCAAGTGGTTTCTTAATTCCTAATTATTATTATTTTATTTCCATAAGAGCTTTTAATATTTCTTGTTAGCAAAACTGGTGGGGTGGGAAGTAAAATGTTCATGAAGGTCAAAACTGTGAACAACAGGACTGGCGTTTTTACTGTTTAATAGGCAATATCGATACCCCTGCACCTTTCGTTGTGAATGTCGGTTAAAAGTTACTAAAACGTAAACAACTAAGCAGTATTCCGACAATAATGATGATCGCTAATCGCTATCATAACAGTCGTACATGGCACATGAAGTTAAGCAGTGAACGCTTGTGTAAGACATAAAAAGCTGCGGTTTTTCTTTCGAAAATAGTCATCATCAAATTTCTTTGCTGTTAAATTAAGTAGCGTAAGACTGGTAAGATAGTGAGATACCAAAAATAACGCCACCTGCCTGCCAGTAGTGGTGTAGATTTAATAACAAGTTATCAATAATCGCTTTATTTTACAGGGTATGCTCCCATGGTTCTTCACTTTCCGAGCTCGAGATGATGTGAGTATTATACACGTCCACCCCTCCCCTCCCCCCCCCGTCCCCCCCCGTCCCCCCCCCGCCCCTATCTTGCGATAAAAAATTCAGCCCTTAAGGCCAAAGTATTTTTATCAGTCTTTAACATTTTGACTTCTGCACATCCCCGTCCCCCCTAATTCACCCCACCCCACACCTCTATCTCCTATTCACTCCACCCCCTCCCCCCTCGTAAATGGAGTGTACACAATGACAAAAAGAACTATAAATGTCATGGACGTTTCTTTGTTTTTTTTTTCTTTAGTTTCAAGAGGATTCCATTTACCGTCATTTGGAGCCAGCACTCGCTTTCCAGTTGGAAGTCAACCGTCTGAGAAACTTTGATTTGGAGACAATTCCAACCACAAATCACAACATTCATTTGTACCTTGCCTCGGCCAAGAAGGTTAAAAACAAGGTATTTCACCCTTTTCTTCCATGTTCCTGTCACCCTTTTTAATCATTTACTCACTAATTATGGCAGTTTCTTGGTGTTGCGATCACCAAATGACGTAAAACAAAAGATTCAAAAGAAAGTAAACAATACCCACACCACAACACAAAAGCTAACCAACAATAGTTTCCGCAACACCAAGAAACACCCCTAATTATGAATTATGGTTAAAAATTATGGTTGCGTTCAACAAACTCACTGATGAAGAGGCAGCAGCCTCGAAACGTCTGAGAAACTCAATTTTAGCGCTATAAATTTTAAAAAAATTAAGTCTACATTCACGATAACGCGCTACACATATTTATGCGCATTTTATGTGCATCTTTTGATTACCCTTTTTAATCCCCGAATACGTGTAGCGTAATGAACGGGTTATCGGAGACGGCGGCAAATTCGCTCGCTCGCTCTCTCGATCCATCACTCAGATGTAAACCTTTTCCGCATATCTACGTTGAAATAACAAAATTTGGCCTTGGTAATTAGCCAAATCCTAGGCAGTGTAGTGAGTAAATGATGGGACAATAGAGCCGGGGGGAGTCGAAGGACTTGAGTTCGATTCTCGCCCAAGACGTACTGAAAATTACTGGGGGTTTTTTTGCGTTTGTCAAAAGTCGTTACATTTAATTTCCAAAAAAGAAAACCCGCATATTGCGTTACCGTTAGCATTTCGTATTTCCGGGTTGGCTCGCAGGAGCCTTTGATTAACTGCTAATGATTCCAGGGCGTAAGAAATGGGCTTAATTTACTTGGGGTGACCCTTAATGGTAAGGGGCGATATATAAATTTATTTTTTGACATAGCATTCTAATGGGCAAATACACACTTTAAAACGAGTGCAAATATGACACGTTATTGCACTCTACTGACTGTGCGCTAGGAAAAACCATTAAAAAACCTCAATTTATGAGAAGATAACTGTTGTATAATAAACAGTTTATTCAGCGATAAGCTGTGTAATACGGCTGGGCATTTTCACTTGTCAGTTTTTTTTTTCTCGCCTAAAGGCTCGAAAAAACAAAAACTGACTCGTAAAAATACTCAACCGTAGTACACAACTTTTCGCAGAATAACCTCTTATGTATTATCATCATCATTGTTAGGTTTCAGCTCAGTCAGAAGTGACCGACTACAGGTTCTTCATCAGAAGCATTGTTAGACATTCAGACTTCATCACCAAGGTAACAGCGATTTCTGGTTATCATTTTGCATGTGTGCTTTAGAACAGTTTTGGGACTTTTGTCAGTGGATTTCGAAAACTCGAAGGGGAAACTCACTGTATTTACTATAACTAAAGAGTTAAATAGAGGGGTAAGGCCATAGCCGCTACATTGCTGGAAGGTTCCAAAAAGAGCGCTTCATTTTGCTTACTTGAAGGAGGTTATTTGAGTTGTGCACCTTAAAAACGATTTTAGACACTAATAGCCCATTAGGTGATCTCTTGCCACCTAATAGAACTGGGTTATCACGGAATAGCGGTCAACAATTCGATGTTCTTCCATCTTTTCTGAATAGTTAGTTTTACAGAGTAAACGCTAGGTATTGAAGAATAATATGTATATAATGTCATCAGGACCTTTTCTTCTCTCCCTTTTTCGTAGGAAGCATCATTTGAATACATGGAAAAAGAAAGTGAGATCCAGCTGCTCGAGTCTCTAGATCAGCTGGAAATTTGTTTTTCAGAGAGTGTAAGTTTCACTATTGTACTGTTAGTCAGCCGTGCAACCACAATGTTGTTATTTTTAGTCCTGTAATTTATACTGAATAATTTGAGAAAAAGGACAACATTTTTTAGTTTTAAAGACGTGTTTTGGTAGTTACCACTACCATCATTAGTTGGACAGTAAATGTTTCAAAGTTGAATTTGAATTTATAATAATGCTAACTAGAGCAATAACAGAGAATAACATAGTTGACAACATCTATCTTCCTCTGATTATTTTTGTTTACTATCTTGGACTCTACACCTACGAAATTTCAATTGAAAATCAAAGAGGCGTAATACATATCATTTGGGAAAAGCCCACCTTAATCCAACAAATGCAGTATGTTTGTTTCGTATCTGTCACATTTCTTTTGTTTTTGTTGTCAACTTTGTTATTCTTTGTTAGCATTATTCACGATAAAGTTATTGCCGGGAAAAAGAAACCGTGTGTCGACAACTATATGCATTATCTACTGAAAATCAGTCGAGGTCTAGATGGATTACGTTGCTCCTACATTAGTTTTGTTTTAATTCAGTTTAACTTGTCTATCCATTGAATGGAGGGTAGATGCCATATTTGCAAAGGCAATGCCATGAACCGGCTAGGGCAAGCAACATGCAGCTAAGGAGGTAACCATGGCAACCAAGCCAAGGGTCTACCCCCGGCACCTGTCACACTGCTTTCGCAGTGGAAAATAAATACAGATGATGATCCAGAGCCCCCAAGTCAGAGGTGGGAGGAGTGGGACAATTGAGCAGGCAAGTGGAAGGCAAGCAAGCTGAGCAATGGCGGACCATGAGGCAAAGCAAACAAGCTATCCCGCACATGCGTGGCAGCTGACAGGAGCTTGAGTCGCTGGGTGAAGACCGCTGGCTAGCAATTCCTCTGCCAGTTAACTATGATTAGTACTAGTCTCATTAAATGTATACTTTCTGAGGTTTAATGTATACTCTTAAGTACTGCATGGTCTGTGAAATTCAACTTGATTTTATTCTCAGGCCAAGAGGACAGATTGCAATCACATTTTCCTCAACTTTGGTCCCTGCGTCATCATTGAACCTAATAGGGTATGTTAATGTATATCGTGGTACTCCTTATTACAAACTGATGTTAAAGACCGGTTGTTGTACATGTACGTGTTTAGTTTTTGGTCAGGAGTAAAATGTGTTAAGGTAGAAAGATTGCCATTGCTCTTCTGAAACTTTCATGCACTTTTACTGTAACCTTTTCCGAGTAACAAATGCTTAAAACGCTACGTTTTACTGCCCTTCTTCAGATATTAAAAGTTGTTAAAACAATATAGCGGACCAAACTTGATGTTGTTTTTGTGACCACGCTCTAAGACATTCTCGTCATTTTTTTTTTTCAAATCTTCAATTATACCTACCTTATCATTTTGTACCTTATCAACGTATTTTCTCGAATAATCGCCGACCCATCTCTGTGTTTTGCAGTCAGCAAATAACAGCGTGTGTTTCTTTTGTTTTGAAGATTGAAGAGAGTATCCGTCACATTGTTACGAGGTATGGCAGACGCCTATGGAAACTGCGTGTTCTTCAAGCTGAAATGAAAGTTACTATCAGGTAACAGCCGTTGATCTTATTTTATCTTCCTGTGTACCCTGCAGGCTCTCTTTTTTTAGGTTTCGCGTAAGCTACAAGTTACCTCTTACTAGTAACATACCAGAACACAAGAACATTGTGCGAAAAAAAAGCAAGTTAATATTAAATACTTTACTTGAATGCTTTTCAGGCTCACACCCACTGGAAAGAAGATTCCTCTGCGCATGTTCATCTCCAATGAGTCTGGGTACTACCTGGACTTCAACATTTATCGTGAAATAACGGACCCAAGAACAGGACAGGTATTGTAAACATGACTGATACTTTTTTCTAAGAAGGTTTTCAGGAGAAATTCAGTTGGCAGTGAAGTGTCCAATTGAGGCATCAAGTGATCAAGAAGGGGCCAGATCTTTTTTGGCAGGTCGCAACCTGGTTTCTGGGGGCCGTGTTCGTTCAGCACCAAACAAGCAAAGAGGAGCGAAGGCTCTTCGAACAAAATTGGACAGGTGTAGGCAGTGTCGAAAAATTGTGATAGTTAAATAAAGTAACAGTGCTGACACATTTAGATACTACAGAATAACTAAGTTTGTTGTTAACCTTTGTGTTGCGCCGAATACCGCACCTCTGTATAACTTAATTTAAAACAGCAACCCTGTGTCAAAAGGCCAATTTCGATATGTCAAAATTTGTACTTGGCTCGCAGGCTTAATGGAATTAAACGAAAGATATCACATTGAGGTTTAACGAGGAAAGTAAGTAAGTAAGTAAGACTTTATTTAAGTGTCAAGTATTTAGCTGTTAGAGCTAGTTGAGGACACTATACTAACTACATAATATAAAAGACTAGTTTCTTTGATATATCGAAATGGGCCAAATGTAAGGGTATGTAAGTATGATCTTAGTTTGGAGGTCCTTGTTTGTTTGTTGAACAGATTGTGTTCGAGTCCTATGGTCAGAAACAGGGCCCTCACCATGGTCTTCCTGTGCACACGCCTTACGTCACAAAGGATCATTTACAGGTACAAACAATCGCTAATAATAATACCTTTACTAGAAATATGTCTCGCAGAACCTCGCGAAGCTCGGGGGAAGATGCACTGCAAAATTTTAGCGATGTGGGAGGGAGAGATGGAATTTCTGATTTGACTGGAGAGGTTGGGTTGCATGCCGGCAATGGCCCCGAAATTTAAAGTTGAGACATTTTCGTTCCCAGTCGCTTCCATTTAACTTGTACTTAGTACACTGTCGTCCTAAAATAAGTGTCAAAGTTGTTTAGCTATTAGAAAGCTAATTGAGGACACTGTTACTAAAAAGTAATTTAAATAAAATGTATTTACGGTCAAACGTTCGAAGCATACGCAATTCCCACCAAACGTTTTACGTACGAAACACAGAAAATATTGAATCTTCCACTTCAAACGCAAAACTTAAGTTGTCTACGTTGTGTATCTGTGTAGATTAGATTAGGAGACCGCTTGAGCGAGTATTAAATGTTTTATTTCATTAACATTCAACTATCCTATTCCCAAACACGACGTTTACAGCATTATCTTTGACACTTTTGACTTTAGTAATCATGTAGCCTGCGTAGCAGGCGTCGGGGAGAAGGGAACTGGGGAGAGAGGGAAAGGACGCCTGCAATAAAGACCCCCATTTGTTCATTTCTGCGGACGCTGGCGGCCGCAAATTTTGATTGGCTAATTCGCGCTGGGCGGTAAACATAGTAAATTCCCGCGTGAAATCATCCATGCGTAAAAGCGTGTGCTAGTTTCTGATTGGTGAAAGGATTGACAGTTGACGTAATTCGATTACAAGGAAATCGGTGGGCGTAATGCGAATAGCCCGGTTCTTATAGCAGGCGTACCTTCCCTTCTCCCCCTCTCCTTTTTCGCACTCCCTCCCCCCTCCCGCCTCCCCTCCCCCCCCTCCACCCCTCCCCCCCCTCCACCCCTCCCCCCCCTCCCCCCTCCCCCCCTCCCCCCTCCCCCTCCCTCCCCGTTTAGTAAATCATGTAGGAAACATCTGAACGTCATCTTGCGTTAATGGTTGTGATCCTTCTTACATTTAAACATATTTGGTGTTCTTCTGCTACAAATCTGATAAACTAAAATAATAAGAGATAAAGTTGTGGATTAAAGACTGGTAATACAGCAGTTTCTTAAAAAACTTGTTGTCACAACTTGCCACATCACTTTTGCATGTAATGTTACACACGCAGCAGTTCACGTGTTTGAGTCGTTTAATGTGTAAATATAAACTTATCCTTCATTGTCATTACTGTCTTTCAGCTCAAACGCTTTTCAGCTCAATCTCTTGGCACCACCTATGTGTACGACTTCCCTGAGCTTTTTAAACAGGTAAAAAGCAACTTGCTTCCTTGAATCATTTTCCCCACCAACAGTAGCCAGAATTAAAATTCATGAAAAATGACAAAATTTATTTTCACAAAATACTGAAAACAAATGCTACTAAAGAGCTTTCACTGTAGTAGCTTATCCACAGACTCGAAAATTGGGACCATATTACATGATTCAAGTTTGCATTGAAAAGTTGGAACTATCGTGTATGGTCGTGTGAGGCGAATTTTACTTTGTTGCCTTGTTGTCAAAACACAACATTACAAGATGGCCGTTCCTTTTTTCTCACACGTGTTCTCAGGTAATCTTCCGGGAAGTCCCGAGACTAACGCATGCGCTACTGTTCGAATACCGCATTTCATGGAGTATTTTCTCCTTGACATGTACAGAATAACAAACAGCATCACAGAAAAGTGCTACTTCATAGCTATCAATTGAATGGTCACACTTTAGGATTTCATCCACAGACTCAAAAGTTAGAACCACCTAGTACAGCATAATAAACAGCATCACAGTAAAGCACTGCTCAGTAGCTTTCATTTGAATGGTTACACTTTAGGATTTCATCTACACCCAAAAGTTAGAACCACCTTGTATAGCATAATAAACAGTACCACAGGAAAGTACTGCTCAGTAGCTATCATTTGAATGGTCACACTTTAGGATTTCATCCACAGACTCAAACGTTAGAACCACCTTGTACAGCATAATAAACAGTACCACAGGAAAGTACTGCTCAGTAGCTATCATTTTAATGGTCACACTTTAGGATTTCATCCACAGACTCAAGTTAGAACCACCTTGTACAGCATAATAAACAGCACTAACAAAGATAAATGACGATGAACAGCTCTACCAGAATGTACTGCTCAATAGTCATGCTTTCGAGTTTCTTTTAGAGACGCTAATGTTGGAGTTGCTTTCCTTCGCTGTGTTTTTTAGGCCATTATAAAGCGATGGAAACAGTGGTGTACTGAAAACAAAGAAGAAGTGAATCCCACGAAAGATGTTGTAAGTTTTGCCTACATTGTTTTTCTACATCACACTTAGAGAAGTTTTAACTTGAGCGCCGTAAAATACCGAGGTTCGACTCGTTAAAAAGAAGAGAAAGAAAACAAGGTTTGCAACTTGGAAACCCATGCCCGATTCGCTAACAACACAAAAATCCTGGCCCTCGAAAGAACAGTCTTTACGTTTGAGTGAGTTGAACCGTTATTTTTTCAAATACCGCTTTCGCAAGCCGTAAATCGCCAAAAATAAACGCAGAACGACAAAGTTACACGACATGGCAGTGATTTTAAGAGTTTCTATTTCATTTTCATTAGTTTTAAGAGCCCTAAATTTCGCCTTTAGTGAGGCTAGTTTACATCCATTATAGATGCACACCACACCACACCACACAGAGGATGGTAAGCCTATGGTATCACATGCTAAATGTTTCATTGCCATGGATTTTCCGTCAAAAAATAGTTTTGTTGAAGGTGAACGCTTATTGTTTAAGTAAAGGTATCAATACTGAAGTCATGTTATTGTTTCTCAGCTGAAAGTGACGGAATATGTTTTGGATGAGAACGACCAACTAATGCCAATGAACAGACTGCACGGAGAGAACACTGTACGTACCTTGAAATAAAACACTCTCGTCCATCTTTTAAATTACATTTAACGTCTTTTTCATTTTGTGATTTTTAATTGTACAATATTGGAAAAGAATCCTCATCTCGATAATTGCAAACATCGATCGACGCTGCTGCAAGGGCACCTTAAAATTAGCAAAATGGATTAAGTTTGAAAGTGATATAGAGTGACATAAACGAGTATGCAAGAAATTGACTTGGCTCGATCTCCGCCGCTATCTTTAGTCCGGTCTTTGAGGCGCAGTACGCAGCTCTTACAAGGTCTTCTCTGATTTGCTGAGAAAACAATAGAACAAACAACACAACAATGGACCCTAGCCCTGAAAACAATAAAGCTGCGTAATACCCAGGTCTAATGAAATTAGAGGTTGTTAAGAGCTGCGTGGTGTCTGGTCTTTGTTCCTCCTGGGGGATGAGCGAGGGCTCATCTTCCCGAACAGCGGCTGGTAATCGAGCCTAGAAATTGACCGTCACCGTACAAACCTCGGTGAAATTTTCCGACTTTTCCGGACTATATCTTTGCTATTTTTTAAAAACATATCACTCAAATTTTGCCATGTTACTAAATTAAAGTTGCTCTTTCCAGCAGTGTCGGTGGAGTTTTGATATAAGTCGAACATAAAAATTTGAAATTACCGTGATACCTTCTATATAGCTTACCGGAATGAAAAAAAAAAAACTCCAGGCCAATCAAGGATGCACTGAATATAATAAAGTTCAAAAATAAAAATGAAATAAATAATCATGCAAGTCTGGAGTTCAGTGTGCTCTTGTATATATGGCATTTGATGGCTTGACTATTCCAGAATCTTTATGACGCCAAATTTATGTTGGCAGCTGGGATGCTGAGTGAAGCATGGATAAACTGGAGCGTGTTAACCGGCACCTCACACATACTTTGTCGGTTAAGAAATATCAATAAATAAATGGATTTTCAATCTTGTGTTTTTAGGTTGGCATGATAGCCTGGAAAATGGAGTGTGTGACACCAGCATGCCCGGAAGGACGAGAGGTTAGTATGAGATCAAAGCGAAGAAAGCACGAAATTAAGGAACGTGAACTTGCAGTTAAAACTTAAAGGGAATATATCACGCTAAGCGCATGATTACACAAATCTAAAGGCATTAAGATTCTAAAAAACAATTTGTACAAACGAGAAAGGCATAATTCTGCAGTAAACGCTACAAATACGGTATAGATGGCTTCATTTCGAAAACGATGAAACGGACAGCAGTTACGAGTGCTAAAGCGAAATTTATCATTGGCCTGTAGGATAAATTATTAACTTTAAAACATAGCATTGACCGTTATTTGAAAATTTTTCTATGTATGCCTTACTTATTTGTTCAAATTGTTATATTAGTAAATTTAACGACTTAAGCCTAGCAATGGAAAAACTTGTGTAAGCATACACGAAGCATGCTTCAATCCCTTAAACTACAACCTGTCAGCTTTGTGAGAATCAGACTCGATAATGTCCATTTGTTGAGGCAACATTTCGATCAGGTCCAACATCACTGTTGAGGGAATTATAGTATCGCCATCTATTGTTTAAAAGACAAGTGATGTATTGTTCAATTCACTTATGTTTAATTTTGCCTTTGCTCTGCAGTTCATTGTTGTAGCTAATGACATCACTGTCATGATTGGCTCATTTGCACCCCAAGAGGATATGCTGTTCAAGGTATTGTACTACTATCACTTTTACTTGATTTCCATGTTATATCGCCAAATATACAACCAAATAGGATAAAAAGATTCTATAGTGCAAAACAGAAGCTGTAGTTTGGAGATAAAGTGCAGGATTGCAAGGGTGAAAGTAGATTACAGTTTATCAATTTTAATTTAGTGGCAGGCGGTCAAGAAATGAATGTTTCCATTCTGGTGGAGTTTTGAGTTTTTTAGTCGTTGTTTTGTCTTTTTAGTTCATATTTCTTTGCGTTCAACACTTCTGGCGATGTTTTCTTGCTATAGTAAAACAAGCTTAAAGCAAGCTCCTGACCATAATCATGACAAACACGATATTTCAGCCGGGACAGTGTCCTTTTAAGCAGTTCTTCCACGGACTCAATAGTTTTAAACCACAATATACCTAAATCGATGGTTGTCTCTGAAAATGACAGTCATGGGGATTTCTTTGTGTTTTCATCAAAACTGCATTCAATGTTTACTAAGAATATTTTCTTATACATAACGTTCATCTTAGAACAGGGGATGAAAATATCAATTGATTACCGTAATAGATACGAACCATAATCAGGTTTTAATGATTTTTCCAAGACACACGGGGAGAACTTTACAAAAATTGCCATTTTTTTCAAGTTGCAACCATTTCCATTCTGTCCAGCAATACTAGTTTCTGTGCACGCACCGAGTAATTGTTAACAAAACCGGACCGTTATAATTATGTAGGTTTCCAGTGTTGCAAATATGTTTGAATGTTAAATCGTGTTATCGTTTTTCTTTCAGAGAGCTTCCGAAATGGCAAGATCTCTAGGTATTCCATTTGTGTACATCTCTGCCAACAGTGGAGCCCGCATCGGTCTGGCTGAGGAAGTGAAGCACCACTTTAAAGTAGCCTGGAATGATCCTCATGCTCCAGAGAAGGTGTGATTAGTGTTCCTTGTACTGTATAAACGACGTTTGGACGGTGTTTACGAAATCGCGGTCTAAACCAACTTCAATCTGGCAAACCCAAAAAGAACTTTTTCATAACGGCGGCCGATTTATTTATTAGCCTGTCGAGTGTGCGGATCGTCCGGGTGAGTGTAGTTCTGAAAAGAACTGTTGTTGTCAACAACAACAGTTCTTTTCAGAACTACGCTCACCCGGACGATCACACTCGACAGGCTACTGATACTCCTGGGTTCAAACCATTTACAAGATATATTTATTCTTTTTATATGTATGTTAATCAGCCTTAGTGGCCTCGTTGCATGTGCAAAATTCAAAACAACTTTTACTCTAAAATGAGGCCTGTAAGGCTATTTCCTCGCGAAGCGAGGGCCGAAGGCCCGAGCGTAGCGAGGTTAATAAATTTGGCGGCCGAAGGCCGCTCGGGTGCTCGGGTTTCGGGAGCTGAGCCGCGCCAAATCGAGCGAAAAATATATTTATATATTTATTGCGTCGACGAAGGAGACGCTTCCTAATCTTGTCGGCTAGGCGGAATGAATCGAGAAAAGTGTCGGTACCAAATCTGCGCCATTTTGAAACGTCATAATAGTATCCAGCATGCTTAGCGCGTCGTCTAGGCGGAACGAATCGAGAAAAGTGTCGGTACCAAATCTGCGCCATCTTGAAACGTCACAATAGTATCCAGCATTCCCAGCGCGTGGAAATCAGGCATCATCCTGGGGAGCTGGGGTTCCGAAATGTCACATGTGAATAATCTATTTGTCTTGATTTAGTTTCGGATATTTTCCCGATTTTGAAATCGTGCGGCTCAATATTTCAATGCCTACTAAAGGTACGCAGTGGAAAAATTGGACGAAGATTCTTCTCCGGACCAAGTAAGTTGTTGGGTCTGTTTGGAATTAAGCAAGAAGTTATCGGATTTTCCTCGCTACCGTTCTGGTATGTTTTGAATGTTCTATCTTGATTTTGCTGTGGTTCTCTGCCTGATTTGAAAAGCTTTCACCTAAATACCGACGTCGTTCTTCGCGATGTTATACGGTACGGTGCAATTCGCTGTATGTCTTGTAGTAATAATTCACTGACCGGCCGCGCCAGGCGAACGCATTGCTCGAAATTGCGCCTGTATCGGGCGCATTTGCGACTAAAGATTTCGCAGTTTTGTGGCTAAAATTTGTCTAGCTAATAAAGGAATTATATTCAACAGTCTTGTGTCTTACTTGCAACTGGTAGTTGTAATTTTATCCGAAAAATCCTGCAAAATTCACGTTGAATGTTGCGTGACTTAAGAAGTTTATCACGGGAGCACTTTTTCAGGCTTTCTCAGAAATTTCTCATTTCCGGTTACATGTACTGAGGAGTATGATTTCAGAATCGGAGAAATGACCGAAATGAAATCAAGACAAATATACTATTTATATGGCGGAAAAATCTGAGACCTTTCGGAGTACACAGCACGGTAGGATTTTGCCCGATCCCACGGCGATAGCATGAATTTGTTTGATGTTTGATGTCGACATAGCCCTTTTAAGCAGTGGCTGAATTAATTCATGAAACTGAGGTAATAGGTCAAAACGAGGTGCCACGGGATAAGGAGACGCACTATAATCTATGATTACTACTAGTATATATATATATATACTGAAGATGTCCGGCAGTTGCTTGGCAACAAAAATCGCGACCGCTGACAATGGCGCGCTCTCATGTTTATTCATGGCGGCGGCCCATGGCGGCGAATGGCGGCCGGGCTGTCTGTTAAAAAGTGTTTACTCTCGGTTAAACACGACCAATTTCTGATGCAAATGAGAAAGAACAGCAAACACAACAACGCTGGATTCAACAAGTGGCTGGAAATCCTTTCCCGAGAAGACTAACCACCGAAACTCCGCTAGAGCAAGAACGGCGACTTGAAATTCAGCGCGATCGAGCAACGAAGAAACAAGTACGACAGCATCGATTACAAAGACTTCGAACAGCCTAGGCACACTGTTCGAGTTGGTTCAAAATCCTTGACCAAATGCCTCCATTAGAATTTTGAACGAAACCGATCAGAAGAGGCGACACCTACTGGAAGTGTTGGACAAAATGATTCTGTTTATAGACGCAACGAGAGGCGGCAAGAATTACACGATCAGCTAAATACTCGTGACGAATATCTTTTATACGGTAGGGTAAAACAAACACTTATTACAGGAAAGGCTCAAAAAAGAAGAACGATTAAGAAATCTAGCTCAAACCACCGCACTTTAATCCGCTCTTTAATGCTCTTCAATTGAAACAAGATATACATTTAAAGGCAAGTAAGCTTAAGCTTAAGTATACAACCCTCCATAAATTATTCTTTAATCTACCTTTTGCAAAAAAAAAAAAAAAAAAGGTTTTAAGTAGCTAAACAACTGACAGGCAGATCATAAGAGGATATTTTTTCAATATAAAAAATTAGTACTCAAACACTGGAAAATAGTGTCTTAGTACATGCTGTAAATTGATCAATATTGATATTCTCGCTAAAAAGGTCACTACGGAACTTTGATATAAGATTAAATGACATGGAAAGGTGCAAGAAAACTGGTCTGATCTGATGGAAGCCAAAACTCTTTCCAGCACAGACATATAGTTCTACAAAATGTATCCATGGTGTCAACATGTAATTTCTCTTTCAAGTATGATCAAAACTACAGATCGCACAGGTGGAAATTATTTCACAAATATACAACATTTGCATAATGTAGCGTTATTTGTGAATGAGCAGTGAGCGAAATATACTTTGTATACGCTATCTTGAGTTTACGGCATTCCTTGCAAAATACGTCAATAAGAAATAACATTCAAATGGTTTAGTTTAGTAAGGAGAATTTCTGTCTACAATTTTGATTTTGTAAGGAAAAAACAATTTTCTGTTAGCAATCGTGACCAGCTAATGTGTAGCAACTGTATAGATAAACACATGACACATCAACATTACTGCTTCGCATTTATTATTGGAATGGTGATCAGTATTTCAAATCTCCTCACAATATCAGTGTACGAACAAGTACAAAGATTATGCAAATTGAGAACCTGATCACCTTTAACACGAGTTGTCTGTGGAAATTGAATACAAATTCACTGTAGTTATATGACTATGTGAACTGTATTGACACCAGCAAGGAGAATGTACATCTACAAATTAATTTTGATTTTGAGATTTTTAAAGGGGTTAACTTGTCATGAAGGCCTAAGTCCTGGTCTTAACCTACGAATTCTCCATCCTGGTCTCTATACATTGCTTATGATATTTGCAAAGAATATGTTGCTTCATCTTGAATATTCATGTTTAACTTTTGTAATCAAATTCGTAATTCTCATGACCTTTATCCAAAATATAGTATTAACTCCTGCAATCTCAACCATTAAAAAGGAAATTTAATCAAGACAGCAGGAGTTACCTGTTATTCTTTAATCTACCTTTTGCAAAAAAAAAAAAAAAATTAAGTAGCTAAACAACTGACAGGCAGATCATAAGAGGGTATTTTTTCAATATAAAAAATTAGTACTCAAACACTGAAAACTTTTGTCTTAGTACATGCTGTAAATTGATGATTATTGTTATTCTCGCTAAGGTCACAAAGGAACTTTGATATAAGATTAAATGACATGGAACATCAACATTACTGCTTCACATTTATTATTGGAATGGTGATCAGTATCTCAAATCTCCTCACAATATCAGTGTACGAACAAGTACATAGATTATGCAAATTGAGAACCTGATCACCTTTAACATGAGTTGTCTGTGGAAATTGAATACAAATTCACTGTAGTTATGACTATGTGAACTGTATTGACACCAGTAATGAGAATGTACATCTACAAATTAATTTTGATTTTGAGATTTTTAAAAGGGTTAACTTGTCATGAAGGCCTAAGTCCTGGTCTTAACCTACGAATTCTCCATCCTGGTCTCTATACATTGCGAATGATATTTGCAGAGAATCTGTTGATTCATCTTAAATATTCATGTTTAACTTTTGTATTCAATTTCGTAATTCTCATGACCTGTATCCAAAATATAGTTTTAACTCCTGCAATCTCAACCATTCAAGCGAATAGTGAATTGGATTAGCAATTATTTGATACACAGTACATAGAACAACAGCTACAGCAGTATGTAAAGGGAACAGGTTAATTTTGGGAGATAGCACTCACAAGCTTCAAAAAGGAAATTTAATCAAGACAGCAGGAGTTACCTGTATTCCTGATAAACTCTCACCCAATCAAAATAAACAGAACACCACTGCATATTGTCCTCGACCCATGTCCACAACAATACTATACATCCACTTTCAGACCAATTTTCTTTTCAAATTTCAAAAATTAATGAACAAAGGTGTGGGGGGGAGGGTGGAAAGAAGGTCCCTAGGATCTTTTGATATCCAGTCCCATAGCAGTTACAGTGACCCACAGCTCAAAACCCAAAACTGACCAGTACCAGTTCCCATTTATTATAATTTAAGAAGACAGGGCACTAAGTACAATTTAAATCGAAGCGACTGGGAACGAGAATGTCTCAACTTTAAATTTCAGGGCCATTGCTGGCATGCAACCCAACCTCTCCAGTCAAATCAGAAATTCCATCTCTCCCACATCGCTAAAATTTTGCAGTGCATCCTCCCCCGAGCTTCGCGAGGTTCTGCGAGACACGTATTTCTAGTTAACATATATATAAAACTAGCAGTAATCACAGATTATGGAGACGCGTTCGAAGGAATTTCCGGCGGAAATGAGCCCCTGAAAAAAACCAATAGGGGCGGCCATTTGGAAGACCGTCTACCAAAAAATCTCAAATTTTACTGCACATAAACCACAGGACAACCAACACGAAATTAGGATTGCGTTCTTCGAACGCGATAATAAATGTATCGGCCGCCATTATGAAAAAGGTCATATTTAAACGTCATGTACTGTTAACATTGTCCAGAAGGCATAGAGCACAGACTATAAAAATATTAATCTCCTTAAAATGATCCACTTATAAACAGATGTGGAGGTCCATTAATTGTCTTAAACCACGGTCTAAGTTAGCAGTCCTATGTGTTCATCGTGTGTATAAAATGGCGCCGTGGTCATGCACTGGTTGGTCAAACGTTGATCTTCGCGGTTTTGATGGTGGCCAGTTAAACTGTTTGAATTCTGAGTATTTAACATACAATTTATCTATATTTGCAATAGTAAGATTGAAAAATCAGTAATAAAAGATTAGGAAAATTCTGCTCTTTGAATGTTGCCCTGTAGGCTGTTTGATTGTTCTCCTGTTTTCTTTGCAGGGCTTCAAGTATCTGTATGTTACTCCTAGTGACTTCAAAAAGGTGACAACGATTTATAAGTTCTCCTTAACGGTATTTGTTACTGGAACATCCCTGTTGTATGACCCCTATAATGTTTAAAACGACCACCTATTTTCCACTAGGGTTGATTGATATTTTCTTCCTTTGTTTCAGTTAAGTGCCACCAACTCCATGCACGCAGAATTGATTGAAGATGACGGCGAGTCCAGATACAAAGTCACCGATATCATTGGTGAGAGTTAATACTTACTCTATAAGAAGAGAAGTCATATATACACGCCTGCGACCCAATGTGGGTATAAAAACAAAGCGTTACATGAAGCACAAAGTACTGATTATAAGTGTGTACAAAACATCTACAAACGATTTAATCTTCGCGTTGAGAAGTTAACAATGTACATATTTGGTCTTGTATTTCTTGTCATTTCTTGTAAATCGAGCTGATAGAATTTGGTTACCCACTGTATTTCGTCCAATATTACTTTGACTCCTTTTCTTAAGTTAACTCAAACGCTTTCCAACTCATCTCTTGGCACCATCTTTATGTACGACCAACCTGAGCTTTTTTAAACAGTTGAAAAGCACTGAGCTTGTTTTCGGCCGCTCTTGTCACTGCCAAGAGCGGCCGAAACCAAATTTAATTTTTTTTAAATACTGAAATGTAAAGAATTTCATCTGAAAATACTGTTGAAGAGCTTTCATTTGAATGCTCACACTGTAGAAGTCTCTTCACCAACTCAAAAGTTAAAACCACTTTGAAAAATTCACGGTTTAACTCTTTGGAGTGTACATTAATAATGAATAGAAATGACCAAACTCTAAATTGTGTTCAACTTATAATGGTTACACGTGGCGAGGAGATGATTTTTGTTTGGTTGCTCGAGAGTTCAAGACATCGGGATTTTAAACTAAAAATAATAGTTGAGTTTTCTCTCTTTCTCTCATGTGTATTACTTGCCCTTCCAGGCCGAGATGATGGTATTGGAGTGGAAAACTTAAAAGGTTCTGGAATGATTGCTGGAGAAATGTCTGCTGCGTACGATGACATTGTCACCATGAGTCTCGTTAGTATCTAAGTATTTTTTGGTGATATGTATTCTTAAAACCCTAGATAATTTGTTAAAAATGTGTAATATTTTTTGCTGTCAATTTAAATGAACTGCCAGATTTAAAATTAGAATTAAAATGACCTCAACAAGTTTGTGCAGTGTATGAAGTTGAAAATATTTGTTTATGACAAGTGAAGGTTTTTTGAGCAAGACAATGTCACAAGCTAAACGGGTTTTTACACACATCTAGAAAAATGTAGCCTGCTACTACTGGCAAATCAGAAGAAGCTCATCTGCAGTGTATGGAGTTCAGATTGCAGCTATACTTGTTTAAATTATACTAATTCACAAGATAAATTATGCACTTTCTTTTTATTTGTCTGCATAGGTCACATGCCGAGCAGTGGGTATTGGTTCGTACCTTGTTCGTCTTGGACAGAGGGTTATCCAAGTTGAAAATGCTCATCTGATTCTCACAGGAGCTGGGGCTCTCAACAAGGTAAACGACATCATCCATATTTGGACCATGTCCTGCTAGAGAACTATGTTAGCTGTTGTTGGTGTTTTGATAAATTCGGCTTTCTGGAGGGTACAAAACTCGACAGGAAAGGTTTGATTGTATTGAAGAATTCTCGACAAATTTGTTGAGACGGAGTGGTCTTTATGGCTTGTAACCTCAACAAGTTTAACAGCATCATCCATATGAGGACATACATACCCTGATGGACAGCGATGTTAGCTGCTGTTGGTGGTTTGATTGTATCGAAAAGTTCTCGACTTAACAAATTGACGTCAGTTTTTTATGCGTCTGTCCTCTTATAGATGATAAAATTCGTCATAACATTGTCAAAGTGCTGTGGATCCACAGCACTTTGACAATTTTACGCCGAAATCGTAAAAAAACGGATGAAATGAAGAGTGAACGCAAGGTAAACATGACAAATGGCTGAGTTTTATTCAGATTGACGCAATCATTGTCAATAAGTTTTCTCGCTTTCTTATTGGCTAACTAATAACAATAAAGAAATTTCATTGGCTAAAAAATTGACAGGATGACATCTTGCATAAATTAAAATTTTATGTGTCTGTACTCTTATTGATGATAAAAATTGACCAATCAGCATGCGAGAATAACTTCAGTTATTGTGAAAAAGTTTATGGAGACGCAGTGGTCTTGATGTCTTGTGACCCTTCGTAGACTAATTATTGCCTGATGTTTGCGCTTAGGTTCTTGGTCGCCAAGTGTACACATCAAACCTTCAGCTGGGAGGACCTCAGATCATGCACAACAATGGTATCATTTACATAGAGAACTTAGTTATTATGAGCTTAAATTTGGCAGTTGACCGATCAAGAATACAGCATGTTTGTTCACCATGCACATTTTCTCTGAACTAGCTGTAACGTTTGGCAAGCTCAAAGCGAATTCAACTCAACCACATGCTGATACTGTCAGTTAGTCATACAATTAAACAAGGTTATAATAACAATAATAGAAACGTTGCTCAAACGAACCACGTTGTACAGCATAAAAAGCAACAGAACCACAGAAAGGACTGAAAAGTTCAAGTTTGACCTGCACCTCCCTTGGTATAACTAAAATAGCGATGAGGATCAAACTTCGCCTTGTAGTATCACTGTGTTATTAAGTGGAGAGGCGACAAGAATTAAGATAATGATCACCCAAGATGGATTCTCTTGATCCTACGTATGTGAATTGTGTGGGGAACAGTAAGGAGAATTTGTGTTTTGATTTCTAGGTGTGACACACATGGTGGTTCCTGATGATTTCGGAGGAATTTGCGCCATCGTGCAGTGGCTGTCGTATGTTCCAAAGGTACGAATTGGAAGTTGTTAACAGCAATGCTACCCGTGTTGATCAACCTGATAGTAGACTATCTGTCACTTGCTGGTTATCTCGTTTGAATAGGCCATTTTCAAGATTTTCAGTTTTGAAAAAAAAAAATTCCATCGACTAGTTTTGAAATAGACACTTTCCTAACAAAAGTGTTCCTTTTGTTAGTAAAATGAGCATATTTAAGGCATTGCTTTTGATCACATCAACTGAAATTTAGTGAAGCAAACAAAATAAAACCTTCAAAGAATGTAGTTTTATGGCACATGTGTGAAATATTGTTTCAATTTGTCAGAAAACATTGGCATCAATGAATTAACAGAAAATAATGCGAATCTTTATATTTTTGATGGAAAACATTCAACCCAACTTTATTCCAAAACACTCACAGAATTTTTCAAACTTTGCAGTCTTGAAGATTTACATCTAGACTATAAGAGGAATACAGTCGTTTTAAAAAATTAGTTCCAGATGTTGAGAAAATTTCTTATATGCCAAAAAAAACATGACGTCATCAGATTGTTGTTATGGTAACACAGACGTCAATCAAATCTACTGTTTTGGAAAGTTAATTTTTCATCTCTATTGTATGTGTGAAGCAGCTTGTCTGACCGATCTCCGACAGTGACGTATCAGCCGTTCAAAGTTGGGATGTTGTGTCGTCAAAAAACCCAGTTGAGCCACCTTACTGCGCCTTTCAATAACATGCGGACTCTGAAATTCAAATCTCCACCAACGATTGCGTTATTCCCTGCCGTCAATCATAATTAATACGAAAGCCAACGGACCATGTAAAAAAGAAACAAACAAAATGGATCAAAATCTACTAATCAAAATACACGGACGTCACCTTTTGAACTCACTGAAGTGAAGATCTGTTCCCTGAGAGGTAAGCTAAGATGATTGACCGCAGTGTAAAACGCAAATTTTGAGTTGGGTTTTGAATTTCAGAGTCCGCATGTTATCGAAAGGCGCAGTAAATGACGCCATCATGAAAATCGCCAGTTATCAATTTTATTTAAATATCACTTTGCACTCAAATCATGTATAACATATATATATATATATATATATATAATCATACAATTATGTATACAATGTGCCCTCCCGGTTATTACCATAATGGCTTTATGGCAACTCCTGAACTTGGGCACAGGATGTACGGTTACACATTGTTGGATTGCATTGTGAAGTCACGAGAGTGCTCAAACTGCAAGCAGTGAGCGAAGCAATATGCCAAAAGTGAACACCTCTTAGAGGCTCTCCACCCAATCCAGAGAGTGCTCAAACTGTATGAACAGTGAGCGTAATATACAATTATGTATACAATGTGCCCTCCCGGTTATTACCATAATGGCTTTATGGCAACTCCTGAACTTGGGCACAGGATGTACGGTATGTATATATAATCATATATATGTATGGCCAATATGTTTGAAATCTATGCTTGTGTTGTTCCTACAGTGCAAAAATGGCCCTCTGCCAATCATTAAGTCAAAGGATCCTGTTGACCGAGAAGTTGAGTTTGTTCCTCCAAAGGCACCTTATGATCCACGACATTTCATCTGTGGAGCGCCACATCCTGGTGAGAAATTCATTTTATATTTCTTTCAGTCTGTTGCATGACAGGCAAGGTAAATTAAAATCTCGCCTGCACTCTTACGAAAGATATAGAACATTACCGAGGTAACAATACAGTCGAACCTCCTTAATACGCCTTCCAAAGTGTCTGTATTATAGAGGTAGGGTTGTATGAATTTTCTTATCTTCGGGACCAAGAGAACTGCGTGTAATAGAGACGTATCCGTATTAGAACAGTTTTCAATTGAGTGTGAAAAGTAATTACACAGTTGCTTTGGTTTTTCATTGCTACGCTTTGTGATTGGCTAAAAAATCTCGCGCCACTTTCTCGAACAAACAGAAGTAAAACCAAAACCAATCGTGACTTGCGAGCACGCGTTTTCCCGCGCTTGACGCCGCCGACATGTATTTGCTTCGAGCTCTGATTGTTTCATTGGATTGTTTACGACTGCTGTGGTTGGTCAGAGTAATTACTTTGGTTTTGGTTTTACCACACTCAATTGAAAACTGCTCTATGGAGGAGTCCCCTAACTTAATTAACTGAAAACCGATTACTTCTTAGATACCGTAGAGTTCCGAAAGTAGCCCCCCCCCTTCCCCCCCCTTCCCCCCCCCCCCCTTCCCCCCCTTCCCCCCCCTTCCCCCCCCCTTCCCCCCCTTCCCCCCATTCCCCCCCCTTCCCCCCATGAAAGTAACGTTAATTTTCGTACCTTTCTAGCAATTCCCGAAAATAACACCCCACTCGAAAGTAACAGCCCAATCGAAATTACCATACTGAGGTCTGACGTCTCCATCCAGATGGAATAGCTTAGCGTTTTACTTTACAAGAACGCCGAGGAATGCTGAGGAATGCCAAAGAATCATTGAGAAAGAGAGAATTCAAGTGGCATTATTCTTATTCCGAGGTTGTTTATCATCTTTTGGTGCCCGAAAGTAACGGCTTGAAAGTAGCGGCTACTCGAAAGTAGCGGCAACCCGAAAGTAGCGGCAACCCGAAAGTTGCGGCCCTTTACGCCTGCTAACTATGGACTGTATGTTTTGTTTTGCTTTGTAGACAATAAGGATGTCTGGCTAAGTGGATTCTTCGACCATGGCTCATTCATGGAGACCTTGGACGGATGGGCAAAAACCGTTGTGTGTGGAAGAGCGAGGTAAGGACATATTTAGGGTTATATTTAAAAAAAAAAAAAAAAAAAGGTGAATGTTTTATCAGGATATCCCACAACGAGAAAAGATTTGCTTGATACTGAGAGAATCTGGCAAAAAAAAATGACCGTAAAAGGGGCAGTATCATGAGGGCGAAACTTGAAAACGTTCGGCCCATGTTTTCAAGTTTTATTAGGCAAATTCAAAAAGGCCGTCGAGAAGTGGAGGTATTTGTTGAATCAAAAAATCCGTTTTGATAGCCGGAAGGGAAAAAAAAATCACTTTTAACAGTGATATGTCCAAAATTCCGGTGCAAGAACAATGAACAGTGCCGCGCGTGGAATCTCGTGATACTGCCCCTTTAAGTTTGTTTCGCACCCTTTCAGTGCAATTCCTCTTTATGTGGCATTGCTTTTCTTGATTTGTTTGTTTGTTATTTCTTCTAAGGTTGGGTGGTATTCCTATGGGAGTGATTGCTGTGGAGACCAGAGCGGTTGAAGTTGTCATTCCTGCTGATCCGGGAAACCCTGATTCTGATACCAAGGTACGGGATTATGATGTCTTAGTAACGGTTACATCCATACAGTCCAGCTTTGGTGTTGTCCCACTTCAGTGCTTTTAAGTAACTAATTAAGCTTTATAAAAGAGGATTCGAGGTCCTAGCTTTATCACGGTAAAAACATAACCTCACCTACTTTTCCTCTTAGTTGTAATGCTTTACCTTCGAAGAATGCAAACCGTAACAAGTGCCAAAGCAGCTGTTTAATGTTCACTTGGAAAATACTGTTAAGTACTCAAGGTTATAACGACCTCGCCTGCGCGCAGACGTATCCGATTTCCTTGCTCTCCGCGGGGAGCAAGGAAATCGGATACGTCTGCGCGCAGGCTAATAACGACCTTGTTCGGCTAATAAACAGTACCACAGTAAAGAATTGCCTTAAATTGAATGGTCACACATGGATTTCATCCACAAACTCAAAAATTAAGGTTTGAAGGAAATAAGCCCAAAACAATTTGTTATTCGTTGAGTGAAGCTTATAGACTTTCTTCCTGTTTATTTTAGATTATCCCTCAAGCAGGTCAAGTGTGGTACCCAGACTCCGCCTATAAAACTGCTCAAGCCATCAACGATTTCAACAAAGAGCAGCTTCCACTGATAATCTTTGCCAACTGGAGAGGTTTCTCAGGGGGTAAGAAGTATACGTTACTATTACCACTAGGTTAACTTTCTTTAGTAGTAAGTTAGGGTAGTCTGCGGCCGGTTGAATTTGTCTGCGACACAGGCTAGGCTAGATATAGGTGACAGCTGGTCTTCCTAATGTTAAATCTAACACTTTAAACCCCAAAATTTGTACCTCGTAGTTACTAGTTTTGTCACTTCATTTCTTCTGTTTCCATGCAAAATTCAGGTCCCAATTACGTAGCATTTTCAATTTTCAATTGAAAGACTATTCAGATAGGAAATGTCAACTTTTGACCGTTCTGTATACTGACCTAAACATTCACAGCGGTGAAAGGTGACGCGCGTGTGGAATCCCGCTAAAACTGTGGAGACCAAATTCGGAGCCATGTTGAAGCAAAAGTTAAGGCCGTTTCTGGAAGCTTGAGTTTGTAATGCTGATTATCTACATGTATGCAAAAAACTTTAGGCACTTGCCAAAGCAATGCAATCCGGAAGTTGCGTTTACTTTTTACGTTTACTTTGTGACCTTACCCACATAATAACTCGGAGATGACAAGGGAACATTTTTCTTTTTCAACCGTCAGGAATGAAAGACATGTACGAAAGTGTGTTGAAGTATGGCGCGTACATTGTTGATGCTCTGAGGGAATATGAACAGCCTGTATTCATTTACCTTCCTCCAAACGGTGAGCTGCGGGGAGGGGCCTGGGTGGTAGTGGATCCAACAATCAACCCTGACGCCATGGAGATGTACGCTGACCAGGAGAGCAGGTAATGCAGGCGATCTCATCTTTTGTCCAAGCTCTTTAAAGGTCAAATGAACCAAAAATTTCACATATTTTCTTTTAGTCCAATATTAGTGCAATGTGTTGAAAGAGGACCAAATAAACATATTGTGAAGTTTAAAACTATTTGGACTTGGCATCGCAGAGATATTGGAAGTTGAAAAATGAAACTTTTTGACCTTCATAATCGTAGAGTGATCGGGAAAATTCTCAGGAAATTGTCGGAAACCAATAGTAACGTCACTATTGACCACCTCTAACAGTCAAGGATTGAAGTTGAAAGTCGGTGACTGAGCGGAAAACTATGGTGTTTTGTTCTGGGATAAACTGCAACAACAATTGTCCATTTTCAATACGAAAACAGTGAAAATCTTACACGCAAGTTAGAATAATCATGGATTCGCCAGAAGAGGACACTAGGAACACGGTTTTCTCGCCAATAGTGATGTCATAATCCTTACCAATCCTACCACTTGAAGCGCGCGGCGATTTCAGAAACGTTTTCGTGAAGTCTTCGGAAATCTTCCTACTTTTAGCTATGTGACTTACTTAAAGGCTCAGAAAAGGCAAATTGTTGCGTAAGTATGCTTTATAATGGTTTCCCTTAACGTTTAATGGATAAAGAAAAAAATTCAAATTTTTGGTACATTTGACCTTTAACCCTTTCTTTTTCGAGTTTATAAACCCATTTTTTCCAAACTCAAAAACAAGCAAAAAATTTCGGTGTCATCATGACGCCATTGTCAAGGTAACTTGTGAACGAAATGTAAATGCTATTAAGTATTTGAAGCAGTGTTGGCGCTAAAATTAACACAACAGAAAGTGCAAAAATAAAAGTTATGTAAAATGGCCTTGTAAGATATACCATTTGAAAGGTCTTAATGAGTGCAGGTCGTAATTTATATTAAAAGTGGGAACATAAAATTATAGCTGTGGCATAAACAGGCTTAAAATGTTCAGAAATGCTCCAGTTTTCAGACATTCTAGGTATACCCCCAAATTATACCTTATTTTGCAGCTCTCGGTGAGTAGACTAACATAAACTGTCTCGCACCACAAATGGAAAAAAAGTGTGAAAAGTTGCAGGGTTGGTCAACCCTATCAAATATATTAGGGAGTAGAATTTTACTCTTGAAATGAACTGATCTTTCCAAGACCTTAAATTTGTGGCAAAATGTCATTGAAATAGAAAGTTAACGAAAATAGAAGTGAAAGGGATAAAAACGTACATTCCGCATCTTGGATCATTTTTGGTTCTGCGTTGTTATCCATTACAGAACCAATAATAAAGTGTTGATATGACAACAAGGGCGTGTTAACAACACAGACAAACGAGTTGCGTTGAAAAAAGGCTGTTTACGTCATTGAAACAACATGCAAATCAGCATCAAGTCGTCCGATGTATATTTTGATTTCATTTTCCTTCTTCTCTTAGGGGTGGCGTCCTTGAGCCCGCTGGTACTGTGGAGATCAAGTTCCGTCGCAAGGATCTCGTAAAAGCAATGCACAGACTGGATAGCAAGTTCCAGGAAATCGCCCAGGCCCTTGCGTCAACAGGTACTAAACATACCAGGGGTCGAACTTAATTTTTTATTCCACTAGCAAAGTTTGCTAGTAAGATTTTTTTCTACTAGCAAAACTAGTAAGGTCACTAGCTATTTTTTGCAGTCATTTTTGCCTTTGATGACTCTGAAAATAAGATAAAAATACTTAAATAGTATACTGTTAATTTTTGGTCTTCTTTGCCGTTGTCCTGTTGTTTCTTTGGCGGCTCGGGGTTGTCGGGCAAGACGTTGTCATCCTTGGTCACGTTATCGGTAGTCTTAAGAGGTCGAGGGCCTCATGAAAAAAGCAGTTATTTTAGACATCAACAACAAAAGCGACTCACAAGGCGTGAAATTCATCCTCTTCTGTCACGTTGCTGATTGCAACAAAATGTGAATGCGCAGATGAAGTGTGCACAGCTTCCGTGTAAAGCCGCTGGGAAGTGGCTAACACAAAACACCACAAAATTCTCCAGTAACGTTCACTCCAAATATTATTAGAGAAATACTCGCAAATATTTGCTAGAGGATTTTTTTTTTTTTGACTCGTATCTTCCAAAAATCACTCGCATTTTGCGAGTTTGCGAGTGTTAATTTTGAGCCCTGCATGCTTGGTTTTGTGAAGGATGTTAATTTTGATCATGCACAATTAATCTGAGTGGTTCCTGCAAGAAGAATGTGACTCGTGTGTTGTTGCTGTAACTTTTAAAAACGTGGATGAAATCCCACAGTGCAGCTGTGTATTTTTCAATGCTTTGTAGTCTGCAAAACAGTCGATTTTAAACTCGTGAATACGCGAAGCGTTGAACGAGTTGTAGCATTTGGGTAGAAATTTCACTCGATCGATTGTAAACAGGGACGGCATTGGAGGGAGGGGAGGGTGGGGAGTTGGACGAAGAGATTGGGGCCTTGTGGAGCAAAATTCCTAGGAGGGGTGGTGTCGGTGAACATTGAGACCACGATATGTTTACACGTGGGAGGGCGTTGGAGGGAGGGGAGGGTGGGGAGTTCGGCGCAGGGGGTGGCTGTCGGTGGCGCAAAACGCCTTGAAGAGGGGAGGGTCCGAAGGTGTGCAGAATCTTTAATTTAGAGGGTTTCGTATTCACGAGTTGGCTCATGGCAGCTTTTGATTTCCCTCTAAAGCTCACAGATGTTCGAAGCGCGGAGACTTAAGGCAAGGCGCAAGGCGCAAAGTTCTTACTTGCTCCTGACCTTTCTTGGCCACCTTCGCGTCACTTTTCGGCGGATTCGCACAAAAAAGTATTGACTTGCAGTCCAAGTGATTTGTAATATTTCTTGAATTTTACCTTTTTGCCATTCTTGGTGATGTTGGCCTTTATAACAGTCTATCTGATATTATCTATTCTATCGGGATTTCATCTGTCGTTTGTAGCGTCTTATGTTAGAACGACTCTTCACCTGGCGTATGTTTGTTTTAGAATTACCAGTAAAGGAACGCAAATCCCTGGAAAGGCAGCAAAAGGAACGAGAGGAACAGCTTTTACCAATTTATCAACAGGTAATTTTAAGGTTTTGTGGTAGGAAATTAATTGATCTTGAAAGGTCTCCAGCTGTAACCCAGATGTCATGTGAACCAATTGTGCGACAGATGGAATGCTTTGACAGATCGGCCAAATGACTAATAGAATCTTTAATTCCGTTTCCTTGGAAATCTCTAGATTTCTTTCATGGTGTACTGTGGTGTACTTTAAGCTTTCTAATCAATGATAGCGGCCGGGGTTGAATTTTTCGCCCTTACCACTTTTCACATGCTTACAAAATCTCCGTGTTTGCACTTTGTCAGTTTATAGGCTTATTATACACCTTTTGAAACAAAGCAAAGAAACACGAAACCGGAAATAGACTTCTGATCGGTTAACAAAATATTTCTTCGAGTTTTTTTTTTTTTTTTTTTTTTTGGTGTACAAAGCTTTGAATTACTGTAATAATTAATTCTACATGGTTACTTATTTTAAAGGGGCTCAGTCACCATTTTTAGTGTTACTATATACATGCCATAATACATCTTTGTATCAGTGAAAACCCAAAAATAATGGTCCAGTTTTGTTAAAACATATTCTACTAGCGCTCTAAGAGTAAAAACAAGTGTCTTGGGCTGCAGATGGCCAGGATGGAAATGGATTGCATCTTGAAAAAATTGGGCTAATTTGTTCAAGTTTATTGCTTCTGTCTTGGAAAACTCGCTAAAGCTCTGATTATGGTCTATTTTCTCTTCGAAAATTCACTTATCCTCTTAGTGTTCTATAAGCATTTTGTGTATGACAAATGTACTTAGTTTTAATTTGGAGCAGTTTTCACCCAAAAACTTCAACCATCATGACATAGCTCATCTATTCCTTGGTTAATGTTCTTTTATTGCAGGTCTCAGTGGAGTTTGCAGACCTCCATGACACACCAGGGCGTATGCAGGAGAAGGGAGTCGTTTCTGTGAGTCTTTCCTTTTCATACATATTGTTATTTTTTCACAATTGGTCAGTGCAAGGCGAGGTTCCTTTCTCAAAATTATCTCTTCTTTAGCAAGCTTTAGCAACTACGGCATCAACGCCAAGGGAAACGTAAATGAAAAAAAGAATTCGCGTTCTTTTAAGCTACTTTGCAACAGTTCCAATATGTTTAGTTTGTGTTTTGATTTGTCTAGGAGCTGAATTCGTAGGGTAGTCTTTCAAGTGGAAACAGAGATAGGGAAATCACCCGTCTTGTGTTCACGTTCTCCGCAAAACCTACTGTTTGGTAATTTGGCGTTTTTGTTTTACAGGGAACGGAAAAGAAATGTACCAAAATGAAAAACGCACTTGCACAGGCGTTGTTTTCGCTCATGAAACCTATGTTTTGTGCCGTTCTCACTGCCATCGCCGTCGTGTTTGCCAAAGCTACCTAACATCTACTTAAGACGGAAAATAAAGCAGAACTTGGAAGTGGGGTTAATTTATAAGATTAATTATGTAAAATGTAGACAATACGTATTTACATGATTGTTTGGTTTTGTCGCATTTCAGGAGGTACTCAAATGGAAGGAGTCGCGTCGGTTCTTTTATTGGCGTCTAAGGCGGATTTTAATGACAAGAGACGCAAAGAAGAAGATCAGAAGAGCTAACCCGTAAGAAAACTTTCATTGCAGCCTTCGCATTTTCAAGTTGTAGTACGACTCATGGTTTATACCTCTTAGTTGCGGCAGCTGAAGTCCGTAACCCTCGTAGGATTTCGTCCACAGACTCAAAGTTACACTACAGTACAGACTCTACGGTTACCTCTGCAATGGGGAGAGGGATTGTCTCGCCTCCTTCTCTTTCGCGTCCATCCCCCTCCTTCAGCACTCGCGATATTTTCCTTCGCGCGCTGCCTGTTATCTGAACGCCTGTAACAATTAAGAATTGGACCGATGACAACCTTATGACTAAATCTTACTAAGACTTGGGAGGTGTTCGTAAGAGGGAAGGTACCTAGACCCCTCCCAGATCCAGTCATTGGGATTGAACGTAAAAGTTGGCTTAAATTACTAGGGGTTACCTTCCAAGAAAATCCTTGTAATTGAGACATCGAAATACACAACGTACTCAGCTTAGGGTGTGTAAGTACTATGGCTATACTAAAGACCAACTCAGTGCACTGTTTGATAGTTTAATAATGTCCCTCTTCTTGTATGGCATTGAAATTTGGGGTGGGGCCTATGCGGATAGGTATCTCAACCGCATTGATTGTTTTTTTTTTTTTTTTCAGGCGCGCTTTTAAGTTTGGTTATACCACTAAATTGATTAAAATCAGTGACTTAATCAGTATTCGGGATGCTAAAATGTGGAAAAGGATTACTTGTAACCCTAATAATGCATTAAGGTGGCTGAACAGTTTGCGCGCGCTCTTCAATTTCAGCTGCTAACGTGAGTCAGCACGTGCAGAGTTTTGAGAAAAACAAACGTGGCGCCTGTTCAGCGATCATTTTATTTTGCTCAGCGTGGATCGCGAAAGTGTTGTTTTTCGTTTTAAAATTAAACAATTTGTTATTCGTAAAAATGTTTGTTGAATCAATAGATAATTTATAGAACCATTGAAGAAATACACTGCCTTTTTGGTCGTTTTTGTCTTTGGATCGAGAACCCAGTCAAATGCAACGCATACACAGTTGACCAAAAAATTGTGACTGAATGTTTTAGCGACTTTCCTCGGAAACGTGCCGATTTCTACGGAACCACTCGTTAGAATTTCACGAAATTCGGCACAATAATAGTTCCGAATATGCCGAACTCACCTGCCATCAAAAATTTGAAATCTAACAGAGGAGATTTTTACAAAACGCAAACATATTAAACCACAAATTACGGAAGATCCCTCTGTCAAAATTACATGAGACCAGTGTTAACACGCGAATATTTTTACGAGTTTACTGGAGACAAATGATGGACAAAATCTAACAACTAGATTTTCTGAAAATAAACGAAACCAAATATTGCAGGCTGATTTACAATCCACCTTGTTGCCATGGCAACACCCCGAAAGCTCGACAAACATATCAAAATATAAAGCTTGTTGCTTAATCTTATGCCTCGCCAATTTTGGGCGCCCAGACGTTAGTGGTTTTAAAATGACAATGAATGATGCATAGGTACAGTAAAACTGTGTTCAGCCACCTTAAGTGACCTCCTACCCCCCAAGAGAGGAACGAAATTACGAGATCGTGGCCATGACTTTGCTCGTCCAAAGGTGTAAACTGAACGATTTGAGCGTACATTTGTAAATAGATGCCTTTTTAACTTTATTTAATGTTTTAATCTAATTCTAGTTTAGTTTAGTATATAACTCTTATAATTCTTATTGCTTTACATATAAACTCTACGTTTGTTACGAGTCTTTTATCAACAATAAAGATTATTATTATTATTATTAACTCTGTAAGTGAAAGAGAGCTTGTAGCCAAAATGATCCGACGTAATATCTTGGTTGTTTTGTGTTTTCAGTGACATTTCAAGCGGCCAGCTGTGTTCTATGCTGGAAAGGCTATTTCTGGAGGGACATGGAAACACTATGGTAACAAACATTTTTTACATTTTTGTTCGGTCTCGTGTTGTAGGGATTAAGTTACCGTGGTAACAAACGTTTGTTCATTTTTGTTCAGTCTGGTGTTGTAGGGATTAAGTTACCATGGTAACAAACGTTTCTTCATTTTTGTTCAGTCTGGTGTTACAGGGGCCAAGTTACTATGGTAGCAAACGTTTTTTAAGTTTTGCTTAGTCTGGTTTTATAGTGGCTAAGTTGCCATGTTAACAAACGTTTCTACCTTGTTGTTCACTCTGGGTTTATAGGGGCTGAGTTATCATGGTAACAATCGTTTCTACATTTTTTTCTTCAGTCTGGGTTCATAGAGGATAAGTTACCATGGTAACAATTACAATCGTTTCCTTTTTTGTTCAGTCTGCGTTTGTAGGGACTAAGTTACCATGGTAACAAACGTTTCTACATTTTTTGTTTAGTCTGGATTTGTAGGGGCTAAGTCACCATGGTAACAAACGTTTCTGCATTTTTTGTAGGGGTTAAGTTACCATGGTAACAAACGTTTCTACATTTTTTGTTCAGTCTGGATTTGTAGGGGCTAAGTTGTGGCACTTATGTTCGTGTTTTTGACGTCTTTAACCTTCCAAGTAGCCTTGGAGCTACTAAAAGGAACCCAGACCCACGGCTCAACCAAACAGCAACCATCTGCTTCAACAAAACTTTAAACGGTTGCTTAATATAAATGACCGCTAGTTAAGGGGCATACAGAAACGCCTATTGTACACTTTCACTGTGTGTGGAACAACTCCTTTTTTCTGCAGTCCTACTTGTGGAACGACAACAAAGCAGTTGTGGAGTGGCTGGAGAAAGAACTCAGTGAAACAGATTCCGTTATTGACGAGAACGTCAAGTGGATCAGGAGAGACTATGTTCTAAGGCAGGTCAAAACGTAAGTATCACAAAACGAGTGCTAACAATAGAGATAGATAAATGTAATCACTACAATTTGCACTGTAGGCATAGTAAGTGATTAATAATAGTAATGATAATGATGATTTAAAATGTTGAAATATATATATTTTTGTTCAAAAATATATTATAGTTGTAGAAGGCCAATATAATTGCTCAAATTTAAGAAGTTTAACTATTGAATTTTCTTTTTACAAATGGTCGATGCACTTTGCAGTGTCTTGGCTATTCAAAGTTTTCTTTTTCACCCAAATTAATAAACACCATTTTGCATGTTGCCAATTACAACAGACACGGACAATCCAAAGAACCAATCAGAGCTCAAAGAAAATACATGTAGCTGCCGCTAAGCGCGGGAAAACCCGTACGAGCAATTGGTTTTGGTTTCGGTTTTGGTTGAGGAATTTGCGCGAGAATTTGTAGCGGAGCTTTCGCGGCCCTTCATTTTTCATGGTCATGGCTAGCGGAATGTTTCGCGGGCGCGTATAACGTCGCAAAACATGCGCGTATGACACCACACAACATCCGGGATCTTAGCTATTTTGAAACCAAAGCGAGGCTTTGTTTTTCGCGCGGCTACATGACCGAATTTCAAGTCAGCTCGGTAAACACTTCGATGTTTTGCTGTGTTTTGCGGAGAAAAAAAATTCAAATTACAGTCGTTATTTCCCTGCTATTTTATCGCGGTTTGCTACTCAAGACAGGGATACTAATTAAGAGATACTCAGAAGCCGCTATAGTGGAAAAAGAACAGCTTTCAGGGATAAAATCTTGCTTCGCGGAACTTCATACGTTTTAATCAATGCGGGAGCAATGCGGGGCTGAGATGTTTCTCACTTCGGATTTCAGAACTGAAGAAGCGGAGATGTAAAGAATTTCTTAAAGGTAAAACAAATTTCATTTTTCGATGGGAATTTATGTTGATATCAATCTCTGATTGACTTTTTCATTGTGTTCTTGTTAGTTTTGGAGAATTGTTTTTATAAAACGTGCTCAAATTCAGTCGTTTTGATTTCTTTCATCGAACAGCTCGGCCTCGATGCGCTATAAATGGTTCGCGTTTTGCTTTTAAACATAAACGTATGGAGATTTGAATAATATTATTCGAAAGAAGATTGTGTTGTCCATTTTTATGTGTTTGTTCATTTATTCATTACATAGGTTGAAAAGCGATTTTATGTAAACAAAACAAGACTTGGATTTTATAGTTCTATAACTTCACTCGCGTGGCCTTATGCAAATATGTTTGTGTATTTTTTTGCAATTTTGATTTACAAATCAGTTTCTCGGGCAATTTTTGATAAGCAACAGGTGTATTTTATTCGGAAAGTAGTCGTACTAGTTATTCTAGACGGAGAAAAAGTTGATTTGTGAACTTTTCTACGGTCTAAATGTACTGTGCAGTCTGTTTTTGAGAATTGCTAAAATTGAAAAATAGCCCGGTCGTCAATCTTAATTCTTGTGCTTCCGACCTTTCACCTCAGTTAAGTTTATCATCGGCTTTCAGTTCAGAGAGCTTCGCTGTTAGGCTCAGCCTATCTATATATATTAGCGAATCACAAAGCGTAGCAATGCGAAACCAAAGCAATTGCGTAATTACTTTCGGTAGTCAATTGAAAACCGCTGTAAACACTATTGCACCGTAGTAATTGTGTAAAGAAGTTAGCAAACTGCACTCAGTAAACAATCCTCATGCTTAGACTGTAAGTAAGAGGTTTTTGTCACTGTTTCATCCACTGCAGACTTGTACAAGAAAACCCCGAGGTGGCCATGGACTCAATTGTGCATATCACGCAGCAAATGACCGCTACCAAACGGGCTCAAGTCTCCAAGATTCTGGCTGCAATGGATTCTGGAAGCACTGTGGAGAACTCCAACGGTGACTCTGCAAGTTAATATGGAGGATGGAAAACCGATAAATGCGAACGGAAGACATTTGTCTGGCATGAGCTAGCAATTGTTACAGGGTGTAATTTTAAACATGATCGTTGAATTGAGAAAACAACAAGATCTTACAGTTTAACTGTCCTGGGGATAATTAATTTGTTTCCCAGAAACCATGTGAAACGGCAACAGCTCTGGTAGCTCTCATATGTCGAGATTTACGAATCCATACCACTTGTATTTAAAACAAGTATTTGCGAACTCTTTCACTCGCATTGCAACCTCGGGTCAATATAAAACGCGGTTTTCTTAGTCTGTAGCGGTAGTGTTTTCACGTGATGGTTTTTATTGTTTCTAATTTTAAAGTTGGGCACATTTCGGAGTGAAAGGGTTGACAGTTTTTCTGTTCCAAACCGAACGTATATTTATGCGCAATATCCAGCGGTACTGAGGCAGAAAACTTATAACGGGTGGAGTTTCTGATCGGTATTAATTTGTTTCTTTGTTTTGGGTTCCATGTCTTGCTTAATGCTCTCCATTTCTGTGTGGGTAACTTGTTTTGTATTTTTCTTATGGCAAAGATATTGAATACAAACTTCTCAAAACGTATTTTCTCATCACCCGCGAACTTTAATTTGGAATAAAATGGTGACGAGAGAAGGCGGGGTTAATAAAGGGTGGAATAAAATGATAACTAATTTTGAACCGGGGAAAAGACGGGGGGGGGGGGGGGGGGGGGATATTAGAAGGACAACTGACATAGTTCTTTTGTATTTAAGATATATTTGGGGGGTTACACAAAGCTACGTTGTAATAATACGAAAATGTTTAAAAATGAAGGGGTTACCCTAAACGTCTGTTTTCCAACAGTTTTTTAATTAGTCTTTTTTTATTATTGTGGTACGTTGTACTAATTCCTATCGACAAATATATCTTTTTATGTATCGCTAGTCATTAAAACAATTGTTTCGCTAAATCTTAACGTTTATTTTCAAAAGATTGATCAAATCACTTATCTTCGCAAAGTGTCCACTGAACTTCGTTTGTCAACACAGTGCAATAAACGAATAAAACAAAACAGTACTTGAGTGGTGACCTTTCATTACTAGGTAATTGTAATAGCGAACGGAGAATGGTTTTTCCTTGTTCATTTCCCAACCTCATCCCCAGTCTCTCTTCGTACCGTCAACTGGGGATGCCTGGAAGCTCTCACATACAACAGAACAATGGACTCTAACCCTGGAAACAATAGAGCTTCTTGCACTCAGGTCCAATAAAATAAGCGGTTCTAAAGAGTTTCTTGGCAACTGAACTTGTGGCACCGTTCTCAGTGTTGAGATGAGCCTTGTATGCTTGGCAATATTTTAATGTTTTCAAAAACTCTTTCTGTATTTTTCTGTAAAGGAGACCTCCCCGATGGTGCCTGCATAATACAGGCTTGACTGGACTTTATTTCAAGAAAAGTAATTCTGCATCCTTGGCGAAATGTTTTGCTCAACATTTGACGCATTGAGTTTATTTTATATGCGCCAACATTTGTCAAATGGCAGAACATCGGGCGATGGCGCACTGTAAAATAAACTTTGATGCATCATGCAAAGTAATTATTCATTTTACAGTTGCAGCTGAACGAGGCGGTTGTTAACTACGCGGATGTGATACCTGGTCGCGAATAAATGCATAAGACAAACATTTTTTGGCGATCATTTATATCAGTTTGGCCGTTTGGGTGCCGACCACGCTCAAAATTTAGAGACCTCGGGAACTGAGGGACGCTCGCCAGGATGGTTAGTTATTTGATAGATTGCGCTTGACATTAGTAAAAAGTGATTTTGTGTCAATGTTTACACCTCGAAAAGAACACAAAACTAATTACATTTGTGTTGTCGTCCTCACATTTGACCTGCTCCCAATATGTGGCTTTGATAGCTCAATTGGTAGAGAATCGCACCGGTAACGCGAAAATCACGGGTTTGATTCCCGTTGAAAAGCCCTGATTTTTTTCAGGCTTTTTCGGGCTGGGATAAAGAAGCTTAAGGCCTCACTTGACTATTACTTACAAAACTAATTGATTCTATCAACAAATGATTTATGGTGTCATGACAAAAACGAAGTTTAGTTGAAAGTTGAAAGCGTTTTGGGAGTAAAATATTTTATGTTAGAATTTAAAGGCTTCTGTTTAAAAGGTCTTTTTAGCCCTTTAAGCCCTAAGAGTGATCAGCATCAAATTTCTCCTTGTAATGTCAATGCCTTATCAATAAAAAAGGTCATGAGAATTAAGGACATGATCACACAAGATGGGTTATCTTGATATCCAAACAATTTAATCCATATAAGATACAAACTAAATTCGCAAAATTAAATTGCTATAAAGTATTCCTTTATTGTTAAGATAATTAAGTTTTGGAACGATCTTCCAAGTAATGTAATCAATTGTCGTGATAATCCAAATGTCAACAAGTTTAAACTAAGATTGAAGAAACACATGAACATTTACTGAATATACTTTTTAATGATATTTCTGTGATTTTTACATATTTTTATAATAATTAGTTTTTTATTGATGGTTATTTTTTTTTTATTACTATAGTGATGTATATTTTTTCATTTATTACTAGGAGATCCTTAATATAGGGTTAACCTCTGGGTTTCCTTTTTCATTATATCTATTTTTGGTATTTTGAAATAAAGTATTGTATTGTATTGTAATTTCTTCCCACTACTTCTATAGGAAATGTATAGGACTAGAAATGAAAATTTAAATTTTGATATTAGGGCTTAAAGGGTTAATCAAAGGCTTCTTTAAGCCAACCAGTGAATAGGAAACGTTCGGACTCCGTTTGGCTTAACCAACCCTCGTCCCCCACCTCCCTATTCCCCAACTTCCCATCCCCCAACTCCCCATCCCCCATCCCCCAACTCCCCATCCCCCATCCCCCAACTCCCCATCCCCCAACTCCCCATCCCCATGACCAGAGCCGCATAACAAGCAGCTGAGGTGTCCACGGGTGTGACCATTTTCTAAATATTTCTCGTTTTGTGAAGGTGCTGCAAATATCAACAACGAGTGCGAGGATTTCGTCAGAGGTTCCAAACACGGAGAAACTGATGAAAGCACAACGCCGCTGGCGGAGTGCTTTTATTGTTTCGAGGTGTTAGGAACCTCTGATGAAATCCGAAGCACGGGGTTGTTTATATGCCTTCTCAAACGCCCATAAAAATGCAATGCAATTCTCTATTTTCGAATTGCCCATAATACACTCTGTTTGCCCCCCAAATTTTGCATAAACTATTGTTTTTAAATGCCCTTGGGAGGACTGCATATTCCCAAAAGCATTTCAAAACAATAGTTTATGCAAAATTTGGGGGACAAACAAAGTTCGAAAATAGAGAATAAAGCAAATGTATTCTCTGTGAAATTAGCACCGTTTGTTTTAATGAGAAACAGAGAGTGCGTTCATTTCCATTTTTCACAACTCTCTTCCTGCATACACTTGTAGAGTTTGAAAGTTGTTTGCTGCGTGTTGGCGGTCATTCATTGTAGTTGATGCATGATGGCGGAGCGAGTCGTTTTTGCCGCCGTATCTCTTAACGACTGGCTCGTGAAGTTTGTAGCCTGTAAACAGGCTTCCTTGTGGGGGTATGACGAAAATAGATAGCGGCGAAAAGAAAAGTCGGCGAGCGAAGCGAGCCGCGTGAAAACTGGGGAGAGGAGAAGAGGCGGGGAGGCCTGTGGACAAACCATTGATGCCGCCGTTCCAGATCACCAACTGTGCACTAGATTCTAGTGCAAACGCTGATTGGTCAGATCACCGACTGTTGACAAGTTTGCGGTCATTTTGATATCCGCCGACATGCGATCCCCCTCCCTTTTCCTTTTACCCACCCCCTCCCCGTTCGCCGTTTGTTTGTTTTTTTTTGTTTTTTTCGCCTTATGTCCCACCAGGGAGCCTGTTCACAGGCTAGAAGTTTGTCATGGAAGTAGCTAAAGAGTCGGGTGAAAGGAATCCGCCCAGAACTGTGTACGGGATAGTATGTGGTCTGAAGCGTCATTCGGGTTGTTTATATGCCTTCTCAAACACCCATAAAAATGCAATGCAATTCTCTATTTTCGAATTTCCCATAATACACTTCGTTTGCCCCCAAAATTTTGCATAAACTATTGTTTTTAAATGCTCCTGGGAGGACTGCATATTCCCAAGAGCATTTCAAAACAATGGTTTATGCAAAATTTGGGGGACAAACAGGGTTCGAAAATAGAGAATAAAGCAAATGTATTCTCTGTGTTATTAGCACCGTTTGTTTTAATGAGAAACAGAGAGTGCGTTCATTTCCATTTTTCACAACTCTCTTCCCGCATACACTTGTAGAGTTTAAAAGTTGTTTGCCGCGTGTTGGTGGTCATTCATTGTAGTTGATGCATGATGGCGGAGCGAGTCGTTTTTGCCGCCGTATCTCTTAACAACTGGCTCGTAAAGTTTGTCATGGAAGTAGCTAAAGAGTCGGGTGAAAGGAATCCGCCCAGAACTGTGTACGGGATAGTATGTGGTCTGAAGCGTCATTCGGAAGACAAAAATGGCGTCAAAGCATTGAATCCACTTGATGCTCAGGATAAAAGGTATGGGAAATTAAACAAAGGTTTGTTTGCTTGTTTGGTATTATTTCTTTCGGGAATATTTTAAATTATTATTAAAGTAACATGCTCTTCTGTTAAATTAGTAAGTAAGTAAGTATGTAACAACTATATTTATAGAGGGTGACACAACAGTTTTCACTGACAAACCAGTGGCCCTCTTCTTGTTTGATTAATTAGGTTTAGGATCTTTCGTGGGCTAATTAATAATTGTCTGTATTATTGTAACTTAAAAATTCAAGTGTCTTGATCAGTTTTTGAACTTATCGGTGATTTCTTGATCTGTATTTTCATTGGGTATCAAGATACATGCACCTGACCGAAATGGAATACTCCGATTGGCTAATAACCTTTTGAATAATTAATGAGTTTAAGAAGTAATGTGAATATTGACACACGTTTTTGCTAATTTTACACTTTAGTGCCTTTTATAGCATTGCCGTAAAGCGAGATTTATCAAATAAAAACAATCCCAGCGAACGTCCTCCAATTCTGGCAAATACATGCGTCGTGAAACCTTCTCCATGTAAAGAGGGACTGATGGGGGAGTTAAAGGGTTAAAGCTTGTGACGGCAGGTGGCGACAGTTGTGATCGGTGTCTGGAAGTTGTCCCAACAATACAGCAACATGGTGCAAAAAAAAATGAGGGAATTTTGGTTAAAAGCACTAGATTTGGCACACTGATAGCGTTTTACCCACTTATAAATATTAGATATAGGCCCACTTGAATTACTCCTGTTATTTGTCAAATTTCTCAGTGAAGTTCTCCTTTATCCCTAAAGTAATTAAAAATCGCCAAGCTTGTTATTATCTCTTCAACTATTGCGCATCTTTTCTTTTTAACCGGGACATCCTTTATCTCTCTTCAGTCAAACCTTTCCACAGCTTGTTTCCTTGGGAGGCGTAGGGTCGCTGTTAGTATATTTGATTGTTACTCCCTTATACCTCAAATTAAATTATTTTGCTAGTTATCACTAAAAAGAACTCCCTTAGCAGGGTCTCATGAGTATTTTTCACCGGAAGCTTATCGCATATTTATCACAGAATTTGAACTTGCAACACTTCCATTCAACTTTCGGTTATGTCGAGACGTGTCGAGTCCATTATTCAGTGGTCCATTCGAGCGGTTTTGAGTCGAGTTTCAGTTGAGAACCAATAATGCTCACAGAGCAATAGCTATTCAAAACCAAAGCAATCCAAAATAGCCCAAATTTCGATATATTAAAATTCAACTTCAGACAAAAGACATCACTACAAGGCTTAGGGGAATAAACCATATAAATCCCTACTATCATTCCCCTAAGCCTCGTAGTGATGTTTGTTTTAAGTTGAATTTTAATATATCGAAATTGGGCTATTGCTTTTCACACAATTCAAAACTGCTGTATTAATTATAACGGTTTTGCCTCGACTGTTGAATTTTCTCTTGTATAAAATACAGAAAAACAAACATGACAGTTATTTTAAAAGTATTCGTTAACTGATTTTAAAGTCAAGACTATATAATAACTGGCCAAAATTTTCATCAGTGTCGGCTTACAAATGGGTTTTTTTATTTCTTATGTGTGATATGTCAGAATCAATTTTTAGCTGAGAAATGGTTAGAATTTTAACTGATAGTTGACAAATGGCCAAAAATTTCATCTAGCACCTCACGAATCGGGTCTATAACTTCAAGGTCTGATTCTAGAACGAAATATAACTGGTCAGAAATTCAGTTGAATACACGGTTAAATATCAGTTTTATTTCTAATCTTATAAATATACTGCAAAAACGTTTACTTTAGTTTAGTTTAGTTCACCCTTACAACATGAAATATCAAACTTAAAGGGATAGTATCACGAAGTCGAAACTTGAAAACGTCGGCCCACTTTTCAAGTTTGATTCCGCAAATTCAAAAAGGCCGTCGAGAAGTGAAGGTATTTGTTGAATCAAAAAATCCGTTTTGATAGCCAAAAGAAAGAAAAAAATCACTTTTAACAGTGATATGTCCAAAATTCCGGTGCAAGGATAGTGAACAGAGCCGCGCGTGGAACCTCGTGATACTATCCCTTTAAATAAACCCCCTTATTGTCTAAATATGTTTCTATGGATGTAGAGAAAAACAACCCGAGAGCGTGAAAACTCCATTTGTCGTTCCGATGCTAAGTTATTGATCGTTTATCAATGTTGTTGGTCGATAACATCTACCTAGAGAAGAAGAGCAACGCCTGGGCACTAGTTTCTTGCCCTGATTGCTCTTGGTCTCACTTGAATCTGACTGCTCAGGATCGCTTCCTTCGAGGATGGGCATGCGCACTGCTGATGGGTTTGACACGGTATCCATTGGGCTGTTCTCTAATTCTTTAAGGCCAAATAAATTCGCAAAGACTTGAGTTGCGCTGTTTTTCGTCTGAATGAATAAATTAAAAACGAAACTGTTAGCCCTATCACATTTTTTTACCCAAACCCGAAGCCTTGTCATTGGTTAAGTTCTAACATTGAGTCAGAGGGTGACATCCTGAAATATGACAATTTGAAGCAGTATACTATCCTGTGGTAATGTTAAAAATGTGCTAACTTTTAAATCTGTGAATGGAATCCTTAAACATAACCATTCAAATTTATGATAAATTGATGATCACAAATTTGTGATACTTGTTATGCTGTACAATGTGATTTTAACCTTTGAGTCTGTGGATGAAGTCCTAAAATACAACAATTCAAATAAACTATTGTGGTAGTTTCTTGGTGTTGCGGATGGTGTGATCACCAAATGACGTAAAACAAAAGATTCAAAAGACACTGAACAATACCCACACCACAACACAAAAGCTAACCAACAATGGCTTCCGCAACACCAAGAAACACCCGCTATTGTGCACGAGCAATTCTTTCCGCAAAATAAAGAACAAAAATAAAGAGAAAAAAGTAAGATGATAATAAAGGGATAGTTGGCAAAAAAAATTGTTTATATGGTTCGCAGTTCGGTATTGCAGCAGTTTTCGAAATTTCTAAACACTTTTCCCAGAAAATTTCCTTTCAATTCTTCTGGAAATTTTGCTCCAATGGATCGCGCCCGAGGCTTTCGGCAAACAATTTTAGGTGGAAAAGGATTTCTCATGACTTAAGTTTAGCAAGACGCTTGATAAAGCCTACCTTCATTCGAAATCTTCGCGGCTTAGAGTTTGGCCTTGCAGATGCAAACATTGCCAAAGTCAACAACAAGACAAATGCAGTAATTTTACAGAAGTTGGACATATTCATTCTTGAATCGCTTGTCAGCACGTATTCTTTAACAGGATACTTTCAATATCTGCAATGCGGAACAAAAACTAGAAATATTAATTAAGGGAAAACTTTTTTTAACTTTCGAAGGGAAAGGAATCTGCATCACTTATATCAGAGACGGTAATCAATCAAACTTGTTTTCTTCCCTTCTTTACGAAACTTTATTGTTTCGCCCCTTGAATAACCAAATAACACAAAACAGGAAAATAAATAGCAAGTTCAGTTTTGTTAGAAAACTGATTATGTAAAAACCCTCACTTCCGAAGAACGCATTTTTTAGATATCAAACATTCCAGTTTAAATTTAATTTGCGTTGTTCTAATTAGAGATCTAGACTTGGCCAATTTGGCGTTTTAGTTCGTTTATTTTTATCAAACACATGCTTTATACTTAATTCTGGACATTTCTGGACATAAGTTCACCCGGCGTACAATTAGAGAACCGTAGTCGCCTAGCTGACTGACGTTAAAGGGAGGGTTTCACGGTTCTGCGCACGTGCACAGATTAAAATGCTTTATTCGCTTACTTACCAATGTTATCGGTAAAAAAAACACTCAAATTTACTTCAATAATTACATACTATAATTAGTCCAAGCAAAGTGAAGGATGACCAAAATTCACAGAAAATTTCAACGGATTACAGCGACAAAGTCAACACTGAATAAAACCTTTGACCCGAAGGATTTATTCTACGCTCTGGTGGCTTTCATGGCGCACATAAGTATGTATAATCATCCATTCAATCAGCGACATTTTCACGGGCAAATTTCCCGCCAGAGTTATCTACTCTCTTCCGATTGGTCTAAACAATGAATTTAAATGGCTTACGCCATAGCTTGCACATGCGCCGAACCGTGAAACCCTCCCTTTAACTTTAAGTTAATCAGAAACTTTTCGGGTTTCTTCTTTTAACTCTACAAAAGCAAAATCAATGATATGCGTTTCGACATCGTTGAACATTTTCAGTTGAAACACATTCAAAATTTCAAAACGATTGACTGGCGTCGTGTAACAAGTTGAAATAGAACCTGTTTCTATGTTTGAACACTGTTCAACATTTGAACAACAGTCGCAACACATGTTGATCAACAAACAACCCGTTTCTTTCAATGCCCGTAGTCCACTGCACGGCTTCCCAGTTCTTTCTTGTATTTCTTCCTATTAATTCAATGAACTCTTCCTTCACGACTGCATGCCAGTGCATTCTCGAATAATCTTAAACGGCTGCATTTTATAACTAAACCCATTATAAACTACAGAGCGGTTTTCACTTGAGGGTAGTAAAACCAAAGTAATCACTTGGACCAATCACAGCAGACGCAGACAATCCCATGAACCAATCAGAACACAAAGCAAATATATGTCGCCGGCGCCAAGCGCGGGAAAACGCGTGCAAGCACGTCACGATTGGATTTGGTTTTACTTTTGATTTGTTGAGAAAGTGGCGCCAGAATACGAAATTACTTTCGACACTCGACTGAAAACCTCTCTATACGATAGAGGTTATTCAGCGTGAAGTTGTGTAATACGATAGAGGTTATTCAGCGTGAAGTTGTGTAATACGATAGAGGTTATTCAGCGTGAAGTTGTGTAATACGATAGAGGTTATTCAGCGTGAAGTTGTGTAATACGATAGAGGTTATTCAGCGTGAAGTTGTGTAATACGATAGAGGTTATTCAGCGTGAAGTTGTGTAATACGATAGAGGTTATTCAGCGTGAAGTTGTGTAATACGATAGAGGTTATTCAGCGTGAAGTTGTGTAATACGATAGAGGTTATTCAGCGTGAAGTTGTGTAATACGGCTGAGTATTTTTACTTGTCAGTTTTTATTTTTTCGAGTCTGCCCAGCCATATTACACAACTTTTCGCTAAATAAATTGTTTATTATACGACAGTAATCTTCACCTGAAACTAAGTTTATGAAACTGTTTTTCCCAGCGCGGGGTCAGAAGAGTGTAATAACGTCTCATATTTGCACTCGTTATGATGCGTATTTGCACTCTAGAATGCAATGTCGAATAAACAACAATTTTTGCCTTCACAAACAGCAAAAGGATGATCTAATTGAACGAAGGGTAAAAACAGTCATTCGTTACATGTACATGCTCAAACAACACATACCTTTAAACCTAACTTAGTTGTACAGTGAACTTTATCTGTTTCTGGTGATGAGAAACACAGGTTTATGCGGACTTCTTGGGTTTCTTTTACCTTGTGGTGCGCGATTGAATTCTGAACGTTGAGGTAAACTATTGAACTCAACAAACTGCGTCCTTTTATAGGGTCACGAGTCCGCCTCTCGCAAAATCAATCATTGTGACATCACCCTGGCTTGCAGCTTAGTGCTGAGCAGGAAAATGGCACTTGGGCTATTTGCAATGGTAGCTTTCCTGAACAACAAAAATAGCTTGTTGTCTGCTATTAAAAATAATAAGTTTAACGAGAATAACAGAAATAACATGCCGATAACAAGAATAACAATTAAGTTTAACGAAAGTAACAGACATTTCGTTTGCAAGTAATAAGGCGAACAAATTTAACAAAAGTAACAATAATAACGAATACTTAACAACATTATAAGGAAAATAACAAGCTTGTTAACAAAAATAACAAAAGTAGCAAATGAAGGAAAGGGGTCTCACAAATTTAACAAAGGTTGCGAAAATAACAAAAATAGGAAATGAACCGGGAAAGGCAAATTGACAAAAATAGCAAAAATAACAAGCTTGTTGACAAAACATGACGAAAATAACAATTAAAGGTAGGTAACGAAAGTAGGAAAGGCATGAAAGAGAAGAAACGGGGGCCATAAATTTACAAAAATAACGAAAATAATGAAAGTAGAACATTAAGGAAAGGCCGGGGGGCGGCAAATTTCCAAAAATAGCGAAAATAAGAAAAATAACAAGCTTTTCAACGAAAACAACGAAAGTAGCAAAGGAAGGAAAGAAGGGGTCCACAAATTAAACAAAAATAGCTAACAGAAATAGCTCGATAAATAAAGATGGAAAGTAGCAAATGAAGGGAATGGGAGGGGGGGGGGGGGGGGGGGGGGGGGGGGGGGGTGTGCAGAAATATGACAAAAATAACCAAAATAACAACGAAGAGGGGCCGCCAATTTAAAACAACTGAAATCACGAAAATAACAGGATTATTAGCAAAAAAATGACAAGTTTCTGTTTCCTTGTCATAAAAATGACCAGAGCCAGAGCCTTCCTTCTTTGAAGATGCATAACATTATAACAAGCAGCCGAGGGCCCACGAATTTTAACGAAAATAACGAGTTTCTGTTAACTTCTCACAAAATAACTAGACCCCATCCTAACCACATAATCCCTCATTGATCGCGTCATTCTAAACTTGAAGGTACTGAGAAGTGAAGTTCTCTTTGTTGGCAAGCGAGAAGCAAAACGCGCCCGCACAATGTGTCATGTAGTGATCGGCATCCGTGACCTTCTTGGTCCAAACTATGCTACAATACCTTAACCTATTCACAAAATGTTACTAAAACACCAGGAGAAAGAAATCAACCTATTCCTGAAAAGAGGAACAAAGCATGGTCTGCTCGGGTCTGCTCCAGCCCATTTTGGAAATGAAAATGTGAGAACTTGAAACAAATGAGGCCAACTTTTTTCAAGTTGCAATTTATTCAGGCCCAGGACGCCTACAACCGTCTATGACCAGATACATTCATCGACAGTTTCTGTACATTTTGTGGTCATTCATCGCACCACTGGGTCATTATATTTCGATTTCTGTTAGTACAGAAACGTTTTTTAGTTTTTTAAATGACACCAAATCCCAGTGACACTTCCAGTGGACGACATCCTATGGTGTGACCGTTCAAATGAAACCTCTTCAGCAGTACTTTTGCATGGTACCATTTGTTCTAACTTTTGAGTCTGTGGATGAAATTCTATGGTGTGACCATTCAAATGAAACCTCTTGAGCAGTACTTTTGCATGGTACAATTTGTTTTTCAATATTTTATAAAATGAATTTTGGAATTTTTCTTGTATTTTGATGTTCAACACTCTTGGGAGTTAAAGGGTAAAAGCCTGTGGTGGGCGGTGGGCGGCGACAGTTAATATGATCGGCGTCTTGTCCCAACAATACAGCAACAAGGTGCAAAAAAAAGAGGGAATTTTGGTTTAAAATACTAGATTTAGCACACTGACAGCGTTTGGACCCACTTATAAATATTTGATATAGGCCCACTTGAATTTCCCCCATTAATTCTGGATTTTAAGGTGGCGCCTTTGCGTTACAAAGACCCCACGGGAAGATTGTGAATTTTCCTTTTTGAAGCGTGCTCACAATAGCTTTTAATAGTCAGAATTAAGTAACAATCCGTGTAAGAAGTAGGCAACCCAAATCCACGGAATGCAGAAAGGTGTGAATTGTGCTATTGTTGAAACCGTCCACCTCATTGGCTAAAACATGAAAATCTACCATAACTTCATCAGGCAGCGCATTTATTTATCTCTAGTTTACTAATTGATTCTCTTTTAGTGAAAACTATTGTGATTTTTAATGCAACAAAAATTCTATGTGGGGAACATGGAAAATTAGAAGTCTTTCTTGGCCATTGTTTTGGAGTCTCACTATTGGATGAAATCTTGTAACACAAAAGAAACATCGCTTTAAAATAAAGTTTCAGTAAATTTTATTTCAAAACCATGTTGTCCATAGGTTGACGTATTCTCAGTACGAAAATCTAAACATTCTTATGTGGGGAAAGCGAAATGCATCGGAACAATAGAGAATTGCCTACTTCTTACACGGATTGTTACTTAATTTTATAACCTTCGCCAAATTTAGGCGAATAATCTGGACACATATCAATTAAATTCCTTCACTGCGAAGTTAAAATATTGTTTGACTCTTAACTTATTGATCATGTCGTTTTAAAGGTTCTGGGAAGTGAAGTTCCAGGCAGCCCAGACGTGCTTAGTGTGATTTGACCGCTTATATTACGTACTAACCAGTCTTTAGTGGATACTCCTCCGAGTGGAAAAAGCAACAAAATGTCATTTAAAACGACCAAGGAAAACAAGGACACATTACGCATAAGGTAAGCAGGCTCTATTTCACAATATTTATATTTTTTAACACCGGTTTGTCCGTTATAAATCTCGAACTTATCGGCTCATTACCCGCTCAATCACACTAAGCACGTCTGGGCTGCCTGTGGTTATTTTCGTTATTTCCAAAAGGAGCGGTACCGTCTGAGAATCTGGCTAAAGAAGTAACTGTTACTTGGTAACTTTACGAAGAATCGAACCACCATCCATGTAGTATGGTTCTGTAAATGAAACACCGAAATGTGATCATTCAAATGGGAACTATTTCACAGTACATTCTGGTGCTGCTGTTTACTGTGCTGTTACAAAGTGGTTCTCATTTTGGAGACTGGACGAAATCTCAAAGTACATACATGAACTCTCTTGAGCAATACTTTTAATTGGTTTGATGTTTCCCAATAGAGCGGTTTTCAATTAAGTGTCAAAAATAATTTCGAGATTGCTTTCGTTTTTGAATTGCTACGCTTTACGATTGGCTGAAAAACCTCGCGCCACTTTCTCAACCAATCAGAAGTAAAACCAAAACCAATCATGAGCTTGCAGCGTTTTCCCGCACTTAGTGCCGGCTGCATACATTTGCTTTGGGTTCTGATTGATTCATTGGATTATCTGCGAATGTTGTGATTGAACAGAGTTTTTACTTTGGTTTTGGTTTTATGACACTAAATTGAAACCGCTCTATTTAGGGGGATTTAGGGGGATCATGGGTAATCAGGGCAAACATGCCGCCGAATACAGTGTTCGCATGGGAATCCATTGCCAAATACTTTCGGTAAAAATTGACTTCTCCAATATGTATGAATTGAAAACACATGATGCCAGGAAGAAAATTTTACTACATATAAAAATAATTTTCGTTTTGATGGAGTTAACCCCTGAGAAAGAACATAGTGGCATCTTGCTTAATCCAACACACACATTCATTGTTCCATTTTTATTATTATTTTAACAGACTGAAGTATAACTCCAAAACAGTTTAGTATAACAGTTTTCTGAGTTTTAGTGCATGAACGTTCAAAGATCAAAACCCGTTATTATTACAGTCGCCTATCCTGGTCACCAAGCAGCGCAGGTAACGTCTGACAGAGGCCTTTAGTCCTTGGAAGCAATGATTGCGTAGCATCTCGGGGACTTCACAGGGTCAAATAATCTTACTATACATGCTGATTTGAAGCCCTGTTGAACATGTTAACATAATAATAAGTACAAGGAAGAAAGAAAAGGCAATATGAATTTCTATGTTGATCAGCAATCTAAGAACCCAAAGAAAAATGGGGACAACCTTTCTCTCACACATGGTATCAAGAGAATGTAAGGAGTATTCGTTACCTCGTTTAATCAGGAAGGAAGACAGAAGAAAACTTGATACCAAAATTGATTGGATATTTGAAGTCGGTCTGTGATTGGTTTACATCAATGGCTTTGTAACGTTTTTAATTGTAGTTTTAGTAATAGTTGTAATGCGCATTTAAAAACTCTATTGGTTTACATTTGCGCAATATAAATTTATATTTATTATTATTATTGGTAGCTGTACTCGCAGGCATTTAAACCCACAAAAGCACGATATCACCGTACAGTATTGGCAAATCAAATCATGAAATGAATATTTTATGGATGCTAACAATCTTGATGTAAGCTCGCCCTTTGAAGTTTTCTGAACAAATGGCCATTTAAATGTATTTGCTTCTGAAGGAATAATTTCATTAAAAGATGCGCTATCTTTCTAAATCTCCCTTCCCTCCCAACTCCCAAACAAAAATAAAGAAAAACAATAGACTAAATTGTTTGGACGAAAAAGGAGAACAAACTTCCAAACAACGACAGAAATAAAAAGAAAAGTTTTAAATTTCAAATCATCCAGTATTCAAACCTCATTGAATATTTATGATCCAACGCGATGACGTCATTGGCATTATGTATGCATCTGTGTCAGTTAAGCTAACAAGTCACAGGGAATACAACTCGCCCCACCCTCCCTCCCTCGCCTTGCCTCTCTAGCACTTCGTGCTTCTCTCTGTCGTTTACTCGACAGGGAGGACTTTCCCATACCTTAATGCTAATGAGGCAGCAAGAGGGATAATGATCAATTGATGTACTTTGTACACATGTACCTGTTCATGTAAGTAACATAATCTGTCCAGGAGAAACACACTCTCAATACACGGGGCAATTGCCGCCCTCAGCTGTGAAAAGAAAAATGATTTAGAACTTTCACACCACTACATCAAATTGAGAGAGTTTATGGAATAACGATCATTTCTTTGTACCAAAAGAAAATTTATCGGACATGGCCTAAGGGGTTGTAACGTTCATTTAGCAGCTACTTTCAGACTGCTATAGCAGTTTTCAATTGAGTGTCGCAAGACCAAAAGACGCAGACAATCCAATGAACCAATCAGAATTCGCCAAGCGCGGGAAAAACTATTGTGAGCATTTGGTTTTGCTTCTGATTGGTTGAGAAAGTGGCGCGAGATTTTTTAGCCAATCACAAACGTAGCAATGTAAAACCAGTTGAAGGCAATCGCGAATTACTTTCGACACTTAATTGAAAACTGGCGTGCGTTTCTCGAAACTCCCGCAGACTTTTGGCCCCGAATGCTATTTTTTAAATGTAGTTTCTAACGGAAGTAGTTGAAGTTTTTAGCCCCGCAAGGCATCTCAACTTGTGTAGTAAACGAAAGATTTTATTGCTTAGCTTTCAAAATCAACAAAAACCGAATCTTTATTGGTAAACATTCTGCACATAACACAGCTTTTCGGGCCCGAAAATTTTTCGGGACTTTCGAAAAACGCACGCCTGCTCCAAAAGGCGGAACACAGATAGAGGGTTACATTCAACATTGTACATGTATGGGCACTAAGTAAGTACACTACACATGGGTAAGTAAGTGGCCTGACCTGGTGAAAGGCATGCAGCTGTTTTTCTTGGCTTTTAAATCTTTCATGGAATGATTCTACTTCTTCATCTGACAACTTTGAATTCAAAAGAAGCAAGTGTTACACTATAAGAACTAAATCTATGCAGGCAAAGGTTAAAATGGCAATCATTTGAAGGATTTGTATTCAAGTATCTGACAATACATGTAGGATGACAAACATTAGTATATACACTGTACCAAACCAGTGGATAGTGTTTTTAACATGCTCTGATTACCTACTCAAAATTGGAATAGTATTTGCAATGAAAGAAAACCTTGTAAATAGCTATGCTGGTAGTAAGTCTCCTCATAGTAGCTCAGTTGTTAGAGCATCTGACCGGTGTGACATAAGCTTAACTTCTATCAGGTACTCGGAAATCTCAGTCTGAAGACAGTTTCTTTACAACAGTGATGATGCAAACAATCAACCCCACCCCTGTCCCTTTAATTATTCTGCCCCTGCATTAAGTGATCACTCTGGCATAGAAAGCATAACAAAGTAATCCAAACCTCAGTGATGCGGTCCTGCAAACCCAGCTTGTGCAGACATTTTTGCACATACTCTTTAAAGTCTTTGCATTTTGCACCAGCTTTTCCAACATGCATTCCTCTTTAAAATAAAAAAAGTATAACAAATAAATATCTGGATGGGGGATTGCTTCGGTCTGCTGTACTCATCGATTATTTTCTTTTAACTCGATACCCATTTAAAAAGGAGCCTGTTCACAGCCTTGCGATTAAAAAGCAGAAATGATGGAAAGTGTACAGTGTCTTGCGTCTAAAACACCCAAACCTTTTTCCTCTAAAAGATTTCCTTTTCTGGTTAAGATTGTTTAAGCAGATGAGCAGCTTTTCTGTCTCGTTTCAAGATCTTAGTATATGTTGTAAATGTATATCACACAGAATATCATAGGGGAAGTATAAACACTATTTTTCTATAACAAAATGGTTGAGTGCCAAAAGCTTATACTGACCTTCCATCCAAGCCAAACTTTTCTTTCAAAATTACCTTTAAAAAGATGAAAATTTACTCATAAAAGCTTTCATATCCATGTATTTTAAAAGACAGCCATATGACTGTTGCATGTGATACACCATAAAACATGCATTAGATTTGAGTTCAATAATAGTTGTTTTACAAACATAACTGAATTATAATAGAGCAGTTTTCAATTGAGTGGCAAAAGTAATTACACAATTGTTTTGGTTTTGCAATGCTACGCTTTGTGATTGGCTAAAAAATCTTGCGCCACTTCTCGACCAATCAGAAGTAAAACCAAAACCAATCACGACTTGCTTGCACGCGTTTTCCCGCGCTTGGCGCCGCCGAAATGTAATTGCTTCGAGTTCTGATTGGTTCACTGGATTGTTTACGACTGCTGTGATTGGTCGGAGTAATTACTTTGGTTTTAGTTTTACCACACTCAATTGAAAACTGCTCTATTACACCAAATCATTAATGATTCATCAAGTTTGAATAAAGAAAATCATAAGACAGTGTGACAATGGTTTGGAAACCCGACCTTAATTAGAATAGACTTTGGAGATTTTATTCTTTCATTTTCTTTGTATTTAATGGTCAGTTTAACAAGCTATATGATATCCCTCACTCAAAGAGTGTTTCGTCATACATGTAAATTCAAACAACTAACCTGCATGCAGCCATCTCTGATTTCCTTGCTCCCCGCGTAAAACTTCCACGTGAATCAAAGGAAATAGGAGACATCTGCGTGCAGGCTACCAAACAACTTGAAGTTGTAAGTTAAGTTAAATTACTGGTAATTGTGATTTATAATTTTTTTGATAATTGTTGCATGAAGTTTTTCATACCATGTTTCCTTCGAAAAGGTGCTTCTTTCAAATTTTTAAATTTGTGCTTATTTATTCCCCTTTGCAACAAATGGGAAGAACTTTGACATTCTCTTTGCTCATACACTAACTCTGACTTGTTTCACTTTAAGGGGATCCTTATTCAATAATAACACGCTCAATTGAGGATGGGGTCTTACTCAAGGAAATGTAGTAACACTGGTATTGGGTATTGTTCTATTATACAATGTACTAGTATTTATGGACATTCTGAAAAGTAAGACAGACTATCTTCTATCTTGCTTCGTTTTGTCAGCTCACATCTTGGTGTTTTGGTATCCTGATGAAACACTCCTCCTTGTGTTTGATATATGACATCAAATCCGTTTCACTAAATGCAGTTTACCTGTAGAATTGCTCTGAACAGCACACTAGGGGGAGGACACTAAAACATGAAAACAAATAAATAAATAAAAAACACAATAAAATAAGATACTAACACTGCATTTAATCTATTAGGAGTTTGCCAATGGTACCTTTTTTTAAAAAAAATCTTTATTGATTAACGTACACCACATTTACACTAAAATCGTTACACACAAAAAAAGAAAAAAAAGTCATAAAAGACAATGGACGTAGAGGAAGATTAAGCATTGGAAAAAAAAATTAATGTTACAACTTAAAAATTACACGTTCAATTGCTTGCTTATATAATATATAAGAAAATTATATTACCTTTGATTGGGAAGCAATTCTATCTGCAGCCTGAAAGAGAAGTGAGGAAATTAAGACCAGCTAAGCTAAAAAAAATTTTAATGCACAATGAAATTAAAATAAATGATTTAAAGGACTGGAGAATACATGTAGATAAATCAACTAAGGTAATAAAATTAATATAGGAACAAAAAGAAATAAAGTAAATAATATGTGGTTGTTTGGAGATGTTAAATTTCTCTTCTTGTGTTCACCTTGATTCTTATTCATTGGCTGGGATCACTCATAAGATGTATACCGTAAATCCTTTATTAAACTGCTTGTGTTTTGCTAAATAGACCAATTTTGATATATTAAAATTCATACTTGGCTCCGAGGCTTGGGGGAATAAAACAAAAGAAACCACATTGAGGTTCAGCGTTGAATTATTCATTTCTTTTGTTTTATTCCCTCAAGCCTCGGAGCCAAGTATGAATTTTAATATATCGAAATTGGTCTATTTAGCAAAACACAAGCAGTTCACCATTCATTGATTACCATAATAGTGATCATTTTTAATTTTAGTACAACTACCAGTTATATTTCCCCCAAAGCTCGTACATACTGTGTATATGTTGTGGTTCAAATTTTTCTTTAGTTTAAAAATTTTCAAACCAGTTCAATTTTTATTTTCCTTTGTCTCAAATTCATTATCATATTCTGAGACAAAGGAAAACAAAAATTAAACTGGTTTAGAAAAATTTGAACCACAACATATACGAATTCATGCCGAGATTGGAACGGTACAAATGTACTGGTTATACAGTCAGCTGTTATATTTGTGATTGTCTGAGTTGTGAATGAAAAGGGGGGGAGGGCTTAAAAGAGAAGGGGGGCGGGGCTTAATGAATTTCTTGCTCCAAAAAGGGGGGCTTATTGGAGAGGGGCTTATTGGAGAGGGGGGGCTTAATAGAGAATTTACGGTAAATCAAGTTGGTACTGGAAGAATGAAATATTTTGGTTTCTCCAAACACCTGTGTACTACATGTATGTTTTCTACCTGCTGGGCCACCATGGTAGCATTCCTGCTCACATGAAGTCTGAAAGGCTTTAAAAACTGGCTCATTGGAAAACCAGGGTCATCTGAGGTACATGAACTACTAGCAGATCCTATGAAGAATATGAACTGAGATGACAACTCTCAACAGTTCTAGTCATACCATGTAAATAGTTATTTTTAATTATATTATAAAAAAAAATTATATAAGTGCATAGCATCAAAGTTTTTTTATATATTTAATCCTGTAAAAGTGCAGACAATTTTGTCACTTAGACTGCAAAGTATTAATTTCTTAATAAACGATTTATATTTATGCAAATACCTTCCTTTCTGAGCTGACCTCAGCTGTATACAGGTGTTACAATTTCACCAAAAGCATAACACAGTTAATAGATGGAGTAAAAAAAATTGCACCATGACAAACTCTAACTTTTATTGCTTCCAAAATGATAATAGTTAAGTAGACAGGGCTCTGTTTAAAAGCATGACGTTCATAGATAAATTAATTAACTAAATAAATAAAGTTACAGAGGTGACATGATGTTGACTGCATTAAACACTGTATATTCAGTAAATTGAATTACTTACATGTACACTGCTACATTATTCTTACTAGTTTTTAAAGTTTTCTACTCAGATCTAGGATCATAAAAATGGTGTTATAATAAAACAGCTACAGTCTTATAGTCATATAAATTTGGACCAAACAGGGAAATCATAATTTGCCTTTATGTGTTGTCCACAAACCTCACAACACATGGTCCCTGTACCATAACTTTATATAATATAAAGCTCTTCACTCCTATGAAATATGCCGATAAAATTTCAAATATTTGAAAGGACCCTTCAGCATTACAAAATGAAACCTGGGAATAATAATATTTTTTTTCTCGAACCATTCTTACAGGAGTGAAAGAATTACTTATGATAATAAACTAATAAATTATCTCGCAATCAACGTGGGAAACTACAATCAAAACAAAATAATTCCACCCTATCTTGTGGTACATTTATTTAATTCAATATCAGCCAATGAAGCATTGTATTATTGACCTCGCCAAAAGTGAAACTCATGACAAAATCAGGAACACGTACCTGGTAAATTTATTTGGTAAACTAGTAAATTTTCTGGCAATCTAGCATGGGAAACTGGAATCAAATTTGTGGTACATTGATTTATATTCAATCTACATGTACATCTACATCTATAATATTATTGTAATTCACAACGGTTTCCTATACACGTGAATTGGTCAGCTTTCAATAGTTCAGCTTATTAAATAAATGAAATTTTACAATAAATATAAATTTTTCTATTAAATAAATATGCGAGAAAAAACAAAAAAAAAAAAAACCAAATCAGCTCATTAAGTAAGTTCTACTGTAGTTCAATATCAATCTCTGAAACGGCAATATTAGCCAATGAAGAAAGGATTATTGGAGCTAGCCGAAAGTGAAACTCTTAGCCAACTCAGTAATCTGTGCCTCATTAGCTGGAATCATATTTTTTTCATTTACAATCCAAAGGTACAAGACCAGAACTGATAGTGATGTGTTACCGTCAGAATTCCTAAGCTATAAAACTATGCTCCCTTAATTTCACCATCTACATTGTATATTTTTATTTTGTTACATTATTTATTTTATTTTATTTTGCCCTTACTTATATACCAATGATGTATATATCAAAATTCAGAAGCATGTAACAACAGTTTTCAATTAATAATAATAATAATAATAATAATAATAATAATCAATTGAAGGGCCGAGAGCATGTCCAGCCTATATGACTTTTTAGGCCCTTTTCTATTTTTTCTCGCTCAGAATAGCTCAGAATAGCCTCATTTTATCGTACAACGAATAATATCACAAGCCCTTGTCGAATTTGCACTAACCCTAAGGAATTTGACCAATTTACCTGAAAAAAGCAGAGTTCTGGCCCTCCAGTGCTTTGACGGTACATTCAGAGCGTAATTTCGAAGCCATTTGAAAGCAGTTTGGCCGTGAGAATACGCGACTGCAATACTTCTGACCAGTGCCAACAACTAAACGAAAATACCGTTATTTACGCACGCCTGGCTCGCTTATCTATCGTGAGCTCACTGCGGCAACACATCGCCTCTGTAGCGTGTGTGTAAGCCAACGTGTATGAGGCCCGTCCGGTGATTGAAAGACATCATTAAGTCCGGAAATCCTTGAGTCTCTAGCACTTCTCAAAGAAACGAGTCGTGTTTCTTGTCCTTCCTTGTGTCTGAAGCGCCATTTAGCGATCGAGGTGAAAAACGGACCTTGGTCGGGAAGACGAGCCGGCGGGAAAGTCTGGAATCACTTCGGATCAGAAAAGGGGCAGCGTTGAGAGTTGTGGGCCATTTCCCATCCCGTGCCGTGGTCGAAATGCCCGATATCCGAAGTGCTTTGAGACTTATAGTATTTTGCAATAACTTTCGGGTGGGAACTCCATTTCGGTTTTGTTGTAGGATTTCCCGACATGCTTTGCGACAGTGGTAGATGGGTCCGCTGTGCGTGGTCGGGCACTTGAAATACAGCTTTGGGCAGCTCGAAGTGAGTTGTTGCTGGCCGGCGGGAAGACGTTTCGCATTTGGAGTCTTTAATGCAACATTAAATTCGATCTAAAAGGATTTTGAAATCGAGATACGCGTTTTGATGCGTATCAACCTTTTAATAATAAAACTTAGGCTGAAGTGAGCATGTGTTCGTCAGTGGTCTAGTGGTTTGGTCGGGGATTTGCGCTCGGACGGCTCCGGGTTCGAATCACGCTCGGCCTCATTTTTTTTTTTTTTTTTTTTTTTCTTTCTTTCTTCGAACTGGACATTATGAAAGTGATTTACTTTTTTTGCGTTCGTCAAAATTTCTAACGTTTAATTTTACAAAAATATCGAACCGTGTCAGTGCGAAAACAGAAGCTTACCGCAATATTGCGTTACAATAGGAGCCTTTGATTGATTGATTTTTTTTTTTTGAATACGGTATTTCTCGAAAACGACGGAAAAAACAACGGAAAAAAATTCGGAACAATGTTTTGCAACTAATTTCTAGTTCACATGCTAAAATTGGACAAATCTGAGCAAGAAAAAATAAAAAAGGCCTAAAAAGTCATATAGGCTGGACATGCTCTCGGCCCTTCATATCTAAGCACACTAATCTGCTAATCTAATTATCTAAAGTTATTGTTATTCATAAAAGAAATCCCAAGGGGCATCTAGTACGGCAAAGACAAAATGCTGCAGGGTTTGTTTGAAAGGAACAACTTGTCATGAGCGGTTTAAAAGCAGTGAAACGAACAACCTGAGTGCTTTAAAAGCAGTAAAGCGAAAAACTTGCGATTTTTGCGAGTTTCGCGAGTTTCTATTAAGTGAAACAAGCAACTAAAGCGGTTCAGCCGCAGTGAAATGAACAACTGGAGAGGTTTAAAAGCAGCGAAACAAACAACTTATGCTTTTTGCGAGAAACTTGGCTGTTTAGAGGCAGTAAAACAAACATCTTGTGAATTTTTCAAGTGAAACGAACAACTTGAGTTGATTAAAAGCAGTGAAGCGAATAACTTGCGGTTTCGGGATTGCTGTTATGAATAATAATGACTTTAAATAATTAGATTAGCAGATTAGTGTGTTTAGATAATTATCTAAGCACACTAATCTGCTAATCTAATTATCTAAAGTTATTGTTATTCATAAAAGAAATCCCAAGGGGCATCTAGTACGGCAAAGACAAAATGCTGCAGGGTTTGTTTGAAAGGAACAACTTGTCATGAGCGGTTTAAAAGCAGCGAAACAAACAACTTATGCTTTTTGCGAGAAACTTGGCTGTTTAGAGGCAGTAAAACAAACATCTTGTGAATTTTTCAAGTGAAACGAACAACTTGAGTTGATTAAAAGCAGTGAAGCGAATAACTTGCGGTTTCGGGATTGCTGTTATGAATAATAATGACTTTAAATAATTAGATTAGCAGATTAGTGTGTTTAGATAAATTATCTAAGCACACTAATCTGCTAATCTAATTATCTAAAGTTATTGTTATTCATAAAAGAAATCCCAAGGGGCATCTAGTACGGCAAAGACAAAATGCTGCAGGGTTTGTTTGAAAGGAACAACTTGTCATGAGCGGTTTAAAAGCAGTGAAACGAACAACCTGAGTGCTTTAAAAGCAGTAAAGCGAAAAACTTGCGATTTTTGCGAGTTTCGCGAGTTTCTATTAAGTGAAACAAGCAACTAAAGCGGTTCAGCCGCAGTGAAATGAACAACTGGAGAGGTTTAAAAGCAGCGAAACAAACAACTTATGCTTTTTGCGAGAAACTTGGCTGTTTAGAGGCAGTAAAACAAACATCTTGTGAATTTTTCAAGTGAAACGAACAACTTGAGTTGATTAAAAGCAGTGAAGCGAATAACTTGCGGTTTCGGGATTGCTGTTATGAATAATAATGACTTTAAATAATTAGATTAGCAGATTAGTGTGTTTAGATAATTATTTATATAGCGCTTTTTATATTAGATATTCAAAAGCGCTTTACAATGTAAAACAAAGGAGCAGTTAACAGTATAATAATAAAAAAAAAAATAAGAAATAAGAAATAAAATATATAAACGTCTGGGTATATAACTAACTATCATATGCTTTTTTGAATAAGAATGTCTTCAACTGTTTCTTGAAAGTATCTAAGTTCGGGGCCAAAATGTTTACGGAAATGGAATTGTAGAGAGTTTAAAACTACACATCTGAGCCAAATTTTGAAGTGCAAGAGCATTTCATTCAAGAGTTATAGGTGAACCAGTATTAGACATTTTATTTTTTAGTAAGAAATGTATGGAGTGGCCATCTTGGTGCCCCACTTAGGGACACCAACATGTCAGCCAAAAATTCAAAGTCTTAATAACACCAAAAATCTCATCACAAAAGATTGTATTCACTATAAGTCCCATTAAATTGGCTTATTTTCATGATGGCTTATCTGAAATAGCATGACGAATTGCGTGACACATTTAAAACCTTTATAAATTGAAAGCAAAACATCATTAAAACCTGAAACCTTTTGTGGAACATTATAACATTGGTATTGTAGGAATGTTGTATACTTTAGATTTTTGAAATTTTATGATGTCATGTACAAAGACTTTATTCCATTTTAATTTTTATATTGAGCTGGTAGTGTGCAGTATTACGGAGGTTGGTTTTCACTGGCGTCGGAATCGGAGTCGTAGTCGGAGTCGTAAGAGTGCTTCCGACCTAGTGAAAATTGAAAATGGGAGTCATAAATGGAGTCATAAGCTTGACAGAATTGGAGTTAGAAGAATCAGAATGGTTCCATTTTCTTCCGATTCCGCTTATGACTTCGTAATCTTCCAATTCTGTCGGTTGGATTTTCACTAGATCATAATGCTCTGCACTTCTGATTACGACTCCGACTCTGTCGTTAGTGAAAACCAGCCTTTAATTAACACTAAATCTAACAATAAATGTTTGGATTTTACTTTTGATACTCACAACAACCACCCCCCCCCCCCCCCATACATTTTGTACATTCTCCATTTCACATAACTATTCTCTCTTAAAAAAACAATGATCATTTAAAAACCCTCCTTTAAACACCTACATGTACCAATGCCACAAAAGCTGCTAGATACTGTAACTAACAATAAATTGAATTTTAAAATAAAACTGAAATAGTTTCCCATCCAACTCTCTCACACACACTCAGTCAGAAAAATGATAGATAGGAACCCAGAGGTACTGGTATTTACCATCCAAATGGAATAATCAGTAATGTTGGTTAGAAGAATTAAAGGTGGACATGCATTATTCAATTGATTATGACAATGCTCAATCAATCATAGTGGTCAAGAGAATTAAGGACATGATCACCCAGCATGAAATCTTTCGATATTTTAAAAACTTCTCCTCACTACATATAAGAAACATATGTAGACAAGAAAGGAGAATTTGTACTTTGATGTTGAGGATATTAATTGTAATGCACTTTTGATTATTTTATAAAAAAGCACAATATACAGTAAGTAATAAATATTATAAATATTATTATTATTATTATTATTATTATTATAGGCTTGCCATAATACACTTCAAATGCTCATTTTAGTTGTTTTCTTTTTAAGTTTACAAATGATTTCAATTTCCAACTGGATAGTTTGTGTAAATCAAAGACGATTAGTAAATAATAATAATTTATTAACATGAAAGTTTGGTTATATTACAATAATTCTTACCAAATTCTTGTGAGACAAGGTGATAACAGCAGCCCACAATACAAATCAGTTTCACCAATGGTTCATTCACAAAGATTCTCAGAGCCATAGGAACCAAGTCACCACAAGTGTGCAACCCGACCAAGAACATTCCATCAGATTCAGTGGAAGAGTCTGAATGACAAGCCATCAGTTCATCAAAGAGCTTTCTTAGTTCTCCATTTGCAACAAATGACTGATCAACGAAACCAGTAATAGGAAGGAATGAATTGGGATTTGCATTCAGTGACTGTTTTGAATCTGAAATTACTGCATTTGTAGGGTGCTCTGAAGACTGTTTCTTCTTGTAGTGGCATCCATCTTGCATCATATTAATGTCATGGGTTCCCTTGATCTGAGCCACTTCAGGGTGTTCTTCGTATGTAACGGTAAATGGTAATGATGAAGAAACATGTGATACATTAATGTTGTGGTTCCAAGATTCTGATGATGATATCAATGAAGAATCTGCTTTGAGATAAAGATTTTTATCATCCACTTGATATTTTGAGTCTGAGGGGAGTGTTGTGTCACCAATGCCAATGCTACATTTAGTTTGTTTTAGAGCACTTGTGTTTTCATTATTTTCGTCACCATTACAGATGACTTTTTCTTTCTGAGATTTTTTCACCAGTCCATCCCACACCTTCAATAGTCTCTCATTTCTTTTGACTGCATTTTGTGTATTGCTAATCGAAGAATCAACTCCTATAACTTTTAATCCATATTGCAATGCTAAATACTGACTGAGATAGCCTTTACCACTTCCGAGATCCAAAATCTATAAAAAGGGAAAAAATAAATCTACATTATTTTATCATTTTGATAACTACTATTTTCACAATTTTTATTATGCAATGCATAGACAAAATACAATAAGCAAGGTGAATGGTTTCAACTGTTGATATACCACCACCTTGTGTATTAAGTCAGCTACTTTTCTGATTTCACACAAAAGCTCTTATAATCCACCACAGCAAAACGATCTACAGGAGCAATGTTCCTTGTTTAAGGTAAAAAACGTGAGACCAGAACTCAAACCATCAACTTTCAGATTTAAAAATCCAATGCCCCAACAACATCAACAACAACACCACCTCTCCATACACTACAAAAGCTCTGAAATAAACTAGTCCCCCACCCTCTCACCCCCCCCCCCCCCCCCCCCCCACCCACCATCCTACCTTCTCCTATCAAGTGGCTGGCTCCATCTTTCATTGCCTCCTATTTACTTAGAATACTTCCCAACCTGATGAATTGATGGGGGACCGTGAAACACACTTGAGTCTGGACCCTGCTCTTTTATCTTTCCGGCATGGGAAAACCCATCAGGGGTATCAATTCCCGCCTGTATAGTCCGTATACATGAAGCTCTCAGGGTCATTGGGGTACACAAGCCATGACAAGCCACTCAGCCATGCCAAGGCCTCATTGAGTGGATTGCATCACACTGTTTAGGCTTATTTCTTTTAAATATTACCCGAATAATTGTTGTTAATGTTGGTCAAACTTGCATCATCCACTCAACCTTTACCTTTATTCAAAATTTCATAGTCCTGCAAGGGGTGACCATCACGCAAGACATAATTTAATAAGTAATGTTTACATGTACTACATGAGCGGGAGTGTTGTATCGGCCTATACAATCACGAGCCGAAGGCGAGTGAATGTAAAGTGCCGATACAACACAGACGCGAATGTAGTAAACAACTTGTGAAATTCACATTCACATGTAAATTAGATACAACCACTCGTGAGTTGTATCTGGAATGCAAATTAGATACAACCACTAGTGAGTTTTATCAAGATTGTATCGGCCTATACAGGGTAATCATGTGATTGGAATGGCTCATTTCTATTTGTCAGTACCCTTATGAATTATTAATGAATTTTACAATAATAATAAAATGAGTATCCTAAGATAAATTGTTTAGAAATATAATTAGGTAACATGGTATGCTAAAAGTTCCAATTCTAACATTGCTGAACCAACAAAATGTTGTACAGCACTGTTGGAATGTTTAGCCGGGGCTTAAAACAAAGGAGTGCTCACCTTGCTGACGTGAAACTGCGTGGCTAACCTGTGCACCGCATTTGACATAATTTCCACTTCATACGATTTCTTTGGGGTCATGATGTGTGAAATGAAACTAATCTCACACTCGCTAGAAAACTCCTTTCGATCTTTTAACCAGGAAAAACTCTTAAGCTGGGCTAGTTTCGCCTCTACGAGAAACTGCTTTAGATTTTCTCCAAATTGTTCGAAATATTCGGATTCGTGATAACAAGCGGTTGGCAAAGATGCGAGTTCTTGATGCGAAAGTGATTCCAGATCTTCTCGAATTTGTCGCGGTAAAAGAGTTTCCCAGTGATTTGAAGTAAAGTAGTCTACCATATGAGCATCCATTAATTCTCGCTGTGCTTCCAAATAGTTTATGACGTGTTTAAAATCGCTAGAAACGTTTTTATAATTCATCGATTCACAGTCTTCCTTGGCCGCCATGTTGGATATACATATTTTGTTCCCAGTTTTCCTGGATTACTCACAGGCCCAAGCTATATGTGTCACAGTAACGACGGAGCGTTTACCATTTGTATGGAAAAACCGGTTATTCCGGTGGAAAAACAAATGAAACGGTTCATCCCAACGGAAATTTTTCGGGGAAAAGGTAATCCCTTAAGGTATTTTTCTCGCTTTCACCGGGAAGGACCGGAATTTTCTGTACCATTTGTTCACATCACTAGTTCCAGGCTTCTTCGCGAAATAAGGAAGCTCGAAGATGGCGGATCACTTTGAAGAACGAAATTTACTCCGAGTTTGTTCGTGTGAAAATTGCCACTTTTCTTCGGCTATATTGACAGATTTCCTACAACATGACCAGACAAGCCCTCGACCATTCCCATGACACCCCGCGCGCCTCAATTCACCCTAGTATCCAATCTTCTCTCGCCCCAAAAACCAGTTAATAGCGACTGGGTACGAGTCTGCAGCATGACTGCGAAATTACAGGTGGATGGACATTTTTGACTGCCGGTAGTTGTTTTGCTTTAACTTTTACGAATCGTGCTTGCTGTATGCTTGTTATCCCATAATATGGGATAACGATTCGCATAATTGCAGTTGTACGTAGCAAAGAATCAGAGCTGTAATTCTAGAGTTAACGTGAGCGAACTAAAGTAAATAAATAAATGATTGTTATGGTAAATTGGAGAATTGTAGCACGGCTTGAAAGCGTACAATCGCGTTTTAGGGTAAATTTATAAAAGTATTTTTCTGTTAATTTTTCCCGCCACCATTTTGTTTTTCACTCCCAGTGCCTCTCGGCATTCGGTAAAATACAAATGGTACAGATCATTCCTGTTTCGTTTCCTTCAGTAAGGAAGGTCCAGTTCCATTTGTCGGAAAATTCTAACCGGAAATTCCATTCAAATGGTAAGCGCGAAAGCGAGAGAAAGCAATGGAACTAAAACTCACTGGAAACGCTCTAAATCGCCCCAAAAACCACACAGGAGACAAGGAAACACACAAGCGAAGTAAGGTAGGCAATTTTTATTTAAATCTAATGGACCGTTTTTCCTCATACAAATCCTTATAATTTCGCTCGTAACGGTTACTGTGACACATATAGCTTGGGCTACCTGTGGATTGCCTAGGTCTGCAAAGCGTACACAGTGTAAGGGTTTTTCGGGCTCCGTGCCATGAAAAGACAGACAAGAGTGAGACAAGTCAAACAGGAAACTGATACGCATTTTTCCTTTTTTCAAGTTTTATTGCGTCTGTTTCTTTGCGTGATTAGTTTGCTATTTTCCGTTTGTTTCATGCTTAAGCAACTTTACTAATAAGTAAGGGTTATTTTTAGGCAACGAGGGGATACGTGATTTATGGTCATTTATTCACCGAGGGCGAAGCCCGAGGTGAATAAATCACGTATCCACGAGGTGCCTAAAAATAACCGGCTTATATTCCACATGGGCGAGGTTGACTGCCCAATGACAAACAAAAGCTTTTGTGCAATACATAGATCGGAATACCTCTGTATGTGTGGAGAACAATAGAATAAAAATGCTGAACGTACGCACTGGGATTTCGACGTGGTAAATTCGTACTGAACAAACATGTTTTGCGTCGTGTCTGAGCTTTATTTGCTCCTAAATCAGAAGACATGAGTGACTCAGCAGACGACTTGTTTCTTACTCAGAAACGTTTCAGTGGTTCGTTAAATGTAAGCAGTAAGCTAGACGAGGAGCTCGCGACTGAACAGCCTCGAGGTGCTTATGATAACGCGCAGTTTAAAGTTGCAGAAGTGACTGAGGGGTTGTTCGAAGATGCTGAGCAATGTCAAGATAGCAGTAAGTAGAATCCAGTAATTCAGTATTTCGGAACGATCATCGTCTGTGGTCAATTTAACAAATTGCTCGGTTGTGTTCAAAATGTAAGAATCCTTAAAGTTCGTGACAAATTTTTCTTGCTTTGCTGTTATTTTTGTTTGCAGCTTTAGGTGTTGAGAGGAGAATATGTCGGGGGAATATGTTGAGGTGAATATATTCCATTGCAGTTTGCTATCGTTTCAGCCCCGCACTCCCCTGTAACAATCAAAAGCCGCTACCAGCTTTTCAGACAGTTGATAATTAGCGGGGATTACTCAATATAATCCCCTACGAGAAAAAAGGAAACCAAGCCATGTGGAATATAATGGTGTGGAAATTCGGGTCTGGTACATCTCGGCGGCTTTGGCTATTTTAGTGTTTGTCACAATTTCCCACCAAACACTGATGAAATACGAAGACGGAAACGGCTGTCTGTTCAGCTATAGTTTTTAACTATACAATGTATCTTGCTCCAAAGTTTTGCCGAACTTGCTGCACTAGTAATTTGTGTGGTCAGATTGTTGTTGATGACAAAAAGAAGTACAAAATCCCTCTATTTTCGTTTCGGGAGAAATGGGAATGAGATATGATATAAGACGCCAGTGGAAAAACGTAAGTTGTAAGTAACCTTTACTGTATGTACTAATTATTTTACTTTTTACAGTTGCACCACTTACAAAGCATACTGCTCGTTCATACCTTTTACTTCACTTTTTATTCGGACTATTAATTAAATCCTTAGCTGATCAAGTCGCAATGGTGCGAGGTGACTGCACATTGTGCACTGTATTCTAGTTTTTGAGTAGTCCACAGGCTACCACCGTTTCAAAGAAATAATCTATTTATTTATTTATTTATTTATATTTATTTATTTATAAGCGATATCATGATAGTCTAAACAGAGGTGCCCAGTTCAGCATATGCTAATTTGAATGTGGCCGGTCTGTATACTACATAAGGACTTACATTACAAGTCTAACAACTTACAATACAAGATTAATTTAACATAAACGGACATTTACGGTAAATGGAAGTTACACAATAAAAGCTGTAAATTAAATATCGAGAAGCCTGTTGATGTAAGATGATTAAATTAATTCCCTGAAATAGTTAGATTTTGTATCGATATTAGGTACCAGAACACGCTTCAGAGTAAACTATAATTATGTTTTCTACAACGATCGGTGATTATTGTTCTTATTAACAAAAAAAAAAGATGGCCGTAATGGATAGTTTTGCCAGTTTAGCTGATGAACAGGGACGTATACGGTGTACCTGAATGGAACAAACGCACATGTGTTTGGAAGACGTTTGGAATTAAAGAGCTGACTTTCACAATAGTAAGAGAGAGACTTCCAGATCTTAGATCGTCCGCCATTGTAGGTTCTCTCCACTGAAATGTTCTCAATACAATAATCGACTTCTTAACCGTAAAGTTCCAAAAACAACGACCCCACCCCCCCCCCCCCCCCCCCCCCCCCCCCCTCCTTCGAAAGTAGCGACCCTCCGAAGTAGCGATAAAATTTGACGGTTGTTAGTAATTCCCGACAGTAGCAACCCCCAGAAGAACCGTCAAGAACCCAGATGTATTTTGTAACGTAAATAATAGAGTAATAAAATAGATAGAGAATAGATAGAGTATTATTATCATTATTATTACTATTATTATTATTATATTTTTATGTGGTTAATGGAAAAATAAAATAATGAAAATGAAAAATGAAATGAAAGATCCCTAATAATTATCTTTTGAAATATATTTTCCGTTACTGATGTTTTCACATCTATCTCGATTTTGCAAAGGTAAATCAATCCATATGGTACACCTTTTTCAACCTCGTTCCCAGGGCTTTTCCCTTGCCGCCCCTCTCTCGAAGGGAAAAGCCCTGGGAACGAGGTTGCACCTTTTTGCCGTCTGAAAGTACTGAAAGTAACGACCCTGAAAACCCCGAAAGTAGTTGACTGTAAAACAGTCGGGGTTTTTTTCGCTTCTCGCTCGCAAGGGCGCGAAGCTCCGAAAGGGTCGAAAGCGTGGATACTCGCGCGCTTTGCGCCTCTCCCCAGTCCCACTCTCCGTATTCACACTCGCTCCATCAAAGACCGCGCGCATTCGTATGACCAACACAAAAAATACGATTGTTTTGCAGTCTACGAAAGTATTTCGTTGTCTTGACTAAAGTTGTGATGAGCAATTGTCTTTTGGAAATGATAAACAATTTCTTCAATTTTTTTTCAGAATTTTATTAGCGGTTCAGCTCCCAATTTCCGCCTTCATAACAACGCCCTGTTTAAGCTCTTTTCAAACATTTCCTTTTTAGCGTGACTGTTTGGTTTCAGTTTCCAGCAGATTCGTCGATTGGTTCCGGCTTTCATGGAAGCTTCGGCTTGTTTATTTTATTTAAAGTTCTCTGAAAATCCCTGAGTTTTGCGGATTATCGATTGTGGTGCAAAATAAAGCGCAGTTCAGAAAGACGATAATGGCGATTATGATGATGATGATGATGATGATGATGATGATGATGATGATGATGATGATTATGATTCTCGTACAGACATTGTCCTTGTTAATTATCCCAGAACTAGTTTGAACAGAACTTCGCTCCTGTCCTATCAACAACTAACGAGTATTACTGAAATGTGAATGGCCTGACTGAGTTTTAAAGAAGTGTGCTTCCTTCCAAGGATGTTAAAAACGAAAGGATGCGCGAACAGCACACAGTTAAATTTCATTTAAATGTACAGCAAAGAATCCTTCTTTCTTATCGACACCAAGCGTGTCTAGTGTTAACTGGTCGACTTCTCCTTCAGGAATCTGATAACTGTTCGCCTCTGACGATGTGCTTGTGTTTGATTTTTTCGCTCGATTTCGGTGAAAAATGTTGCTTTGCGTCTCCGTTCCTCCTGTTTTTGCTTCCTCTCTGCTAGATGTAACGCTAACTGTGTGCCTTTGTTCACAGAAGAGTATTTTACGGAATTCTCCTCTGAATACGGGATTCATCCCGGCGTATATAAATGGATTAATCGTATTGGACAAATAAAGGAAAAACATACAGAGGAGCTCAACGTTTCGCGGCATCGTCGCGACAAGATGGAAGCGCCGCAAAACAACGATAATCCAAAATGGGATCCAACATATCATAAATGCAAACACAACTGCAAAGAGAGATTTACTGAGTTTGATCTCTTGCACACTGATGCACGCGTTTTTCTCTCCGCGTCTCTGGATCATGGATGTCGCGTCAGCGTTGTGCTTCCGAATCATCTTTGCGACTTTTGTGTAGCTGATGACAGTCGCCATTAATGGTGTTAAAAAGAACAGGGTGAGGACAATGCAGTAGTTGATTATTTTACCAGTTTCGCTGAGATGAGCAATGGAGCATTGGGCGTAACCTGGAACGAACTCATACGCTTGAAGACCGGCCAGACGTGGAATGGCCACATAACAAGCAACTAAGATCCACACGAGGGCGAGCAAGGCACGCGACTTCCTCACTGAAAACAGTCTGTCATATTGTTGGTTCGACTTGCACATTCTCACGTAACGGTTTACAGCGGTTAAGCCCATAGTTACAGGTGAAACGTAAATAACAAACAAGCTGAAGAAAGCGTGAAATTGGCAAAATACTTCACCGAAAGGCCATTTGCTGGTTATAAGCACACCAGCTCCAAAAGGCATGACAAAGACAGCGGACAGTAAATCGCTCACGGCCAATGCGACGATGTACAGGTTTGTTGTTGTGCGAAGATGCCGACGTGTGTTTTTGAAAATTAAAATACAAACAAATGTATTTCCCATTAGACACAAAATGTTCAAAATTATCAGAGAGCTCACTTCCACAATGGTTAAAAGGAGACTGCGAGAATTCAGTCCGTCCGCCATTGTAGATCTTTTCCTGCTTCTGTTCCGAAACCTACAAAAACGTAAGGGATGGATGAGAACTCTGTGACAGATGCGACCTTCGTTACGTCACCATAATGAATCTGGGCCAATAGCTGAGCCGCACCTGTAATGAATGTCACCTTGTCTCCATCTCGTGATCAGTGATCAGACATGCTTCAATCATGTTTCACTGGTGTTTCTCTTTCCTGTAAAGTCGAACCCCGCTTTACGGGCACCCTTTTAAAGGGACCCTCTCCCGCCGTAATAACAAAATTTCGCTTGAGTATCGCCAAATGAAATCTATTAATACACAACTTAATTGATTCTATAGAGCAAAACAGAAGCAGTAGTTTGGACATGACATAAAGTGCAAGATTTCGTGACGGGCGGTCAAGAAATCAAAACTGCCATTCTTGTGGAATGTTGACTTGTTCAGCCGTTATTTTGTGAATATTTCTTTGCCTTCATCACGATTGTTTTCTTCCTCACCCTCGTTCCCAGGGACTTCTCGGTTTTCAAAATCAAGCGATTCGCATATACCTTATTCGTACTAATTTTCGCGGGCACTTAATTTCGCGAATTTGGAACACGAATATTTCGCGAGCATTAATTTTCGCGATTTTGCAAAAAATGATAAATTTAGGGCATTTAATTTCGCGAAAATTGACAAAAGACAGACTTAGAAAACCGTTTTTTATTGAATGATCACTTAAATGACGATTGATTTGCAATCATGATTTGCAATTAGGTAATAGAAATAGCGTTTATAATCAGACTAATCAAGCAAATACTGCAAATCAATCAAATGCTAATGCAATATTGTACTGACCTAAATGGACATTTTGATGACTGCACGAAAGATGTTTTAAAAGAGCTACATGTACAAGAAGAAGAAATGAGTGATTCGGATGAAGAAAGTGCTGAAGTAGAAGATAAATAGACTGATGACAATTACCATGTAGCTATAAACGCAGTTAATCATTGATTAAAGCAATTATAGAAGTGTATTAAATTTCGCGTGTTTAATTTTCGCGTATCCTAATTTTAGCGAGTCTTTAATTTCGCGATTTTTTACAAATCGCGAAAATCGCGAAATTAAAGCCTCGCGAAAATTAGTACGAATAAGGTAATTAACCGCATATAAGCGAGTCTAATTTAAATGAAATTACCGCATGCAAGAGGTTAAAGTAGGCCCAATTCATCTACTGAGAAATAACGAAAATGGAGCTGACCTCAAACTGGCTTTTGTCTTTCACTTGAACATTTTACACAAAGTAAAACTTCTTTTTGTGTCTGTTGGTTGCGTAGCAACCGTAGACACTATCCCAGAAGCTGTGTAAGTCCGTAATGTAACAAAGAAATTTACGCGATAATAGAATCATACGTCAACAATGGCATATTCGGAGAGTTTTTCGGACAGTGTTAGAACAGTGTTCAATCTCCCGAGAGATCTCGGCGATGTCGTCGTCGCAATCGATCCTGGTCGGTCAGTCATCGGCAGTTTACGCGATTCTTCGTCAGTTTTCGACTTACTATCGACTGAAACGTTGAAGATACGTTGCGTCCTTTGGTTCGCATGTGATTTATACGTCAACTTCAACCTGTGCGCGCGGCTTCGCTTGCTGCTGGATTTGTTGGGGTTTTTTTTGCAACAAGAACCAGGCACGTCTTTGAAGGAATGTTTTAAAATAAACATATCCTTTTGTCTAGTCAATAATGGCTGCGGCCACACTAGAGTAGTTAACCCGGTTATTTGCAATTAATTAATTAAAATTAGCTGGTTTAACAAAATTCCTGATGCGGCCGCCTATTTTTGGCGTTCACCGAATTTTAACCGTGTTAGCGGTTCCCATGGAAATTAATTAAAGAACAATGGATTTTTTTAACCGGGTTAGATTTATTCAAACCAAGTTTATTGCAGGCAGGGGTAATAAGCTCCTGGTGCAGGTTAACTTTCCCGATCTGTCAATCATCTTCGCTTACGCGGTAATTTTTGGCTTCCGGTTGAATTCGTATACTTTCGTAGGGACGACTTTCAATTTCAAATAGACAAGGAAAACCGTCGTGTGTTTATGTTTTTCACAAAACCTATAATTTGATCATTTGACGATGTTGTTTTGCAAGGAATAACAATATGTAAAATGAACGTGCAGAGGCATTGTTTTCGCTAGCAAATGATAACATGATCACTCAAGTCACGTTCAAAGTTCAGCCTTCTGAAGTGCGGCCGCTCAGAAATAAACTCGGTTATTTCATTACAAACACCTTTTCACCGAGTTATTTTAACCGGGTTACTGAAAAAATAACCCAGTTAACTCACCAAGTGCGGCTGCAGCCAATACCATACCGTAAAGGATCTAATAAACGCCCGGGGCGTCTATTAAATTTTAGGGGTCCTGGGGGCGGGGGGAGGAGGGGCATTCAATAGATATGTAACAATGTCAACAAAACAAATAAGACGCGTAGTTTGCTCGCGGAGAAAGATAGAAAACAGAGTTTGTGAGTAGGAGAATAATCTAATCTGACAACTAAATGCAAGGCTGATCGGACAGCTATAAAGGGTATTTTATTGCCCAATATTTCGGTTAGGCAAAACTAACCTTCATCAGGGGCTGCAAAGAGCTAAGTAAAAATGGAATAAAACGGTTACAAGGTATAAAATGATTCAAATGAAAAGGACTCTTGATCTTGACTCGCTGTGGTCTTGCCGTATATTTAAAGTCTAGGACTCTTGAACCCTATGGGATGAACAGGCGCGATGAAACTTAATATATTTCTATTTTTATAGTAGCCTTTGTAAACGTTTCTGCTGTTTATTTTTGTTAACCAATAATATTTAACCTTTTATTATTCAATACTGCTGATCCTGATCTACACCAAGATCCGGCTTCACTTCGCCGTGCTGTTTGTCCAAGTGGTCCTTGCTTTATTTGAGAGTAATCTAATCTGCGCTAATGCAAAGCCTAGAGATGTCGTTTATAGTTCGATATCGATGTCTTCATCGTCATCTGGGTCAACCATGTTGGCATCGTTGGCCATTGTTAACCAAGCAAGCAAGAAACTAAATAAATTGCGTGATTTTACTCTATGGAGCGTTTCCTTGGTTTTTGATGCGATTCTTGGGTTGGGGGAGGGTGGGCGTCTATTAGACATGGGGCGTTTATTAGAGGGGAGCGTCTAATGCAAACTTTACATCCCAGGGGGGGCGTTTATATGATACGAGGCGTTTATTTGAGAGTGTTCTGTTTATTAATTAATAAGGAATGGGCACATCGCTTCGGTCGAAGTGACAGACAACGTGGAGCGACAAAGGATTCAGTTTTTATTTGGCACAGGGAGGCGACAAGAATCAAGACATTGGAAAAACAAAAAAGACCTAATCATAAAAAGGGATGACGACGAGCTGAGCCAAACAAATGCATCATAATTATTGTATAATCATTGGATTCCAGCGGAGAATATATAAATTTTCAAATCCTGACTTTGAATGGTGTCTTGGTGGGGTTTGATGTGATAATTTACTACAGTTTTCTGTACAACAATAGAATGCTTAAATTACGCCATCATTCATAAGAAACCCCTCATACGTACCAAGACATTTTTTAGCACTACGCACAAAGTCAGTGAGAGAAAGGTAAGATGCGAGCACCGATGCCCCCCCCCCCCCCCCGCCTCCCTCCCCCCGCCCCGGAAAATTATTCTTTGATGACTCCATTTCCTGCATTCCTGAGACTGATAAGAGTTTGTTCAGTCAGGATATAAACTTTTGAGTTTACAGTACCTTCATTCTCAACCAGCAAAAAAAAAACAATTTTCAATCTATATTGTGCATTATTCATTACATTGTAACATGTGTTTTCAGACAACATTTTATTCATTTCTTCACTTTTATAGACATCACATTCGGTTAATATTTTCCGTAAGGCAATAGAATTTATATCGTTTCCATTTCTCGAACTGTCCTTGGACACCTTATGAGGTTTTACACAATGTAGTATGTTTTATAGTTTCCCGTAGTACTGACGTACACGAACGAGAACAGAACCCCATTTACTTGGGGAGAGAACTGGGAGAACAGAGCTCCGGTTAAGCAAAGAGTAGCGTTTTGGGGTTTGGCGTTGATCTATAGTGTTTAGGGTTAAGCACTGATTTGAAAAAGGTCAGCTTTCATTTATTGTTATGGGCAACTCTATAAATATGTTAAAAATTACATCTCTCGGCAGCTAGTCCACGTTGGTATATTGGATAAGGATATCAGTTATAAAGCGAACGACTCGGGTTCGAGGCATACACTATTCTTCTTTTTCTTTTCTAATTTTACTCTAAAGTGTGAAATAGGTTTTACATCATGTAACTTAAAGTGAAAAGGAAAAGTCAGTTTGCGATATGGAAACGAGTGTTAACCATTTATTGTATGTACCTCACTGTAGTTCTCTGTATGGCTAGCGCATTCCGATTCGTGCCCGATAGATAACATCATAACGCATAGAAAAATTACACAACTTTACCCTTTTCTTTTCTTCTCTTCTAGAATGTAAAAAAATAATTCTGAGAAATTCTGGTACGCACTTGCGTACTTCCCTTTAGGCGGGGGTAAACATGAATTTGAATGAAATTTGAAGAGGTTTAAAGAAGGGATAGAAGAAAGAAAATGATTTTTGGAACACCAACAGACAGTCGATACCCACGCAAGAGTACCCCAAGGTTGCTAGTGGACTAACTTGGTGTCCGCCTATTAATTATTAACTACAAATTTTATTTTTAAAACTTCACTAAATTTTCAATATTTCTTATTTCTCTTAATTTTGCAAATCCTTTGAGAAAAACTATTTCCTCCCAAACATACCCAAAAATCACCCAAAAATTCACAAAACACCCCACAACATAGATTCACGAGATGAGCAGAGAGTTTTTGGATTGCTTGAAACGTGAACGAGATATTTCCATTAAAGCCGTGTCCAGTGGCGGAAAAATGGCGTTCATGTTTACCCCCGCCTTAAAGGCAGATACGCCCGTGGCATTTTTGTGGGTCATATACGCTGATTTCTGAAGATTTAACGCATAGTTAATAGAACAAACTGGTTATGAAGCTCAATAAATTTCTAAAAGAGTGTACAAAGCTGCTTTGTTTTATGTTGAACGAACCGTGACCCTGCACATTGTTTTGTTTAACGTGTGAGCCCAATTGTTTCTACTGGTCAGTTGCTCATATGCATTTCAATACCTTTTGTGTTTTGTGCAGGGTCAAGGCAAACGAACAAAAGAAATGGAGAACAAAAACATATAACAAAGAACTGACTGAGTTTCATAACCAGTTTATTCTATTAACTATGTTTAACGTAAACCTTATACACATATCTACAGATGTATAAAACGTTTAAATGCAGAGGACCACTCAACACTACGATAAATAGTGGTAACTTTCTTTCCGGATCTCCTTTATGAAGGGATGCGAGTACTAGACCCCGGGGGGAGGGGTACTCAACAAAATTTTGTACGGGGATGCTCCTCCCCGAGGTCCAAACCCTTACCCTTTCATGTACCGTTTTTGACAGAAAAGGTACCCCTTTCGTACACCTTTCATTGAAAATGGTACCCCTTTCGTACACCTTTCATTGAAAATGGTACCCCTTTCATATAGCCTTTACGTGCGTCTGTTCGATATATTTTGAAAGGCGCTTTTTATAATACTTAAATCACAGTTTTCCCTACGTTTTTTATACTTCAACTCGTGTTTTCGCTATCCTTTCCTATTCTTCATGAAATCCCTACCCTTTCATATACTTCAACTCGTGAAATCCCTACCCTTTCATATACCTCCAGCTTCAAAAAGGTACCCCTTTCGGGCGGAGCATCCCCGTATAGCCCATTATAGGGAGTGCCCCCCCGGGTACTAGACGTCACCGAAAGTGTAGATAAACGTTGTTATCTATATTCAAATTTAAGAGCCGTTGTATATTATTTTCACTCCTACGCTGGCCCTGTAGAAGACTAGTTCTAATAGTCGAAATATTGTACTAGCCTTGCATTTTAAAGGCATATCTACATGTAAGGTCTTTTTAGTAAGCTTAGTAGTCCAAGCTAGCAATTTTTTTTTGTCAGTTTGTTTGTATGATCTTTTCGAGTTTTCGAGTCTGTTTTCGGCAATGCATTTCAACAGCCAATTGGCACAATCGTGTGGTAGGGAACTTGAGTTGCATTAATGTATTCAAAGTTATTGAAAAATTTGGTTAAAAAAAATAAATCTACATTTTTCTCAGTAAATTTTGCTTACAATAATGCAACTCAAGTTCCCATTGTGCCAATTGGCTATTGAAACGCACTGCTGAAAACAGAATAGAAAAATATTAAATCCGAATGAGAAAAACACGTTTTTGTGATTTCCTTATTTGGTAATTCCCTATGATTGACAGCTGTCAAACTTCCTCAACTGTTGACTTGACAGATCAAGATTATATTAAAAAAAAGGTTTTCAATCCTCAAAATCAGTTTCTTTATATTTGAATTTGCTAGCACCACTCAGTTCTGCTACAAAAACACTTGAAAAAACTATATTTTGAATGTCCCGCCAAAGGGTCATGTGACTTAATTCAACCAATCCGAATGCTCAAAAGTGGTCAAACGGCCAAATTTTGAATGTCCATATCTTCTGAACGATTTGAGACATTGACCGAAATTTTGGAGTCTGAAATTGGACATCAGGATGCTTACTGAGACATTTTTGGGAGTTATTCAGAGAGGGCAAATATACCCTGGGCAAGTACCTTAACGCACGCGTGTAGCCAAGCTGGGGCAGCAACCAGCCGAAGAGCGTATGTTATATTAGTAAGGGTACAAATAAATGTTGAGCCACGTAGCACTGGTGATACAAACAAGGAATCAGAGAATTAACTTTGTGTGTAAATTATGGTGCTAAGGTAAACCAAGAGATTTCAATTATTTTCTCTTGGGTAAACCCATAAATATATTAGTGACGAGTCTTCGAAACGAGCAGTTTTCGCGGCACGCTAAAAATCATGGAGTATTTTGTCCAGTAAAACATAATGAAATGTCTTTGTTTCGTTTGAACAATGGATTCCGATTAACAGAAAATAAAGACGACTGCATATCGCTGGAAATAACCTCCGAAACACCATTTCGATTCCTCCGCCCGTCATTTTGAATAAAGCCCCTTCCCTTTCAGTACCACGCTGGGTATCACGTGGTGGCCAGGACTTCTCCGCATTTTCAGATTCAAAATTTCAGGGCTATGCAAGGGTCGGGCTTGGCCGGGTTCGAGGCCGGGCTAGGGTGTTTGTTTTATTGTTTTCTCAGCAAATCAGAGAAGACCTTGTATAAAGAGTTGCGTACTGCTGTTTCAGTAACGCAATCTTTAAATATTTTGATTGACATATTTTTGACAGCTCGGGGCGGAGACTGCCCTGAAGCGTTGTCTCGAGTGACCAGGCCTGGCGAGGCACGGATGGCAAAGTCGGGTGCAGTTTTGGACGGTTTTGGTCGTCGTGTTTGGTTGTTTATGTCGTTTTCAAACGCCGTTTCATCATTAAAGGTAAGGTTGTAAGATATATTTATATAGTCTGAAGTTCGAGTCGAAAATGCCCTTAAAATTTTAGTTTAGCGGTGCTTTCATTTGTCATGTACACTGTATGAACTCGCGTTCTCGTGTGATCTTAGCTTCATGTTTCTTGGTTCGGTCTTCTGAATTCTGTCGTTTATCGATGGAACATCGCTTTTCAGTCCGACAACGAACCTGGTCAAACGATGAGCTATGGCCTTTTCGGTCTCAATAAGTGTCTTTGTTAGTGATAAGGGTTATCACAGGCGAGAATTTGGTGAAGAAGGAAAGACTTGAAAGGCTCATTCGTTTGCGCCTAAAATTAATCTTGCAACCTTATCTCATTATTTGCAAGTTAGGAGTGTGGCAGTTTCGCTACAAAGTCGTTTTGCTTCAAGTCGTTTCGCCACATATCGATGTCGTTTCGTTACAAAGTCGTTTCGCTACATCTCATAGTCGATTCGCTAAATCATTCAACAATACTGAAGTGAAATTCGAAAAAGTTGTTTACAGAGATAAGGCGACTGCGATGTTGCCATCCATCCGACTCAGAGTAAATTTCGAATGAGGAGTCAAATAAACAGAAGATCATCCGATCTTTTTCGCCTGATCATTTTTTAGCGGAGCCTAGCCGGGCCGAAGGCCCGGCTGCGGAGCCCCATACTCATAGAACCTATGCCCTCATTTTTCATGGTCATGGCTAGCGGAAAGTTTCGCGGGCGCTGTCTGCAACAAAAACATGTGTGTCGGAGATGTGTGTCGCGCAAGGCTAGCGCGCATGCGCGTATGACGCCACACAACATCCGGGATCTTAGCGGAGGACTAGCTCGCGGGCGCGTATGACGTCGCAAAATATGCGCGTACGACGTCATGTTGAAACCAAAGCGAGGCTTTTTTTTCGCGCGGTTACACGGCCGAATGTCACGTCAGGTGGGAAAACACTTTGATGTTTTGCTGTGTTTACTGAGCGGAGAAAACGGTTTAAATTAAAGTCGTTATTTTCCTGCATTTTTTCGTGGTTTGCTACTCAAGACAGGGATGCTAATTAAGGGATACTCAGGAGCCGCTTTAGTGGAAAAAGAAGAGCTTTCAGGGATAAAATCTTGCTTCGAGGAACTATATACGTTTTTAGCAATGCGAGAGATGAGTTCGTTTTACGGATTTCAGCACCAAAGCGGAGATTTAAAGAATTTCCAAGCACAGTAGTCGCCGGAGGGACTTAAAGGTAAAACAAATTACATTTTTCGATGGAAATTTATCTAGATATCAATCTGTGATTGACTTTTTGTTAATGTGTTCTCGTTAGTTTTGGAGAATTGTTTTTAAACGTGTAGCTTAAATTCAGTTGTATTAATTTCTTGAATTTCATCGAAGACACGGCTCGGCCTCGATGCGCGTTTTCCGTTTTGCTTTTCAACATAAACTAATGGAGATTTGAATAAAATTTATCGAGAGAAGATTGTGTTATCCATATGTAAACAAAACAAGACTTGAATTTTATTATAGTTCTAACTTCACTCGCGTGGCCGTATGCAAATATGTTTGTATTTTTGGCAATTTGATTTCCAAATCAGTTTCTCAGGCATTTTTTGACAAGCTACAACTGTATTTTTTAACAGTAGTCGTAATAGTTATTCTAGACGGAGAAAAAGTTGTTTTTGTGAACTTTTGTACGGTCTAAATGTACTGTGCAGACGGTCGGGTAATACTGTTTTTGAGAATTGCTAAAATTGAAAAATAGCCCGGTCGTCAATATTAATCTTAATTCTTGTGCTTCCGACCTTTCACCTATTAGTTAAGTTTCATCTTAGTTAAGCTTGTTCAGAGGGTCTTCAGAGGGCGCTGCTGTTAGGCTAAGCCTAACTATATATATTAGTCCATCCAATGTAAATTTTAATTGTGAAACGACAATTTCATCTGTGAAATGTGTGCTAGAATGGTCTGGGAATAGATCGTTACTTGTAAATTATTATTCATGCACCAGAAGTGCATTAACCCAGGGGCAGTGTTTGACACTAACTTTTTGTCTAAGTTGTCCATTAGGCAAGCAGGGCCGGGTTGTTCAAAGGGCAGTTAAGCTAACCCAGGGTTAGTATCAATTTTTATTCCAACAAGGAGCCCGATGGGCTTCGAAACTGGCTCGTTTGGCCTCAGTTTCTATGGCGCGTTATCAGTGTCAAAAATTATGTTTGTCTTAATGTTTGAATTTATACTGGCATTAAAATGTCTGTCGTGACATTAATGCGTTGGCGTGTGGAGCTTAAACGTGACATTACGGAATACGTCTTGACATTAAGACGTTCGTCTTGGAATTACGATGTTCGTCTTGTATATATTATATATGAACAAAACAAAATTGAATGGTCGTCTTAACATTATGATGCTTGTCTTGACATTATGAGGTTCATATGTATAATATATATGAACAAAACAAACTCCTTTTAAAATGATGGTGGTCTTGACATTATGATGTTCGTCTTGACATTAAGAAAGCATGCACTGCGGACTTAGCTTCCCGCCAAAATGAATCACGTGGTTTGTTGTTCGTAAACAAACATGGCGGACGCATGTGGCGAGCTTCGACAGACGTTGATAACAAGAATAGAACGAATGATTCACGATGTGCAGCGGGAGCTTCATGCGAACAACGTGGAACATGAAACATTAGATGGACTGTGTTTTCGTGGCGAACAGCTAGCACGACAGGTAGCCAGACTTGTAACCGCCAATGTTTTAGATTCGAGAGTTCTGAATTGCATCATGTTCGCCTACGAAAAATTAACCCTTCAGGGTTCGTACGGTCATGGAAAAACCTGGAAAGTCATGGAATTGTAAATTTACTTTTCCAGGCCTGGAAAGTCATGGAATTTACGTGTGGGTCATGAAAAGTCATGGAAAATTATTTCATGGTACAAAATCACAAAGGCAGCATACGTTTTGGGAATATAAATCAATCAAGATGAAAACAAAAAACAATTGATAAAAAATCAGGCGACTCAGAAACGGACTTTAATTCCTCGCTTTGAAGGTGTCCTGCAGTTGCCTGGCAACAGCGCAGCGTGAGACAGCGGTGCGAACCATCGAAAGGACCTTTCAATGACCTTTTACCAACGTATTTGATTTAAAAGAAGACGAAGTGGAATGGCGAAAAGCCTCATACGCAAATCGAGACGCCTCCAAAGTTTCGACCCGCGGTGCACCCTCCCCCGAGCTTCGCGAGGTTCTGCGAGACAAGTATTTCTAGTTCAGTAGAAATAAACATCACGCTAACGCAAACGTTTTGCCAGCGCTTGACTTATGCAAATTTGTCAGCCCATATAGAATGAGCCAATCAAATGCTTTTAAGGCACGTGTGCCTTCACGCGGAACATCGTTGTGATCACTCATGTGAAACTTCCCGTGAGTGCTTTGTTTATTTGATCTTCGCTTCACTTCGTCCGTAAATATTATTAAGCTTATATAAAAGTGGATTATGCCCGGAAAATGCAAATTTCAGGAGGTTTGGTTAACCAACGCGCAATTTTCGAATTGGATTGAGAGAGGCAGGTCAAATGGTGAGGCAAGATGTAAAGTTTGTATGAAGAGTTTTGACATCCAGAACATGGGAGAAGCGGCTGTGAAAAGCCACATGAAATCGAAGAAGCATGTTGATGCTGCTGAAGGTGAGCTGTTAAAGTTTGTGAAATTGTTTCTTCTGCCACGTTCTACACTTTTTGCAGTAGATAAGCCCAACGATTTAAGCAATCTTTTTTATAGAGCGAATAAACTGACTTGAGAGTTTGCCCGCCTTTTTCTTACGCTCTGGTATATCAATATGAAACCCCCCCCCTCTGATACCTTGGTTATTTTCGCGCTTAAATCTTTTACTTAGCTTTGAGAAGGGAAGCCATTATGGATGTCAGACTTGTTCTCGACTTTATATGCGATGAGCGCTTGAATTTACTTGAAGAACTTAAAGAGCACGAACTAAATTTGCAAACGACAATAGAAAATCTTATTCTACCCACAGAGGAAGACTTCCAAGATTTGTTGGTGCTTATAAATTGCTTTCTTTCCTTTGAAAGAAATGCAATGGCCGTGTTATCCAACCTAGATGACATAGAGGAGAAGGCTAAGAAAGAATCTTATCACTGAATATTGAGCTTACTTCAAACAATGGCTCTTTTAAGAGCCACAACTTACACAAAAGTCTTGCCCAACGTTGCTTTGAAACTTCAGTTGATTTAATTTTTGCAGGCAAATGGTTCTCCAGCAATTAGTAGTTTTCAACAGTTTTCGGATCCATTTTTTAATCAACATTAATTTTGAATTTAGATGCCAAGGGCAACAGTAGTTTGAGGAACTTCTTGCCAGTTGCTGAGCCTGTGCAAGAACAACCTGTACCAGGAGGTGCAGCTAGGACACCTGACCAGCCATCCAAACCAAAAGACATAACATCTCATTTTTCATCAAGTGAACACCTGGCTGCAGAAGTTCTATGGGCATTAAAGGTTGTATTAAGTCACTATAGTTATAAAAGTTGTGAGGATATTGCCCAACTCTTTGAACGAATGTTTCCAGATAGCGCTATTGCCAGCAAGTTTAGTTGTGGAGAGAAAAAATGTGCATATCTTGCATGTTTTGGAATTGCACCATTTTTCCATCGGCATCTGCTTGATGAGGTGAAAAAACTTGAGGATTTTGTTTTGTTATTTGATGAATCACAAAACAAAGTCACACAGACTAAACAAATGGATGTTCACATCAGATTTTGGGATAAAAAGAATGAAAGTGTGCAAACGAGATACCTGACCTCCTCGTTCATGGGACATGGAACTGCCAATGACTTGCTGGTTAAGATGACAGAATGTCTTAACAGTTGTAAAATTGACAAATCCAAGATATTACAGATATCAATGGATGGGCCAAATGTGAATTGGAAGTTTCATGATTTAATGCAAGAACAGATTTGTGAGGCTGGGGAAGATGCATCGACTTTAATCAATGTTGGTTCTTGTGGGCTACATGTAGTTCACAACGCCTTCAAGACTGGTGCAAAGGCATCCGAATGGAACATAGAAGAGATCCTTTCATCTTTATACTGGCTGTTTGTGGACTCACCAGCACGGAGACAAGATTTTACAGAAATAACAGCAAGTGATGTGTTTCCTTTAAAGTTTTGCAAACACCGATGGCTTGAGAACGTACCTGTTGTGTTGCGAGCTCAGGAAATTTGGGACAAAGTCATTCAGTATGTTCGAAAAGTACAAATTGACAAAAAATACTGTGAACCAACATCAAAATCTTTCAAGATTGTAAGAGATGCTGTCCAAGATCCACTCATGCCAGCAAAGATGGCAGCTTTTGAGTCAGTTGCAAACCAGCTTCATCCCTTTCTGGCACTGTTCCAAAGTGACAACCCACTTCTGCCATTCATGGTTAGCACTCTACAAAAGATAATTGAAGGGTTAATGAAGAGATTTGTCAAGTCTGATGTACTCCAGAAAGCAACCTCAGCTTTAAAGCTTCTAAAAGTGGACCTCTCAGATAAGAATATTTACCTTGAGATTAACAAGGTAGATCCTGGATTTGTTGCTGTGGACAAGCTCAAGAAATTGCAGGCAGACAAAAAAGTTAGTGATCGCCAGGTAACTACATTGTTTTCTTTTCTTAATTTAGTTGTAAACACTTAATTACTGTGGATTTTTAAATTATTAACAATTTACTACTATTTTCTAAAGCAAGTAATGAAAAGAAATGATCATAGTTTTTAATCCCTATTAGAGTAGTAAATGTGCATTGTACAAAATTGATAAAAAATATTTCACTGTACTGTTAAAGGGTGGATAAAATATTGCTTCTTATTTAGCCTCAGTGGACGAAACCCAACCATATAAAAGGTAATATTGCATCAAAGGCTTCTCCACACTGACAGGCAACCCTGACTGAAAAACTTCATAGACTTGAAGAAAGACCCTGGGCTGGAAAGGGCCTCTGCTCTTACCAATGCCTGACCCAATATTTCTTCTTCTTTTGTATCCTATTGTCTTGACTTTCTGAACCTTTATTCTCTCACATTTTCCTTTCGAGAAGTTTCAATTGAGTTGCCTGCAGCTAGGTTTGCAATAGCATCAGTATGACCTGGTTCATAAAGATTTGTCATTTACAAACTATGCTCAACTTTTAAATTATTTATTGCTTCTTTCAGATTTACCAGTTCAAAAGTGAGTTCAAGTCCTTCTTAAGCAAAGCTGTGAGCAAACTGTTTGAGAAGACCCCCATAGCCTACTCTTTGGCAAGAAATCTGATGTGTCTGGACCCCAACTTGATTGTGCAAGACAAAGAAGCATGCTGTGCAAAGTTTAAAGTAGTGCTGAAGAAGTTGGTTGAATGCAAGAGAATGGACATGCGTGATTGTGATTCTTTAGTTTTGCAGTACTCTGAGTTTGTTGATCGAGCTATTAAGGTTGAGAGGTCAGCCTTTGAGGAATTCAGCTTCAAGATAGACAGACTGGATGTATTTCTTCAGAATCATATTACTCCTGTCAGCTCTCTGTCCAAGCTGTGGGATCTGATAAGAAAACTCTTAATTCTTTCCCATGGGCAAGCAAGTGTGGAAAGAGGTTTTTCAGTAAACCGCCAAGTCATGATTGAGAACATGAAAGAACAGACTTTTATTGCCCAGCGTATAATTCATGACCACATTCTCAGCATTGGAGGGTTGAATCAGTTGGTAGTTTGCAGGGAACTTCTCACAGCAGCTAGTGGAGGGAGACAACGTTACCTTGCCTATCTTGAAGAGCAGAAAGCAGAGAAGCAGCAAGCAGCGAAGAACAACAAGCGGAAAGCAATCCTTGAGGAAAAAGCAGAGTTAGAGAAAAAGAAAAAGCGCCTTGCAAGTTCCATTTCTGCCCTGCAATTTGATGCAGACTCTCTAGCAAAAGAAGCTGAAGAAAAAGCCAAGCTAATTCTCCTCTCTAAGTCAAATGCATTGAGAAAATCAGCAAAAGAGAAAGAGGGTGCCTTGGAAAAAATTGAAGATGAGCTCAGAGAGCTCACAAAGAAGAGTGCTAATCTCTGAACACATTTCAGCATTTTTAACTTTACTGTAAGAAAAAGAACACATTTTATACTTCATTAAAAGCGTTGCTTACTGTTTTTGTTCAACTGGGTTACAATGTCGGAAAATACCTTGAAGCAATGATTGTTTTGACAAAATTTCGAAAACAACTGCTTAACTCTAGGTCATGGAAAATTTGAAAAGGTCATGGAAAAGGTCATGGAAAGTCATGGAATTTTAAAACCTGAAAAGAGTACGAACCCTGCCCTTTGTTCACAACGAGTGGAAAGTGAGGAAACGGGTTACAGAGCAGCTTTACTAAATTCTGGTGGCCGTGGAAGACCTTACCAGATCAGTAGAGAACAACTGGTATATTTTCTTAGAGAACGATTTTCAAGAAGAGAGGTAGCAGACATGTTACGCGTTTCGCTAAGTACTGTGGCTCGTAGGATTCGTGAGCACGGTTTGGTAAACCTGTTACCGTATTCCACCATTTCCGAGGAAGATTTAGACGGCGTTGTTAGAGATGTGCAGGCATTGTTTCCCAACATTGGATATCGACGTATGTTGGGTGAGCTGACCCGTCGGGGCATAGTCATCCAGCACGCAAGAGTAAGAGCGTCAATGATTCGAACCGATCCAGAAGGCGCCGTACTTAGATGGATGGATACTATACAAAGAAGATCCTACAGTGTTTATGGGCCAAATGCCTTGTGGCATATTGATGGGCACCACAAATTAATAAGGTAGCGATTAAAAAAAAGGCACATTGATGTATATTTTTCACTTGTGGTCATGTTTAAATAATGTTCAGTGCCCGGGGGAGGGGAGCTCCCATATAAAGGTGACGGGATGATCGTCGGAAATTTTAAAAAGAATCAACTTTTTTTTTTACTAAGAGGTACCAATTCTAAAAGTTAATTTGCTAATAAGTAGTTCATGACTCATTTTTCCCTGCTAATACTGAAAAGGTACCCAGGCCATTTAAATGCTGGTAGATGCATTTTAGAATCAAAGACTCTAAGAGGTTGGAACCTCTGAAACCCGTCACTTTTAGGTATATGGAACTCCTCCACCCAGGGGATGGGGGCTCGGTTGTTCTTGGCCTGTTTACATACACAGGTGATTTTTTTCAATGTACATGTACCTTTTGTTGCAAGTGTAAAGTAGCAGGGATTTCAGCGCCCATGTGTAAACCCGCCTTGAGGAAGAAAAATAGCATCATATATGTATTTTTGGCTCATGGTACAAAATTAATGCACAAAACAAATCCTCAACTACACCAACCCTACAAGAGATACAGATAAAAACAGATAAAAACAGGAAACTTGGCTGCTAACAGTCAGAAAAAGTCACCGAGGAAAGAGCTATTGGTGGTTTCCACTGACGTCATATCAAAATTCAGAAGCATAAAGTAACAGATTTTGATCACAAAATGTTTATGGAATTGTAGAGGGTTTAAACCTACACATCTTGGCCAAAAGCATTTCTTTTAAGAGTTACACGCAAGTGAGTATTAGATACTTTTAGTAACAAATGTATGGAGCAGCCATCTTGGTGTCCCACTTTGGGACACCAACATGGCGGCCAAAACTTGAAAGTCATAATTACGCAAAAAAACTCATCAGAAAAGATTGAATTCACAATAAATTACATTAAATTGGCTTATAAGCATCTACAATGCAAAAATAACTTTTAACTGGTCAATTTTGTTCATTTTAATGGCTATTCTTAAATAACATGACAGATTCTGCAACACATTTGAAACCTTCATAAATCAATGTAAAACATCTTGAGAACCTGAAACTTTCTGTATATCCACATACCATGTTGGAAACAGCTTTGTGGGAGGTATACTTTAGTTTTTTTTAATTTTTATGACATCATGTGAAAACCAAGAATTCTGATTTGGGAGTGTTGTCTTTGAAACTAACATTATTTATTTTTTACTAAAACATTAAGAATCAGTCATTGTAAAAAAAGAGCTTCCTTATATGCGGTTTTCCTTTACTTATTTTCTTGTATTGAAAAAGTGACCCTACATGCTGGCATGTTACAGGCACAAAGCAGTCTCAGTTCTTGAATATTATTTGTTAGGTGGCGCCTCGTCATACACGGAGGAGTGGATGGCTACTCAAGGATCCCTGTGTTTTTACAATGTTCTGACAACAATCATGCCTCAACAGTCCTGAATCTTTTTGAGAACGCTGTAGAAAGTTATGGCCTTCCTTCTCGGGTAAGAGCGGACAAAGGTGGGGAAAATGTGCAAGTGTCTTTATTAATGCTTTCACACCCTGCAAGAGGCCCTGGGCGCGGAAGCATGATAACAGGATCATCAGTCCACAACCAAAGAATTGAAAGGCTGTAGCGGGATGTGTTCACTGGTGTAGTTGGCCTTTACTACAACCTTTTTAGTTATATTTGGAGGGC